>CM050209.1:26125000-26392500 GCA_027475355.1 Coilia nasus | reverse complement strand
CCCCAGTGATGGGACGTTTCGTTTTGCTGATTGCATGATTTATCACGTGCCAGCCAAAATCTCATAAACGTGGTGTAGATGCCTATCTGGCCCACTACATCACAGGTCCTCGTAGCGTTTTCGCAGGCACGGACGCTAAACGACGCCAGGCTCACTCTGCCTTCATGTACCTGCCAACCCTCCCTCTCGAAAGTAAGTTGGGAGAAATAGGGTGTTACCGCTGAGAGAACTGTCAAGTGAGTGTGCGAAGTTTTGGCCCCAGACAATCGGGGCCTCCACAGTCTTGCCAATGTGCAAATTAGCCAATGTGATGACAAGTTGTTTCTTTCCTTTCCTTTCCTTTCCTTTCCTTTTCTTTCCTTTCCTTTCCTTTCCTTTTCTTTTCTTTTCTTTTCTTTTCCGCCTCTGACATTTTTTTTTTTCAGATCAGTTAAGTTATGCTTGAAAAAAATGCCTGTAATGTCAAAAATTCTCATCTGAAATATTCTTCCTGCATCTTTTTGCAGTTCCGTCATGTATGTGGTATGCTGACTGATACTGATCAACATTTCACTGAACTTAGTCTCCAAGGAAGAATTTTCTGTTTCTTCTTATGGTAAATACAGTAGGTTCACGTGATCTTTAGAAATGGTAACTTTCAGAAGAAGATGAGGTGTAAACTATGTTTGGATTTGTTGCCTTCCACATGGACACCAAATAAACCTCAAGAGTAACAACACCATACTTCATCCATTATCTTTCATCTGGACACAATTGAGAAACGTGATTTATTTAGGTGTCAAACAGCAAGACCACAGCTTGTTATACAATATACACAGACTTTACACCTGTCAATAAACTACACAACACACCACAACGCATGATGAATCCAACCTGTCAGAATCCTTCAAAGAACACCTTCAGATACAGTATGCCTGGACTGAATACCATGTGCTGAACACTATTACTGACACAACAACATTTGCCTGTGGACTTAGAACAGTCCTAATGGTGAGAGAATAGTGCTAATTAGAATCACCTGATCTAGTGAATACCTGGAAAAAACATGTGCTGTTGGACTATTACTGAAATCACATTGCCCATCACCATAGACACTGTATTTCACATTGAATACTACATACTAGGGAATGAAAAATTTGAAGTCACTCTTCCTTGCCCCCCCCCCCCCCCCCAAATATGCCCAGCAGTGTTCCCTTCATCCAGAATCAAATGGGTCACAGTCACACCATGAACTTGGGGAAGTCAGCTTAAAAATGGCCTCCCGCTCCCTCCTGCAAGGCCATTTAAGGATAGAGCTCCATTTGCACGTTGGCCATATTTGAATAATTCATAATGGCATGGCATGGATCTGATGGCCATGTAGTAAGAAGGGTGTCTTTCATGTCCGCTGCAAAAAAGGTGCACGTCATTGTGTAAGAGAATGTCCCTGGATGCTGGAAATGGCTTACACATACCAGGACGAATGTTGGCACTAAAAGGCCACTCTGCTTCATACTTTGAGATATATTTTATCAATTTGTAACTTGTTTTTTCTACACTAACCAATGATTGTTTTGAGAAGTTACAATAACAGTCAGGACTTTGCAAACAATAAAACGAAATGTGAGTGAACACCATTTCTGTATCCTTAAGTAACGAACAGATCTGTATCTATGAATGGTAATGCAGCCATGGCTGGCATTGTCAGACACTTCATTCCTAAATTGCATTGCTAAGCAATGCATGCAGGGACGCATTCAGAAATCTTGCATAAAAAGGGGGAAATTCTATCTGTCAATAACACCTACACCTACACCTACACAATGACGCATAGCCCTAAGTAAAAAATGGTGCAATCAGGCAAAACAAAGAAATATTCTCAGCTCTGGCCAAACAAAGTTGATCAACTCTAGCAGCCTGACTGATGGCAGCTTCCTGTGATACATGCCTTATCCTGTCTGTACAGTATTCTTTAGTCAGCAGGAAACAGATACAAATATGCCTTGAACATTGACGTTGGTGGATGCATGATCTAAAGATATCTACAGATAATGCATCCACAAATGTGAAGCCTTAATACTGTAACATGACCATTTGGGGCCATTACAACATTAAAAACATGGCTGACGGACACTAAGACACGGCATTCTTTAATAACTTGTCCATTATTTTGTTGTTGTTTTCCTTGATGTGCTTTTTATAATGTGTCACATGCTGTCAGAGTACTGTCCATCAACCCAATTATGGAATTTATAAGCTTGTGTTTTAGGGATACATTTCGGAACATAATTATGAAATTAAAAAATCTGCAGCTAAGTTATTTACCTTGAACAGTACTTGTAAACAAGTTAAGTGTATATCACAAGGATTTTTTTCTTTTCTTTAAAATGTGAGGGAAAAATACAGACTTCTTTCATCTCTGCAGAATAGAACTTTTCCTGGTGAAAGAGCGCCCCCAAGTGGAGCGCTTTTTTCAAGAACAACAGGAATGCCTTTGTCAATTGCCATTATCTATTCATGACAGCAGCCATTTGTAATTACTTGAAAAACTTACCAATGCAATTCTGGACCCTTTGGAGGACAAGCCCATGGTGACCCCCACCCTATATAAAATGGAGGTAAATCAGGAAAGTGGATGTTAAATTATGGGGGTCTGGCCACTATAGTCTTGGCCACCTATTGGCGATAATAGCTCTTTTTGTGCTTGAAATGTAGCTTTCTTTAATCAAGGGGAGCTTCATTGACGGCCATTACCAAACTGCATTTCATTTTGAAAGAACCCAAGATCATTTCTGATTCGTCTGCATGCCTTACTGAACTAGGGCATTCTGATATCTCCCTTATTTATAATTCATTTCAAATTATTCTTTTACCATAAGGATTAGGGTTAGGGTTAAGGTTATAAAAGTACTTTGTGAAAGTAAGAGACATCTCCAGTCACACAGTGTTGACACATACTACACTTTTTCTTGAATGCAGGTGTCACATCAAAATAGATGCACTTTAGAAGCAGATGGTTTCTCTATACAGCCTTCAGTCATATATAAACATAGTAAAGTAAGGTTTGTTTCCAATAACTCACGTTTATGTACTTTTCAGGCAGCACTAAACTTCATTCCAAGGTATATTTTTGTCAACAATACTGGGACAACATCTGCTTGTAGGTGATATCTAACTCCTCTGGTGTTCGACCCTCTGCAGAGCTACGCAACTACAGTACAACCATGCCAAACTCATCAGTATAAAAGCCTATGATTCATCAATAAAAAAGCTTATATTCGCTTGCACATGCCATGTACATGTAGGCTTGCTTCTTTAGAAACCCAAAGCTTCTAGTGAACAATTTGAACAAAGCACATCACACAAAATGGCCCAAAAGAACGATAGCAGTTCTACACCAATTATCCACGAGAGGCTTGTTTTTGTACAGAGTGCTCCTGATATTCCAAATAAATTCTAGCGATGACGCAAAGTCAGCCATGGCCTGGGCCTTCTGTTCTGCTTATTAAGACGCAAGCAAAAGCACGAAGCCCTGGAAGGAGAGAGAAGACACGGTAGGGGTCTCTGACAATGAGGCCTATAACAAGGTCGGGCAGAGCGGAGACATGAAAGGCTGGCAAAAACACACTAAATACTAACAGAAATATACAGCGCTGACATGAACTATATAGATAGACATTAAGGAGTTTCAAATTACAGTAGAACTGGAACACACTGAACTTCTTAATTACAGTCGTCTCTTACATGTGCACTGCCTTGTGGACTTTGCTACATAGGCCTCCATCACACACACATGGCTGGAAACACTAACACTCTTTTTCACACCACAATATCAACATTTGCTCCAGTGATCTGCAAGTATTAAGAATGTCCTACTAATGACTTCGGCTGCATAATATGTAACAGTTCAGATGCAAAACCCTCCAAGTTCATTTTCAGAAATACTGTATGCAATGTTAAGTTGTTTTAATAATAATTTTCAAATAATCTATATCAAACTGCAATTTAAATATTATTCTCAAGCAAAAACTAATCAAGCCAAAACAATCCGATTGGAGGTGGACTGATAATAAAGTTCATGAAAATTATATAAATATATTTCAGTAAATTTATTGCGAATCGACTTTGAGAGGGTTTTGCATCTGAGCTCTTTGTATGCTGTTGTGCCATTCAGTGCAGCCTATAAAACATGAATGAGCTCATGTCACTGTAGGAACTAAACCAACCAACCAGTGTGCTGAATGCTGCTTGGTAACCCCAGATGTTGCCTTTCCATAACAGACCAAAAACCCTGAGAACTGAGACTCCTTTAGGGGCCAAGGATGAGTTTCAGGACATTTTAAAAGGCACACAATGGCCTAGCTTAACACAGAAGTAGCGACTCCACCCCTGCGACTCCTCCCTGTCTACCTGCGAAGAGGAGAAGGCCTGAAACTGAGGCACTCCTGGGAACGGCTTCACACACTCTACTGGGGATTAAGCTCTTGTGGGAAAAAGGCAAGATGAGGCCAAAATGACACCTTGGTGCCGTCTGCTCTCCACTGTAAACCGCCATTACTAATAGACATCATAAAGCTCTCCAGCCCATTTAGCAGAGCGCACAGCCAAAATGAGGTCTTTTAAAAAGGGCAGAGCTTTCACTTTTTGTACCAGCAATAAACTAATATGGGGCCTTTATGAGATGCTTCAATACAAGAGGCAAGTTTCAGCTTGGCAACCATAAAGTACCTGCACATAAATATGAATGTCCACATTACAAAAGAGGTTCCACCAACAAAAGACATGGCTTCATGGTTTCCCTGGCCATTGTACAGAGACCAGTAGAGATATGTAA
The DNA here is from genome assembly GCA_027475355.1 of Coilia nasus. NCBI lineage: Eukaryota > Metazoa > Chordata > Actinopteri > Clupeiformes > Engraulidae > Coilia > Coilia nasus. The sequence continues at coordinate 26,387,687 of CM050209.1, read as the reverse complement.
CAATAAACAACCCTAGTAGTATTAATAACCAATTATGGCCAGGTATAGGACTTGAGGAGACAGAGGGTGCCATTCTCTAAATCTTGTCACCAGGGCATCTGTAGGCACACACAGCCCCCCTTGACATTTGATGGCATATCATGCCAGGCAATGGGTTGTTTGTTTGGATGCAAAAAGATTGCTCTGGGTTTCCTAATATTATACATATCCATATTTATTGATCATACCATCTCTCACCCAGACGAACCTCCTCACATAAGTAAATTCAGACTCTGCAGGTCAGGGGGGTCATTTGATTTGTCCAAATGTGAGCCACTGCTTGCTGTGGGCCAGGGGAAACAGAGCCAGTGAGCACTAATGATACCTGGACACTGTGTGGTGACTTTGTTATTTTAGGCTTCCAAAACCAAAAAGTATTAGGCTGACTTAAATGCCATGAAAAGCTGATGTCCAGATCAATAGAGCCTCTCGCATATCTCATTCTGAAGAATTATTATAGGCCTAGAATGTAAAATGTGCAAACATGCATTGCATGTGTGTTAGGATAGGTTAGGTCACATGGTAGGGAAAGCACTGACTTAGAGGCGGGGCTTCAGTGATGTCACTACAGTACCTGCTGCTAATTGGTTAAGTGCACACCTGCCTTCAATCAGCCCACACTGAATGAGGGCCTGCTGCTGGAGCAAGGCCTGGGTCTCCCTCTGGATGTTTGTTGACCATTTGTGTGTCATGGCCTTTTATGAACTGTTGCCATTAGTTTCACTTGGATTTACACTACCTTCCAAAAACCCAAAGGACCAAAGGACTAAACCAAAGGACTGTTTGAGTTGGCCACAGCCATCAGCAGACAGGATCCAACATTTCTGCTGGTCGGGGAATGGAGCTATTTCAGGCAGTGGGAGCCACAAGTAAGTGACCTCTTACTGGAGCTCTACCAAGCTGACACACACACACACACACACACACTGCGACTGCACACGTTATAGTAGGTCTTACTTCCAGATATTCATGTCATGTAGGGCCGGTGTGTAGGTTTAGCTGTGGGTTTGGATTTTCTGTTTTAAGCTACATGGTGGCTAAGGTGCCATTATTCATAACCCCTAAACAACGTCGATGTGTTGCATGGTGGACCCTAGTGGCTTTGTAACACTTGTCACAGAGCATCTGAAGGCCCAGACTGCATCCTTGACATTTTATGGCATGTCATGTCAGGCAGTGAGTTGTTTGTTTGGGTTTGTTTGTTGTTTGGGTGCTCTGGGTTTCCTAATATGAAACATATCCATATTTGTTGACTATACCATTCCCTACCCGGTCCAGACCCTCTGTACAAAATCAAATGAAGTACGAGGGGCAGGTTTACCAGGCCAGATTATAATTACATAGCTCAACTGGTGTCTGTACAATGGCCAGGGAGGGGTGGACCCTCTTTTGTACGTAGACATTCATAATTTGTGTGCAGGTGCTTTATGGTCGACAAGTTGAAAGTTGTCTCTTGAATTAAAGCATTCTCATAAAAGCTCCATATTAGTTTATAGCTGATACAAAAAGTGAAAGCTCTGCTCATTCAATTTGTGTAAAGTTGAGCCACTGTTTGCTGTGGGCCTGGGGCAACAGCCCCTCTCTGCCCCTGTCCTGTGTCCTTTTCACTCATGGCAAATTGGGAACTTTTTATCCACCAATCTCCCAGGTGGGGCCTTGTCCTTGGCAGAGTGTAAAAACCTTTATGTTTGCTACACTGGACCCTGCCCTGGATGGTGTGTAGATCACTATGTTTGCCACAGTGGGGATATGGATTGCCCTCAGAGAGGTCAGCCAAGGCCACACCAATGTCAGTGAGCCCCCACGATACCTGGAGACTGTGTGGTGACTGTTATTTTAAGCTTCCAAAAACAAAAACTATTAGGCTGACTTAGATTTCATTGAAAAGCTGATGTCCAGATCAATAGAGCCTCTCTCATGTCTCATTCTGAAGAATTACTATAGGCTTAGAATGTAAAATGTGCAAACATGCATTGCATATGATATTAGGTGATGGATACTGTGTGAGAAGTTCAATATTGTGAAAAAAACTCAGAACCAGGGATACAAGACCCGGGCATGAGGTAGAGCGGTCTTGAATCACTCTCACGAGGTTAATGAATGCAATATTGACCGACTCGCTGTGCATTATCTTGCTCATTACACGGCTATCGATTACTATTTACATATTACGCAAAAAAAAAAAAAAACAAGCAAACAAGCAAAAGACTATTGACTAAAAAATGGTGATTCCAAATGTATTTTGTTTGTTCAGCTAAACTGCATTAAATGTATTGGTTGAAAATGCAGTGTCATAGCAATATCCTCTGCTTTTCTGTTGTCCCAAATCTGTTATATATAGCAACGGTCTGTTATTGAGAAGTATCAGACGTCCGAACATTAGGATAGGCCCATTCAGATCAGACCTCCAAACACTGGGATAGGCCCATTCAGATTAGACACTCCCAACAACATTCAGTTCAATGGAACTTTCTGCAGTGCTGTGATGAGTCGTGTTAGAAGTTTATATAAGTAATGTAGCATGTGACTGGGGTATAAGTAATGTAGCATGTGACTGGGGTGTATTCTGTGTGTGTTTATCATGCATAGCATCCCATAATTGTGTTCCATGTTGATGCCAATTATGGGATTAATGTTGACTTTTAAAAGCTATACCCATCTGTTAATGTCAGGAAGTTTTTCTACCTTTGGAAGTCTATATGTTGTGAAAAATCCCCTTGTGTGCATATCACTTGTCTGGGACTGAGATCTACACCCACCTGCCAATCAGTATAAGTGCTGGCCAATGGCTGAAAGCCAAAGATACAGCATATCCGTTTCCTACATTACTGTTGCAACATTTAAAGGTCTTCCAACATAGTAGCAGTTGCAGGGATTACCACTGAAAAAAATGAGTAGGCTGCAGCTTACATGACCCATATGATGACATTATTACCTTGTCCCCCAGAGGGGAATGACCAGGTATTGCAATGACCCTGTCTGTCTGTGTGTGTCTGTCCGCCCAGTAGGGGGGGCCAGGTTGCCATCTCTGATTGCGCTTGTTGGAACAGAGAGTGAGTGAGTGAATGAGTGAATGAGTGAGTGAGTGAGTGAGTGAGTGATTGAGTGAGTGAGTGAGTGAGTGTAGGGGCCAGCAAGTTTTACTTTTCTGTCTTTTTTCGAACAGGATTTTGCATGTTACTGATGTCTTCCTTTGACTGGCAAACCAAAGCACTCTTAGCATAATCAAGTCTATTATTGGCTGGGTGGGGAGAGACATTTGGATGTGACATCAGTTTTAAAATAAAAAGTTAAAAGTTCACTTACTGAAACCAAAGGTTTACAGGAGCTATATTTGTCTGTTTTCAATGTGATTACCTTTTTTCACTGGATAAAACCTCATTTTAAGTGGAACAGCAACAGAAATGGCTGGTAATAGGCACTATGCCAATAATAGGATTACTTCCGCTACACATGTTGTTGTCTTTCCGTGTGTTTGTGTTCCGGTACCATATCCTGGTGCTATGTGTGGTGTGGGTGAGGACACAGCCCTCAAAAATGAACCCCCCCCCCCAAAATGAAAAAGAAAGAAATCAATTGGTTTCATGTCACGCCCTCCATCTCTTTTGTTTTTTTCATCCTTTCCTCTGCCACCTTCAGCCTCCCTCTCAGCACAGATGCTCAGGCAAAAACAACATTCAGGGAAAAGGGATCAATTCCCAGCACCACTCAAAAAAATAGGATTGAGAGTTTGAACCTCTCAGCATTTGTAGGCCATCTACAAATTGCCATTTGATTAGGAACAGATACACAACTAAAAACATGGCATCTGTGTGAAGTGTAGAGAAATATCTTTACAAGGAAACCTAAAAAAAAAAGCTAATCCATTTTATCAAAATGTATCAGTGTATGGCCTTGTCCTCCAAAGAAGGACATTTTATTTTTTAAAGAGTGGGCCTTAATGATGGAATCTATTTTAAATGCTAATATCTTGAATTATAAAAAGGACATAGTGTACCAAATACATTTATTATATGACTAATATGTGTGTGATTTGTTTTGGTGTCTATTGCATTATGAGGGAGAAATAGCATAATCTTTGATGATATGTTGTACTCCTGTATATCAGCTATATAATCAATACATTTGGTACTGTATGCCATTTAAATTTGTCCAAACAGTATGGCCCGCCCTATATTTACTCATATATACAGTCTATGGTATTTACCAACAGAAAAGTACAGCGACTGAAATAACGAGTCCCTCGGAATCCACAATGACAAAAAGTTAGGGGCATTTCAATGGCAGTTCCAGAACCCAAAAACTTTTCAAAAAGCGCACACAGGCACATTGGAGTGAGGCGTACTTTGTAGTTGCATGGTGACTCGGATGCTCGGGAGACAATGCCGGGTTTCCAGGGAGATAATGTCCTTAGATGAGAATGAATAAATGATCTGGATCTGCCAGCACAGCACAAGCACAGCACAAGCTTGGCCCTAACTCGCCTCCTGTAAAACCCATGATGACGCCACTACACGGTGGGTGGCCACACCAGCCCAGCAGTTCTCCCGATCGGTCATCACAGGACACGCAAAGTCGAGAGTGTTCTTTAATCATACTCGCCAGCCTGCTGATGTGGCTGCTTCGCCATCTGGCTCCATTGCGGGATGCGCAGCAGGTCTACCTGAACAATAAATGTGGCGGCATCACACACAGTCACTGGTGGGCGCCCATTTAGCCTGCAGGCCTTTTCATACAGAGACTGCACTGCAGCATGTACTGTAGACTTTCAGACAAAAAGTTTGCCATCAGGAAGATATCTTGGTGTTTTTTGACTGACACAAAACCCTAACTTCCATCACAGGTCCCTCCATTTAACCTGAAGCCTTTCCTTATATAGAGACTGCAGCATGTAGACTAAGGGAGGAAAAGTCTGCTATCAAGAAAAGCAGACATCTTGGTGTTTTGACTGACACAAAACTGTAACTTTTGCAGATAAATACAAAAGTGTTCCAAACACCATGCTAAAATGATGCAAATTGTTTTCCCCCCAGATAAAATATATTTTTTTCATTCCAGTCACTACTTGAAAACAAACTATTAAGTCATGTCAGATTACCTAATTTCAGGTAGACTGCAGCTCCAGACATCAGAGCAGCGTTGTGCCTGTGAGGCCTGAGGCACTGTGACAAACTGTAATAGCTTCATATTTTATTTCCCACTTTCCCCGTGGTAAAAATAACTCTCCTCTTCCACAGCCACCGGCCTGAGCAGAGGCACACGCGCGCGCGCGCACACACACACACACACACACACACACACACACACACACACACACACACACACACACACAGGCTGCTCAGTCAGGGCAGAAGATGACCCGCTCGGTCCTGATGGGCAAAAAGCTATAGATTCAGGGAGTTTCTGTCTTCAAAAGTGAGTGATGTGGTCGAACCGAACGCAGAATTGGAGAGACAGTCACGGGTGTGTCTGATGCCATCAGTCATTCTCTCCACTGTCTGACAGCGAGAGGGGAAAAGCCACCTGTACACGCCTCGTCACACAACACCTCTCTCACTCAAGGGCTTTTGTAAGTCACCATGACACGAGAGAGCTGAAAGTGACCATCACGTCAAATGTGTCCTCGAAGGATTGTATCCCACTCAGTTGTATTACAGCCCTTTTTGTACAGCAGCCGTAATCTTTTTTGTGTCTGAAAATTACAATGTGTGCCTAGTTTGAAACCAATTCTGAAATCTTCCATGCCCTCTCTTTAAGCCAGTGTTTCTCAATTATTTTCTCCTACGCCCCCCCTAGGAGGAATAAAACATTTCGCCGCCCCCCCACTCTCCAACACAACTAGATAATAGTATAATTTGACTAAAAAATTGTTATAACTACACCCCTGCATAACATTTTATCCTTATCAACAATAAAGAAAACAAAAAATAAAGAAATATAGATCACCTTATAACAAAGAATAACTTTATTAACATTGTTTTTTAACCTGTACTGTGGTCGATGTTGCAATTACACTTTATTGTAGTACGGCAAAAATGTTCCCCAGGGTCACACGCGCCCCCCCTGGCATGGCACTGCGCCCCCCAAGGGGGGCCCGCCCCACTATTTGAGAAGCACTGCTCTAAGCCCTAAGATTGCCACAGCTAATGACTAGACCAAGGGCATCAACAGGCAAGGGCAAAGTTAGGACGGTTCCACAGGCCTTGCCCTGATAAAATATAACGACCGTCATTAATATTTGGGAAAGGGGGAAGGGGTGTCTTCTTTCTTGAGGGCCAAAAAATGTGTAGCTGCATCCCCAAAGCAGATGTTTGTTTTATTGTTTTGTTGTTTGTTGTTTTGGAGGAGTTTTGGATGTCTGCCGTCACAATTTTGAGCATCTGCATTTGTCAGATTAGGTTTTTACCTGCCACTGCAGAAATTTATGCCAACAGTTAGAGTTCACTTGGAGGGAAGAAAATCCCTGGCACTGAACAGAATACAAGATTTGTTTAATTAAGGGCACCTCAGTAATTTTTGTGATTCTTTCTGTCTACGAAGACTCTACTCATCAGCAGAGCTGTCATACACACTGCCAAACTTTATGCTGTTGGCTTGAAAATTAGACTACAATGAATACGTTTTGAGAAGTGTTTTAAGGATGGATTGTAATGTGTGCAAGATATTTTTACTCTCGCTGTACATACACTGTACTAAATAATAGTATTCTTACAGCCAGCAGCAGAGAATCCTTTATGGTCTTTCACTGATGAACAAAAAAATATCATAAAAGAAATAAACTGACTGCATAGATTCCATACTGAATCTTGCATAGATTCTGAGAACAACATCCCCCTCTAGTGGATATTTAAGTCCATACAAGGTTTCCCTTACAGCGGGTGCCTTCTGCAATCAAATCGATATGTCGATAAGTCAGTATCTGTTAAGGTGTTAAGGTGGTGTGTTATGCCTGTGAGTTATTAGCCATTCCCTAAGACAGTCTTTCACTAGCATAGGTGTGTCAACACACTTATTATCAAATGCATTTTACTTCAGTGGAGTACCTGGACAAATGTTTCAAGACAATGTTTTGTTATAGTTGTGGTTTTGACAAAAATGATTTTATTTTTCACTGTGTAACAAGATATCTTTCTATAAAAATGACATAAAAATATTTGTGATCAAGCTCATAGTACAAAACCTTTATGTATATGAATGTTCTTATAAATGGTTCTTTATGTATATAAATGTGTTTTTAAAACTCAAATCTGTAACACAGTTGTCTAACAGAGTAGCAAACATGCATTTGCATCTGAGGTACACTAGTGTTTAGTGAGAACAGTGCATAGTGTATTGGTAATGCTGTTTTTAATTTCCATCTGAAAATAGAATATGTATTTTATAAAAGAATGATATGTCTAGCAAACTGAAGGTGCATAATCCACAAGGTAAACATTAGTCAAGCCCTTAGATTTACTGCGAAATGTCATTCCCCATTTATCTGAAAGCTAAACACCTCCTTCCAAAACTGTGCAACTGTAAAATTTTTGTTCTTCATCACTAGCCGTCTCAAAGCTCGAGCCTCTTTGACGGACTGGTCGTAACTTGGCCTCCATATTTTTCTCAACGACGGCCCGTCTGCGTGGTGATCCGCCTCAAAGTCAAAGAGCCTTGGCCGAGGGCATCTCAAGTGGTCTGCTTGTGCTTGCCAGGTTTTTGATGCCAGACCCTGAACAGTACGGGAAAAAAAGCCATGTCGCAGTAAGGAATACAAACGTAGCAAATTGCAGAACATAAAAGACCAATCTACCTCCCTGCAATTTTTTAGTGTCGTGTTTGAACTCTCAAAGCAAACGGTTACTTATGATCAGTGCCACAATAGGAACTACATATGGACATTTACTCTCAATAACAGGTTCTTCAACACACACACACACACACACACACACACACACACACACACACACACACACACACACACACACACACACACACACACACACATTCACAAAATACCTGTTTTTCTCTGTTGATGTTTTCCCAGACCCTGTTGCACACCATACACTCAAACTCGTCTATGTAGTTATTCTGGGTGAGATCCTGCACACCCCATGTGCGATGCTTCATGTCAGAGACCAGCCTCTCATTGGCCACCTCCTGCCTATGCTTCCACTCCAGAAAGGTCAGGTACTCCCCGTCGTTCTTGTCCAATCTCTGTAAATACTCGGCCAGTTTTTTTGGCTCCGAGTCTGGGTTGACAACCACGGCACTCCTGTTGCTGGGCAGCCAATGTCGAACGTTGGGGGCGCCATAGTAGACGGGCACCACGCCCAGCTTCAGCGGCCTCCAGAGCTTCTCCGTGATGTAGTCGTCGCAAATGGCGTTCTCGAAGGCCAAGATGAACTTGTAGCGGGCCAGCAGCTGGTGGAAAGCCGGGTCGTCCATGGCGGTGGACTCGCACAGACTGACGGGCAGGTCGCGGTTGTGCAGACACCGGCCGTACGAGTCCACTGGGATGTGACGCATCAGCTCAGCCACGTAAACGTCGCGGTCTGATGGCGGGTCGCAGTCCGACTGCACGTACACGACCGGCGCCAGGCCCTCGGCTCTCAGCTGGTTCTTCTGGGCCAGGGGCACCAGGTGGGCGTGGGAGGTGAGGGTGGCCAGACTCTCCAGGTACTGAGTGACGAGGGGGAGGTGGGAGTGCTGGCTGAAGGTCGCCGTGTGGTTGAACAGGGTGATGACGGGCTCGTGGAAGAGCTTGTAGTTATTCTTCGGCGACTCCTCGTGGAAGAGCGCCCAGTGGTGGTGCTCCAGCCTAGGCAGAGGAAGGCTCTCGACATTGAAGTCAGTGCCTGGTTGAAAACACAAAAATAAAAACAAAAGTAAACAAACCTTTTCTCATTGAAAAGCAATACAGTGTTACTTTCGATGAGAACATGGCGCAATTTACAACACTGATGGTTATGGAACGTTATGGAACCTGACCTTTAAGAAAGGTGAAAGCGAAAATGGCTTTTTTTTATCTACATGCTTTCGCATCCAGCAAATTGCCGAGTTTCTGCCGTGACAAGTCTATGATTGAACCCTGAAAGCTTTTGATAGCGGTTGCTATGCCAGCTTGGCCGCGCTGCAGTGGCGAAGTGTAGCACCAGGTTGGCTATTTTTGAAACGCTAATAAAAGTTCTTGATGGGAGCTTCTCGCAGCTACCGGTTGACGGAAGCAACGCGACAAAACCTCCCATCTCTTTGTGTCGGTAATTAGAGCACAGTGCAGAGGAGGTGTCAAAGCAGCTGTGTCCAATCATCCTCCATTAGTACACTAGGGCTAAAAAAAACCAGTATGGAGGCGGCGTGACATGGAGGACCAGTGTGACTGGTTCTCCTCTCCACTGTATTGTCAATCATACTCACTTACTCACATACTCACATGCCTGTCTATTACATTTAATACATTCAAACTAAGCATTAATGCAAATACCGACAGATTTAATTGTTGCACCATCTGGTGTTCTGTGATTACAGTGTCTACCTGGTTCCATCAAATACAGGGTGCTGATGGCATGGCACCCTGAGATTTAAACAACTACAATGCATACATCTGCATGTAATGCATGCATGCAATGCAATGAACATCTTTGAAAAATTGTTAGCATACTCTTTTCTGGCAAATGAGCTGTGCTGTCTTTATCTTGCTAATTACCACTGTGATGATGTCATACTCAAAGCTTGCCTGGTTTCACCCATGTTTTGCTCTGTTAAGTTTTGGCCAGTATTGAAGAACTGACGAAACACACTTCAGTCTAGTTAAACCAGGCTAACTCGAAGGCAACAGTGTAACAGTTATAATACTAACTGAAGAAAATATACAGCTGTTGGATGTTTAATAATGAGTAGGCACAACTGTTGCATTAATATTAAATTGTTTCATTTCAGATAAATAATAAACAATCGTTAGATTTTAATTTTAATAGTGACAAGACTTTCCACACAGAAAACATACATGTGCTGATGGTTGTGTGTCTGGCTTTATTTCCCCTCATGTTGCTATGGGATATGGGGTTTCTATGGAAACGTAAGAGATGGAGAGTGCCTTGGATGTGACATCGGCATTTGCAACATATCTAAATGCTTCAGAGTAGCCTCTACACAGTGGACAAACAACAGTATTACTAAGTCCTATATCGCTGTTTATTTATATTTAATTCGGAATTATGTATATATTTATCAGGAGAGGGCAAAAGTACGTTGGAAAAACACAAGCGTTGGCAGCCCAACGGCAAAGCACTCTTACTGAGCCTCTTAGTGGGATAATTGTGCTTGAACTCCCACTAGAGTTTTAAGAGCCAGGGCTGTTTTCCAAAACATTCATTTAATTAGTAAGATAAAAATGGAAAATGTCATCTTAAATATTGTCGCTTTTTTCCTTTTCTTTATGGAAGAATAAACGGTTCATGAGTCTACAGCTGTCCCTATGACTTCACTAACTTCTGAAAACAGCCTTTCAGAACCCAACATTTTTACTGTATGCTGTAATTGCTGAGATGAAGGGTCCCCTAGTTTCTGAACAGTGGATATGGTTTTACATGGTAGCACTAACACTGCAAGCTGTAAGACTGTAACCATGGAAGAACAAAATGCATTACTTTGACTCACCATAGAACAGGAAGGCTTGAGTGGAAGGGTGAGAGGAGAAAGACCTATTGACGGTGAAGAAGCACTTGTTAGAGCCACACTCCCCCAGCCTGCCCTGCTCCCCGGTGAGGGGGGACCACCACACGATCACTGGGTACGAGCTGTCGGCGCCGATGTCTACCTTCTCATCGGACAACAAAACACCTCCATCTTGTGCCCCCCATCTGTGTGTGGTGGCATCAAACTGGCCCAACTCCTCCACCACCTATGGGCAAAATAAGAAAATGTGTGCCTGGATAAAGACAAAGCTATGGCGATCTTTTATTATTTATATACCGTGAAACAGTTCAATGACATTTTTTTCATGCTTATTATGGTTTGTTACAAATGCAGGATGCCTATAAAACAGACTAACAATCGCTGACCATATTCAGATTCAGGGTTGCAACTTGCAGTCTATGGGGAAGAGGGTTGGGAGTGTGGCCTGAAGTAAGCATGCCGGGCTGGTGACTGTATGTGCAGGACAGTTAACTGTTGGCTAAAGACAGAGACAACAAGCATAAAAACGCTGGTGGGTAGCTTTAGGATAAAAGGAAGGAAATAGGAAATACCAAGCAGGAGAAGAATCCAAGCGTTAGTCGGAACTCAGGCAGACCAAGGAGGAGACCGAAAGGTATAAGCTACATTATCTCTACCTACAGGGCCAACAGGAATCGCCAAAAAAAAGAACACTGAAGACAAATCATTTAAAAATTAAAAGCATCAACAAGCTGTTTAAAGCTGATTCCGAGTTAGAATTTTACCTGGAAAGTGATGACAAGGAAAACAAATGCTGAAACACACAGGCAAAACATAGAAAGTTTCCGTGGAGACAGTCTCGCCATTTCCCTGGGTTTGTCTCAAGCACTTAATTAATCTCATATTCAAGTAGTCTGCCACACTACTTCAGCAAACTGTAGACTACAAATATGCCTAGCAATTAATAAAAACATTGCGGAAAGCACTGAAAGATTTGAATTTTCTGTGCGTTGCGCCATTTAATTTCATGCCCCACGCGGCCATTTTCTAGCTTCCGGTGTGTTTTTCAGTAGCCTATCACAGACGAACTACAATAACACAAGAGCTAAAGTGCCAACGATAAACACGGGATTAAGCTATATTCGAAATATCAGCCCTTCTGAAATCTCCAAGGAGTCCTGTTGTTCATCTTTTCAGTAACAGTAAGCAATACGGTTATTGGATGACTCGAGTGTGGACACGCCCATGGTTGTGGTCATCCTTGAATTCTCATTCCTCAGATTCCCTGTCCGTCAAAGAAGCCACCCTATGGTAAAATGAGTTATGAGTTGTGTCTTTGCACGGATTGTTTTGATGATGTAGTTTCCAAATTTTAATTGAATGTATTGAAAGAATGCAGGCATGATGTAGCCAAGTTTTAGAAAACCCAAAGACACATACAATCCATACAAAATCCATACAAAATCACAAGCAATTGACAACCAGAAGTACACTTTACTGCAAATTTGCAGCTGTGTCTGAGGACAGATTTGGGCCTAAAATGGAACAGTAGGTGCTTGGACAGATGGTTTACACTACAGTAGATCAAAATGTAAAGACATTTCATTAATCACAGACATAAACGTATTTAATGCAGCAGTGCTGAAAAAAGGTATCAGGTAGGCAATTGGCATATTTAGGGGACTGCAAAAAGTGGTTAAACGGAAAGTTCTAAACACCGAGTTGCTGAAGTGTGAAGATATCAATTGGCATCCCAATCAGACATCATGGAGGTAACATGGTCATTGGTGCCTTTTCTCAAATGTTACACCGAAGATCAATCCAGACAGACCTAGAGAGACCTAGTAATTTGAATCTTAATTTACCAAGCATTGCATGAAGCGACACTTCATTGTATTATTTATTCATCAAGACAGTAGTAGAGAATTGTATCTAAAGTCAAGCACTGCAGGATTTCTCTCTCTCTCTCTCTCTCTCTCTCTCTCTCTCTCTCTCTCTCTCTCTCTCTCTTTCTCTCTCCATACAAATGTATGCTCTCCAGTCCTCCCAAGTCACCACCTTACTGCCTGCTTGCACATAACTTTCATATAGATTTTTTTCGATCAAGACTGTTGAACAAATCATTATCCTATTTTATTAGAGAAATAGTCACAACATTTGTTTTCATTGCTGCAGTACATTCATAAAAGCTGGACTATTATCCCAAATTTAAACAAGAAATAATGGGTTCTGGATTTAACTGACCCCACTACCATAAAATCTTCCAGATTCAAATTGAGCTTAACACTCAAAGTCAAATCGATTGTTATCCTTTCCAAAGCAAATGGCCAAGAGGAGATTAGAAAGGCCCTTGATGTTGGTGAGATACTGACAAAGAAATACTGCAGTGAATGTAACTAGATGGCTTCACAATTAAACCACTGCTCTGTGTTACACCCAGGCATCTTTTCTACAACAGTTAGCATGAACTCTCCTTCACCTCTGACAGGAGAAAAAAACATAAACAATTAATGAGCAGAGATTGATTTCCTTTACCTTCAAAGACCTGTGAGTAGATTAACTGAAGCAACACCATATCTATTTTTCTATCAACCAGAAAGGAAAGATTTTTCCTTTCTCTCTAAGGGGCTTGGAAGTGTTGTCTTATGCCTAATACACAGACATGCCATGTTTTACATGTAAGTGTTTATTTCCCATGGGTGCACTGTGAATGTACAAATGACAAAACGACACCCTTGACTGAAATAGCATTCAGCTCCAAGGACATAATTCACATATACTTGTACACTGTCATTGACAAGTACGTATTTCTCTTATTTAGTCGTATGTTCCACTAATTGTACCTTGTGTACCAGTGGCATTTTGTTTTTTTGTGACTCGTGTAATTGGCAAAGGGGGGCACCTGTGTCTCGGGATGACTGTGGTAAAGGAAAAGGCGTAGGACAAGCCGCTTTAACCCTGAAGCCATTGCCGAAGTCGTTGCCAGAAGTGCTTTGCGGCGGGCACCTCCTGCCAATCGCTAAAAGCACAGCGCGAGAGTTATGGCGGGCTGACAGGGCCGTGAGGATAAAGCTCATTTAATAGCTGCTCTTGAAGGGTCACATAAAAAGAACTGACTCCTTCTCAATGCAACAGCCTCCATAGCAGTGGAGAACAGTCAACAAAGGGGGAGAGTTTTTATTATGATTTTTAGCAAGACTTTGAGAAGTTTTTTGCATGAATCCTCTTGTGTGTTGGAAGGATGGGCCTCTGTTTTATGCAAAATTGATAAGGAGCAATATTCTATCCTGAGATTTTAGTGGAATGTATGAACTTTATTTAACAGCCTGTGTTAACAATATTGTCAGTATGCATACATCTCTCTCTCTCTCTCTCTCTCTCTCTCTCTCTCTCTCTCTCTCTCTCTCTCTCTCTCTCTCTCTCTCTCTCTCTCTCTCTCTCTCTCTCTCTCTCTCTCTCTCTGCTTCACTGTGGAGAGACTGCTTTACTGGGGTGGAAAGTGAGTCATATCTGCCTAACTCCATGGAAACAACCAAATGTCGTGATAGGCCTATATAGCCTCTTTTAAAGTGTTCTCGAGAGGAAGCCAATCACTCTTCAAGCACCAATCAAAGAATTCACCGCAATGACTGCGCAGGTGAAAATGACCGGTACAGACCACAACAATTTTTACACAAAGCTCAGAGGTATAAACTGTTGGTATGGTCGTTGACCTTCAACAACCTGAAATAATGGTTGAGCTTTAGTGTTTTTAACATATCAGTGACATTTCAGTGATGGTAAAAACCGTGCTCTTATTTGTTTTGTGTGACACTAAGAGCCTTAATTTGCAGCTTCAGATATATATATTTCAGTGATGTGCAGGTTTTGGCATTTAAGGTGGCCCAAATAAAATGGAGCATCAGTTTGAAAATCATTTCATTACAGGCCACTCCGAAGGAGATGTTTACTCTGTATGCTTTGTCAGCCTCTGTCGGCACAACGCAAAATGTTCTGGCTGCATCTCTGCTGCAGTTGCTGGCTGCCTTTGAATGGGTCCAATTTGAGATTACGTTTTTTAATCAAGGCCTGCGGACCTCCGAGATAGCCATCGGTTATTCATCAGTACACTAATCATCCTCAGTGCCCTTGCTACACTCTCTTTATGCTGGAGAATAAACAACAGAACATCCTCTATTAAAGGAAATGGCAAACTTTTAATTCCTTTAAAGGAGAATGTTATTAGTATTACTTATAATGTCTAGTTGTTTTGAAGCCAGACCTTTGGGGACTAACTCAATAAACAATAAAATTAGTTGCTCTAAGAAAGAAATTAAAACTAATATCATGATGAAGTCCCATTTCAGGCACAGTTTGGGTGAAATATTAAAAACAATTATGATATTGAGATCTGAATTTATCATTTTCAGACATTAAAGCAGCTAATCAAGCATGCAGAGAGGCACATATTTAAAAAGTTGCAATTCGCTGTGTGGGCATAGAATTTACCCAGCAGGTTTTTGTCGCAGTGAAAGTTAATTGAACCCCCAGCCTGTCTGAGCCATCATAATGACAGGGGGGAAGGCATACTCAGGCGTGCCTCTGCATCATTCCCCCTCCCTTTTGTATCTAAGCAACTAAACATAACATTCTGCATCTCTGGCCACCTGAAAATCAGGAGAACGAGTTCACTGCAGCCTATATCTGCTTGTGGAGGACAGAAAGAAGGCAGTTATCGAATTTCGTTCAAAAAGGTTACTTCAGACTTTAGAGTGTTTTTTTTCATCCGTCTGATTTGTCCTGAAGTACCACTGCTAATATATCACTCCTCTACACAGTATATTTTTAACTGGACAGTTAGAATCTGATAAAGTAAAGCCTAGATAAGACTGCAGTCTTAGCATTTTGAGCAGGCGAATGATGAGTACATCCTCCCAAGTGGCTGCCATTTTTCTGCAGGGGCTGTTGTCCTGGCAGCTTGCACTGTCTGTAATTACAAGATGGAGACGAGAGAAAGGCACTCATACAAATCACTCTTCCAGGTTATTTTAGTGACAAGCAAAGACAAACTGTGCTGCGTGTCCTGATGTGACATGTTGTTTTGTCCATTTGTTATGTGCATTCTACCGAGGCACCAACTGCCATTCATCACTCTGTGCTCAGAGCGTATCTGTTGCCGTTTCTCTGGGAATGTATTTTGTAAATGCAAGATGCAGTCAGACGCTTCATCACCTGAAAGACATCAGACATCTCAGTACAACTAAATAAAACAGGAAACCTAGTAACGCTGTTGCTACCTTTCATTTAGGCCCAAGATAGAATTATTGACCCATGTTTTATGTACTGTGGCAAAGGGCAGGCACAAGAGCTCCTGAGAAGAGGAAGTGAAGTAGCCAGTGACGTCACTCACTTCCTGTCCTTTGGCTTCTGGCTAGTCCTCCAGTGCACTCATCATCATACTCTTGATTGCGCTCAACTGCATCTCAATGTTGTGTTTCCAAGCAACCGTCTCCAGTATGTCTTTGAGTTTGCAGACTTCACTGTGAAGTAGTGTCCACTGACTACCTTAACACTACAAATGCCAAAGTAACAAAGCTATGCCTTTCGCTTCAAGCAATTCCTTCTCTACCAACAAGTCCCACTCATCCCCCCACTCCTTCACATTCCCCTTTTAGTAAGTACACTGCAATACAGCACACATAATCCTTCTCCGATTAAAGAAGAGAGAACATGCTATTTGTATTTATTTGCAAGTATTTCTAAGAGGTTGTTTTTCTGCAATCATATTACCAGGCACCCCTTACCTTTCAGAATATGCATGTGGTTTACAGTGTCCTGATGTCATCAGTGACTACATTAGAGAGTGGCGCTTCATTCACCACTAGGTGTTCTGTCTCCTGAGGACACAATGAGGAACAGATGGCACAAGCACCTGTTATGTGTGTCAGTGTGCTTTCTTCCACAGAGGTGTTGCACATCAATCCAATATTTTCACCTTGTTGATGGAAAAATACTGTCTGGTGTCTCTGAGAAAGCTGTTGTGGGAACTACTCAGCGTTTCTTGCTTCACCCTCTGAAAGCTAAAAACTGTAAGTGTTTACTTGGGTGACAACGCAGGCTTGGATACAAACTTGTGTATTTATTTCCCTGTCTGTTTGGTGATTAAAAGAAGTAATTGCTCGGCTGACCATGTCCTAGAGGAGACGGACCTTCTCTGTTTGACCTATAGGGGTAGCCACGGATTGGCTGGGGTGGGCCTGTGGCTTGTTGACCCAATCAGAAGGCTCTAGAAGTTTGATTGACTGCTTTAGTAATAGAGTTAACCATTTTATGATTTCTGGCTACGCCTCTAGTTTGACCACTGCCACCCCCCCCCCCCCATCTCTAACTTTCTTTCTGATTGATGAGACGTTTCACTCCTTTATCCTCTTTCCTTCGCCTCTGTCACACACTTTTATTTCCAATCCATCACAAATCCCAGCAGTAATTTCCCCTTTAAAAGCTTCACCCTCTCTTAGGCTGTGCCAGATACTATTCTCCGACACGATTCCCATTTGGCCTTCGCCCCATGTTGCGAGTTCTCCTTTTTTGCCTGGGTGACCATGTTGTTGGGTTTTGCTCCTGCTGCCTCTGGGTCAAAGCTCATTAAAACAAAACCCGCTGATCACACCTTACCTGAATATGTACACCTAAATTCCTTTCTACCCCACAAGCATAATTAAAATATTTGTAAATACATTGTCTGTACCCACCTGAATGCTAAGTTTTTATAGCATGGCAGTGTTCCATAGAGCTTGTGTTCCTATTTCTATATAAAACTACAAGGCGGAATTTATTTGTGCATCGAGTTGCCATGGGTACAAGAATCTCTTTTTTTTTTTTTCATAATGCCAGTGGCATAGACCGCCATCTTGAGATCTCTCTGCTGCTGCTGTGAGATTACGATAACATTATTCAAACCCCAAGCATTGCAGATCTCATCTCTCTGACTAAGTGCTCTTGTGAAGATTTAAAATACAGTATTCTTTCAAAGAATATGAGCTCCAGAAGCATTTTTCATTAAACTCCTTCATACTTTAAAAGAAGCCTACCTCTCGAAATACATTATACCTTATATACGACATAATGGGCAGTTTCCTGTATGAATTAAGACTAGCCCTGGAGTAAAGGCTTTTCTTACTAGAGATTCATTGGAATTCTTTTTTAAGACTTTTGACTTAATACACATACAAAAAAACTGGCCCCTTGTATAATAATTCGTCGTTTAAAAAAAAAAAAGCTCAGAGACTCGGTGAGGTGCTGAATTAAATACTGTATTTTATTCACTGAAACCATCTACAGTTGGTAACGCCGACACCAGGGTGCCGAAATCTGGCTGAGGGGCGTAAGACACGCTTGCTGCCAGTGACATCACTTTGAACAACCCACAAATCAATGTTTTTCTTTTTTTTTTTTCTCCAACACAGGGGCAACAGTTAATATGTCACAACATGTACAGACTTAAAGGATTGTACAAGATCACAGCTTTTTGAGGAGATGCTGTTGTGTGTGGTAGGGAGTGACAGACGGGCCCCACTGAAGGCTAAGGTGCGGTGTCTGTCTACTGCACGTCCTGTGTTAGCGACCACCGGTGGTGTAGGTTCCTATACTGTACAACTTCAGCTGCTCTTGATCCCCAACACCCCCCCCCACCCCCAACCCCACCCCACCCCACCCCGACACACACACACACACACACACACCTTTTGTCCTTCAAACAACAACAATGACATGGTTGATGCCAGTCTGAGATGTCCAGCATAAATAATGACTATACTTCCTAGGCTGACTTTGTTGAGTGTTATATGTTGGGAGTGAGGATTATTTGAAAACGGTACCAACATCGATACCTGCCAGGGTGGGGTGAGGGCTGATGGATGGGTTGGTTGGTAAGGTTTACATTTAGCCAAAACTAAAGAAAAACATGTGCTATGATATGTCACTTGACACTCCAAGAGGGTTTACATAGGTATGCAAAATTGCGCGAAAAAGGAAACTTAACATCTAAATAACAAACAAAAAAACTCTTCCAGTCAAAAAGATAAATAAGGCAATACAAATGACAACATAAATAATAAAGCTACTCTGATATTAAAAAAAAAAAAAAGGGGGTCTGCAATCGAGTTGAACTCAGACGTCCATGCATAAAATACAGGAACACACAAGCTGCTGGTTTTTGAGTTAATACAAAACAAAAAGTGTGAATTCAAACATTCTAAAATGTGCAAAATGTATCACAAAGGCATGAGAGGCAGCTGGTCTACAACTGTTCATGCTGGACAAACCGGGAAAGTGAATTTCACACTTAGAAAGTGTTTCAGCATACAACTCTCAGCAAGGGTCCTCTAAGGGGAATAGACTACTTTATAACAGCACTAGCATCTCCTAGCATCAAGAAGCACATTTTGGTCAGATGTCTCTGAATGGTCAACAAATACAAAACCAAGATTTAAAATAAATTCTCAACAAAAGGAACCAAAAAAAAACACTCAACAGATTGGGCCATACTTCTTCAAAGACCGTTTCCACACTTAGGGTCTTGTTGTGTTGAGTCAGTTCCGTGTACTACTGAAAGGGGAACACAACGCACACGCGAGCAAACAAAAAAGAAATCAATTGTAGTTATGCTAAGTGCCTCGGTGCCGAAGACATACGCTAACCATGAATACTATGGTAAAGGAAGGAGATTTAGGGCGGTGAAGCAAAAGGGTGGTGTTAGCAGTGCTGTGCAAGCATAGCATATGCATATTGAGGAGGTTACAATAATTTCCTGATAGTGGCACAGACACCACTTGGATATGGAGGTTCCATTCAGAAGCTATCTTGGTTTGTTTGCTTGGTTAAGTCCATTCAACACGTTGAAAAGAACAACATGAGAATTTTGTAATTACTACAACTAACGGTTTATCGCAGGTAAACAAGTACACGTGTGTCTGGAGGATTCTGACAAAGTCAAATTATTCAACAAGCAGTACACGTCCAGGCGCATGTCAGAAACCTGCAATTCCTTCTTTGTTACATATTGTACATCTCAACACACCTGAAGTTTCAAACAAAGACCCTATTTGGTGAGGAAAAATATGCCTGAAATACAGGTTGTGATGGAAAAGTAAAAGTGTTAGTGTGGTTTTCATGTCAGTTCTGCCTGAAGACATGTCCAGCGATACCTCAGAGTTCTATATTGACATCACAGAAAAGGCAAAAATTTGCAAAAAACTGTCAAGGTGTTGTACAGCACTGTAAATAGTTTCCTTAATGGAAACATAGTCATTACACAATCTAACTATGACAGCAAAACTACACAACCACTGACAAACTAACAGATTGAGCTGACAGAATCGTACACTCAGCTCAGTACCTTCAACAAAACAAGCCGGGGAGCAGCTTGATGAAAGAGAAAAAAAAAAACCTGTGGAGTCGTTTAAAAAGAAAAAAACAAACAAACGCATCACTCTACCCCTTATAAAGCTCTAAAATAGTCAAAAGAACTAATTCATAAAGTGCACTATAAATATTAATTTTTATCTTTACAACAATACAATTCTCAACTCAGAATTAAAAATCCAAATATAAGAAGATTATAAAATACACAAAAGTAGCATTGGCATTTACACTACTCAAAAAGCAGAAGTATACTTCCTTAGCTGAACAGATTAAAAAAATAAATGGCCTGCCTGACCTGCAGCGACTCTGGCGTTGATGTCAACGCAACAGTGCCGTCACAGCTTGCACGACCATGTTCTGAGGACAGAACTGAGTTTAAAATTATCATCTGTAAGTACCCCTAACCGTTCCTTAAAATATGACTGAGTATCCTTAAAACCACTGTAACATACGTGTAAAACAGAACTAAAAGCGTATCTATGTTACTAATTGGTCTATTCTGATAGCTTTCTCTTCTCTACTGGTCCTTTCATAGGAACGTTAAAAAATCACTTCTGATTATTTACAGTCTATTGTATTATGGTGATGCAACAACAAATGTTGTTTCAGAGAGGGCAAAGCCATTCACAGGCAGCAAAGGGGATTGAGAAGCATCTCGGCTGTTCTGGTGGAAATAGTTGCTAGAAGTGATAGAAAGAATAAAATGTTCTGTATTTAACAGATGTGACTCAATTCACCAACTGTTTTGAATTTTATGAAACTTAACCGAGACTGTTATATAACAGCGTCAGGTAATCTCTTCGTGTGGACACTGCAAATATAACAAACCAAATAAACAAACTCCTGATCTATAGGCCTGTATGGTCCCTATAATACCAATAAGCAGAAATGGCACCCAGGAGGGGAAGTTCCTATAGAGACTTCTTCCATGTGCCTTTTCGGTCCATCTTATGTGCTTGAGACAATTTGTGTCAACGAGCTTCTCACAAAATTGAAAATAATCAGGCATTTTCTTGTCATGGCTTTTTTGACTAGTGGAATGAAACTAACTAAGTAGTAGTAGGGAGAAAAAAAATCTGGGCCAAGCCGCATAGTACCAATAATCTAATTACCGTATGTGTATTTGCTTAAATGTTTACAACATTCGCTTAATCTACGTTGTAAAATAACCGATTAACCTTAGGAGTAAGACTATATCTACTACCTACAAAGATACAAGGGTGGATCGAGTCCACCACTCAAAATACAAGAAAAATATCTTCTCTTGAGTAAAGGCAGATTTTGGGAGAGCATCGATAAGGACGGAACACAGCGAGAACAAATAAAGTGACAGTCGAATGCTGCACAACTAAATCTTACACTTACAATACGATAATGACAAGAGCAACGAGTACAACACTCAAATTAAAAAAAGAAGAGAGAGACTACATTTACGGTATGCACGCTATGCCCCATATAAATCGCTACACAAGCACCAATCAATCTAAGGACGATTATCAGTCATTTACATTGTACACAACTGTGGAGGGGGGGAGGGAGGATCATAAATAAATTACACAAAATATATTCACAAGTTGTGTAGAATGGCTCGGTAACACTTTCCTTAAGGGGTTCACGTCGAAAGCTAAACAACACCTTTGGAACCAATGCACCAGGCCCTAAGTGGCACCTGAGCAATTGCAAGTGTGTGTGTGTGTGTGTGTGTGTGTGTGTGTGTGTGTGTGTGTGTTTGTGTGTGTGTGTGTGTGTGTGAGTGTGTACAGCGACATCAAACTCAAAGGCCATCCTACGTCACACATGCCACGCCAGCTAAGCTAGCGACATTATCATGAACCGCCTGCCAAACGCCTCTCGCGGGTCTTAGGGTGGTCGTGCATTGTCTCGTAAAAAGGTGTTAAATTAGGCCTTACATGTAGCCCTTCACAGAAAAGTGCTACCAATGGCTCTCAAAACATGACAGCGTGACAAGGTGAAGCTTCCTTATGTGACTTTCGGGGTCTCGGGCCGGTAGTCCTTTCTCTCCGAGGTGTTGCGCTTGACTTTGGCGCCCGCCGGCTGGGACTCCTGGTTGAGCGAGGGGCTGGACTGGGACTTCTTCAGGGCTGCGTCGGCGTCCTTACCCGCCAGCAGCTCCTTCACTCCTTCCTTCAGGAGCTTCACGTACGTCTCGTAACGTTTCTCCTGTTACGGTAGACACACACAGGGAAGAAAGAGGGATTAGTGAAACCAGCAGGTTATAGTCAGAGGCCTAGCTTCTCAAAAAGGCAATACAGGCAACTGCTTAGGGTCCTCCTAAGCCACTGCAAGGACCTTGAGGGCTAACTAACCTTAAACTACAGTAGTGGCAAAACAGTTTTAAAGAAAGTTGTGGATCTTTTGCTTGGGACGCCCACATACACAATCTTGCAAATAATATCACATCTATACTGTCATATTTTTAATCTTCATCATAACTACATGGACTTTTGTTATACCACACTGCTTTGCACTTCTGTTTAGATGCCATCTGCATTTCGTTACCTTGTACTTGTGTGATGACAAAGTTAATTATAATGCAATGTAATGTAATCTAACTACAGTCTAGTATAGTCTCGTTGATATTGATGCATTGATAGTCTCATACATATCCTATATAGTTTCTAATGAAGGAGAACCAGACTGAGTCAATTAGAAAAGATGGACTCTATTGTGTTACATGGTCTGTTTATTGAAAGCCCATTGTTGTGTGACTCTTGTCCTTAATAGCCTCTGTTTCAATCTATTAAGGCTTCTTTTAACCTTCACCAAACCACCATCTCCCATACAGCCCTCTCAAGAGGCCCTGTGTTTTAATTACTAGCTTTGTGAGAGATAATTGCACTGAACTATAGACTCGCTGGGAAACTATTGCCTTCAAACTTACTTAGGAGTGTTGCACCAACCCAACCCGTGACGTGAACCCGTGAAGTGCAAACTGAACTTATTAAGGGCATAATTAACATTGGGAGATGCGAGGACACCAAACTTTGTGATTGTCATGCCATACTGCGTTTTGGTAAAAAAAACTTTAACTGAAGGCAAAAGTCAAAGCTTTTGCTATGTTTACCAGTACACAACACTTCAGATTACTTCAGTGTTTGTGATTTCAGAAGGTTGTTGTTCGTGTAAAAGTAAATTCACTACACTTAGAGCAGAGGTTACATGACCTCCCCACCAAGGTCCTCTCTGGAACATAAAACAGAGACAAAGCCTGTACTGATCTGACAAAAGAGAGGTCTTGAATACAAACTGTGGCTGCTAACATCAGCAGCTGATAAAAAAAGTCAACGGCTACCCATAAAAACTTGTGCAACTGGTATGAAATGTATTGGATGGGCTCTGATCACAGAAGGCTGCGTGTGGATGCCTTTGATATGGCTCTACAGGTGGGGAGAGCGGCGCCGTGCCTCCTAATATTTGATGGCAAATGAGCTCGGAGGCTTTTTGTTCCCCCCAGCGATTTTAGAGCAGAGCAGATCTAAAAGGGCCCGCTGTCGACAGTTTCACGCATTGATCGAGAGAGGAGAGCACTTCAGAGACTCGTGTGATGTAAAATTAAAATGGTGGTGGGGTGGCGGTGTTGGGTTGTGGGGTTGGGGGGGGTGGGGGTGTTGGCTGAATACTGAGGAATATGATTACACCACAGATATTAGCACACAGTGTGGATGTAACACTCCAATTACATTACTGATGTTCTGGAGTCACAGCAGAGAAAAACAGTGCCTTTCCCACTGCCTCTGTTGCCTGTCACCCCTCCCCATTCGTACAAAACAGTGCCTAATAAACAAAAAAACACAATGGCTTTTACTTACACAAGTAAGCTAAACAGTGGTATGTAGACATGGTTTCACCTGGATGTGACGGTATATTTCACACCAGGGTCGAAGGTTTTTTATCATTTTACAAAACCCTCTAAACATTTTTTACTTTTTCTCTTACACTGGTGGAGTCATTTTGGTATTTTTTTTTTAATCGAGTTTGAAGTCCTCGTACAAAACCACTGAAGCAAACTATGACCTCGGCATACCAACCAAAAACAGTACTGAGACTGACCAAGCCTTATAACAATGCCTTGAGCTGGCAAGTAACAGCCAGTCTTATCTCAAGGCTGAGCTTTTTAACCTTTCCAAAGTGATCTCCCTCACCAAACAGAAACTGGTGTAAGAATATGATACAACTTGAAAATGAAAAAAAAAAAGTGTGTGTGTTAAGAGAGGTGTACTGAATCCATAAGTATTTTTGCAGTTCTGGTCAGCCAAGCTGGTCTACAGTAGGTGCTCACCTCAAAATCCAGGTAGTGCTCTTTCAATCGGTATTCGTCTATCTCCTTAGCCTTGACCTTCTTGTCTGGGGGGTAGGACCTGTGCTCCGCCAGCTCTGTGGAGATGTGCTTTAGCTTCGCCTCATGGGATTTCAGCTGCTCCTCCTAAAGCAGAAAAGAGAGTAATACATTTCTGCTGCCCTTTAGATCTCCTCTGGTACTGTATACAATCTTCCACAAAAGCTCCAGGGAACGTTTTGAGAAATGTAAGAGGTTACATTTCTTGAAAACCTGCTTTTTGCTTGAAAATGTTCCCTTCGAGCTTTTGTTCCGCATTATGGAGCCAAAGGAAATAGAAACCATATCAAAGACTTTTTCCCTGAACAAAAAAAAAAAAAAAGTTGTAATGAAAACCCACCAAAGAAATTGCTTATAGATTTAAGTCGTTCAAGCAAACAAGCAAGCAAGCAAGCGTTAAGCAAGGTCACCTGTGACATCCTTGTGGTGGTGGCTGGAAGGAGAGGACGGCTGAACTTTTTCTGAGAGCCAATGGCTGCCGGAAATGAGGGAGCAGAGAACATGGCCGCCACTGAGTTGACTGTTCTGATCCAGGTCTCCATCTCCTCGGGGCTCCTGCATGAATACACACACGTGTCGTTTTCAACGGGCCTCAAAGACTGCACGATGCCCCTGAGAGTATGACTAAATTATTCAGTAGTTCATCTTGGTGTTTTTTTTTTTTTCCCCTGAGCTTCCGTGGTAACCGCAGGGTCACATGTATGCTAATATTTCCACAACGGTCGAGCTGGTTTTGCCTTATTCGGCAGTCTAGGTGTTTAACACTGCACACAGCATTACGTAGTCCCCAGAAGGCACTTTCACGACTGCTGTCCCTTTATGCTGTTACATACAGTGCAAAACTTATAGACCCGTGGCCAAGGGGAGAAACCCCCGTCTTTCTGGACTACAGATAAGAAGCTTCATAAGGCTTTCCAAGAACTCCTGATAAAAAATGCAATGGTCTTGACTGCCAGACTAATGGCCGAGATAAATGTGTTTTCACTGTGCTTGAACCCAACCATGAAATTAGATTTCAGTTCCAAGGGAGCCTCTTTTATTCATTCCCCTGTTTCCACAGTTCAGGCCGAGAAGGGAATGTGTGTGTGTGTGTGTGTGTGTGTGTGGGTTGGGGGAGTTGCTCTCGTCTTTGCGGGCAAATTCTGCATTAGTGTGACTGCGAGCACTGAAAAGTGACTATGACAGCAAATGTGTGGTGTGAGGGGAGACTCACTGTGCCTGGAAGAGGAAGACCCTCCAGTCAGCCGTCTTCAGCTTCAGCACGTTGGGCTTCTTCTCGTAGTCCTCGGCCCGGATGGCCAGGGCGTGGTGCACGCTGATCGCGTTCTTCAGGTCGTCCTCCGACAGGGCCTTCTCGGGCTTGTACTCATCCTGGAAAATGACAGAGAGAAAGAGAGAGAAACAGAGGGGGGCGGGGGGAGACATAGAGAAACAGAGAGAGAGTGAGATAGAAAAAGAGAGAAAGAGAGAGTGAGAGAGAAAAAGAGAGAAACAGAGAGCGTGAGAGATAGAAAAAGAGAGAAACAGAGAGAGTGAGAGATAGAAAAAGAGAGAAAGAGAGTGAGAGATAGAAAAAGAGAGATACAAAAAGAGAGAAACAGAGACAGTGAGAGAGAAAAAGAGAGAAACAGAGGGGGGGGGGAAACAGGAAGAGAACAAGACAGCGAAGGACAGAATGAGTGAGACAGAGAGAGAGAGCGAAGGACAGAATGAGCGAGACAGAGAGAGACAGCGAAGGACAGAATGAGCGAGACAGAGAGAGAGAGAGTGAAGGACAGAATGAGTGAGACAGAGAGAGAGAGAGCGAAGGACAGAAAAAGAGAGAGACAGATAGACAGAGCACATTAAGATAGAAGCTTTACTTATATTCTAATTTTACACATAACTTCGAACCAATACAGAACAAAAGCTTATATTATTAAAAATGACAGTCATCAATACATCTTTACTTTACTCCCCCTCCCCACACACTGTTTACACTGACAATCAGCAGTTTCACTGCATGTGACAATAAATATCCTGACACAAATCTCTTCTCTTGCTGTAAAACTGAGACAATGCAGAGGTTTCAGACACTTTCCATGAAGTAAAATGATGCAAAAGCTTCTGATGCATCAGATTAACTGCATGGCATCCGACACCTGCAACATCCCCCTGTTGTCATGACAGCACATCATATTTGTACCATGCAACTTGGGCTCGTTTTTTAATCAGGGAACACTGTGCTCGGCAACAACCGCAGCTCTGCCCTTCTCATTATCCGTACACCCCCCCCCCCCCCAAACAATTAAATTCAATTTAGCTTCAGACCTCATCCAACTCTTAATTAAAACAAACGAGTTAAACAAATTAGCTGTTGGAGAGCTGCTGGAGAGTGGCGGGAGCTTCACGCGTCGTGACGGGAAAGGGGGGGGGGGGTCAGGTTAATGCAAGGGCTCCACTCCGCCTCTGCGCTCCGTCGACCTGACAGATGTGCGGGGAAACGGTGGTAAACAGCATTGACTTGAGCCGTTGATGAGGAGAGTAAATCTGCCACCGGTGATGCCACGGCCACAATTCACCATTTTACTGTCCGTTGAAGCTCCAGGCAGCCTTGGGGGGGACTCTGAGGGGCGGGCTGTCTGAGGCCTCATTCACACCGACTTGAGCGTGTACAGCACGTAACCGTGTATGTGTGTGACAGGATGCGCTTACCTCACACGTGCGGTGTGAATAGTCTCATTTGTTAATGTGCATTCTAAATGAATATGGTCAGAAAGTGGGCACTTGCTGTCTACGCGCTGTATACAGAGTGTTTGGTGTGTGAATGAGCCTTGAGACTATGGTTGAGACAGTGAGGACTACCCGGAGGTAGAAACTCGCTCTCTCTCTCGTTAGCGTTGGAAAAATGATAATGATCATCCTACCCTGATACTGATCACATTAAAAGCTTATTTGTAATCAGTAAGTCACATCATGATAACAGAGGTTAAGTTGAGTTGAAGAGTCAAGTACAGCATACAGCACAACAGCCATGCATTAACACAACAGCAGGCATATGACTGCAAACCACGCATATGACAGAGCACTCAACTTTTAACGAATTCCTAAATGCTAGTCTGACCACTGCCTTAAAAAAAACTTTAAAAAGTCTAAAACAAGCACAGAGGGCGAAGAATGTCACACAGCACTCACGACTGGTGTAGACGGCCTGGTAATGCCCTTTAAAGGCATCCAGACATGGAGAAACCTTAAAGAGGACCTGTCCACCTCCAGATGTGCCACAAGGTTCGGCTGTGAAATCGTTTTTGAAATCTTTTTTGCCTGAAAACGATTTCAAAACGACTCCCCACTTTTCCGTTCTCTCTCTCTCTCTCTCTCTCTCTCTCTCTCTCTCTCTCTCTCTCTCTCTCTCTCTCTCTCTCTCTCTCTCTCTCTCTCTCTCTCTCTCTCTCTCTCTCTCTCTCTCTCAATGGCTGGTGACACACAGAGTTTAATGAAGCATGATTGCTTCTTCAGAGTTAATGGAGCAGCGATGCTGGTCATTAGTCAACACTGCCATGGAAACCTGTAACCGGCGAGTCGACATTAGCACAAACACAGAATTCAGTGTGCCGTTCCCTCGCAGCAATTTCCAAACAGACAGAAGCGTTGTCACATGGCGTGCTTACAGCGCTCCTGCAATGTGGATCAAATCAAAATGGAGGACGAAGTAACACGTGTGAGCTGAAACAGTCAGCTGAAGCCTGTTGTACTTCTTGAGTGCTTACTGTAGGTGAAGCTGTCTGTAAAGTTTTAAAATGACTGTATAAAGTGCAAATGATTGGAACCAGTGTCTTAATTTTATATTATATTATGTTAATGAAATATTGAAATATTCAGCAATTTCACTGCATGTCCTGGTCTACCCAGTATGTCTATGTATGTGACAAATATATATCCTTGTAAAATATCCCTGTATTATATTACAGCCATCTAATGTTTTGTTTGTTTGTTTTTAATACACACACACATGCACAAGGCATTTTAACTACCAAACAGTCTGCAAAGAGGCGAACACTACAGCCTCCAGGCACAACCACCTCCACATACACAGCGCAGCTGGTGGAGAGGGAGAGCAGCACTACTGAGCATGCTGGTAAAAAGTGAAAAGGTCACTCTGGTCAATACATCTGTAATACGCAAGCGCAGGAGACGAGGAAGGGCAGTAGTGTTCAGTCTTGTCATTCCTCATCGGTCTCTCGGCTCTGACCATATCCTTCATCCCACGGAGAGGAACGTGCACCAGGCTTTGCACCAGGGGGACACTGGCACTGCCATCGAGGGGTTGTGCATTTCTCTGTGGGACACGCATAGCGATCCTCCATCTCCACGCTGATATCGTGTGCGTGCGGGCATCGCGATGCTCGACACGTACTAGCAGATCAATAGGCAATTCATTCGGCCAAACATATGCCAGGCAACATGCAGACACCCTGGTGGCAGCTCCTGATACGCTGAAGCAAAAAATGCTGTCAACACAGCTCATGTGCTTAAATCTCGGTGTAAATGATTGTACTGCAGTAAGCTCACAAGGGCTTTCTAACGTGTCGCTTAAAAATGGTTCTGATTTATAGATCGTCTGAAGGATGACTGTGAAAGCAGCAGCATTTAAAGATGTATCGCCTTGAACTGTTATTGTGGCAAACATTTTATAGCCACTATACCACTTTAACCAGTATTAAAGACCAAGGTACATTACTTTTTTGAAAGGGAATACAATTACATTTTTATATGCACATATTCATATGTCTTACCTTCTGCAGATAAAGGATCATTCCTTTGAGAACAGCATAAAAGGTTTTCCAACCACGCTTTCCCCTTGGCGCTAGAGAAATAGAAAAGGAACACTTTAAATCACCACCCCCATCAATATGGAGTTTAAAATGTCCCAGATTGCATTGCATTCAAACGACTCTGTGACTGGAGGCAAAGCGAGAAAACCCCATGGTTTCAGTTCAAAAGGGAATGGAGCACTGCATTTTGTATCAACTGTGACCACTTTGATGCAGAATCACAGGAATATTTTTCTTTTTCAATGATACTCACTGACAAGTCTTGTGTTATATGTCAAATGGAGAAGCTTGAGTCTTTGTCCTCACACACACATGACCAGGACGAAGCACACTGTTATTTACAGCCTTGGCAACAGAGGTGACTGACCACCATAATAATCTCACTGTCAACAACGGCTTCACTCAGACACATGCACACACACTCCCTCAAATGCAAGCAAGCAAGCACACACACGCGCACACACACACGCATCATCTACACAAAACTGTCAACAACAGCTTCGCTCAGACACATGCACAAGCACTCCCACAAATGCAAGCACACACACATGTGCACACACACACACACACACACACCATCTACATAGAACTAGCTTTGCATAGTGAGAATCTGGGCCACAAAGCCGCATGTAGGTTGGCATCTGGGTTCTAAGAAGCTGATCACAAAGCAGCCATTTATTCTAGTGGTGGCACCTTGGGGACACTGGCCTGTGACACTGTCCCACAGAGTGTCATGTGATCTCGCGGATCGGCCACAAGCCCTACATGCCAGCTCGGATTTAGACCCCGCCGCGGACACCGTAAATAGTTTTTACCGCAAAGGTTACGGAGAAAATTTGCAGAATGGCCCAAATGCTTTTAGATGCGGGGGGCTTCTGCCAAATAGGTTATTGTGGTTGTGACCGGCTGAGCCACCACAAAGGCACTAAATACCAAACATCATATCATATCACATAAAAATAACATCTGCTTGGTAATAATACTAATGCAGCTCAGAATTAAAATAAAAATAACAATGACACTATAATTACAACAGAATATGGTTCACTGTACATTAGGGCCACATTATGCATGATAAATGGCATTTTTCATGTTGTAACGTTTTACTGAGCGTTGTAATGTATGTATAATTCATCTTCTTGTATGCAATGCCATTTTTTACAGCTTTGAAACTTGTCTTTGCTTATGACCTTTCCATTTAATGCCAGTGATTTCATTTTTTCTGCAGCATCCATCAGAAAGCCGTCAAGCCGTCAAGGCATCTTGCGGGGGAATTAATTCCTTTATACACCAAAAGGCCATGGCTACACAACCGTTTACACAGCGCGCTCCGTCTGCATTTTTTTTTCTTCCCTCGCTCTGGATCTCTCTCTCTCTCTATTTTGCTCCCTCTCTTGCTCTGGATCTCTCTTTTTCTCTCTCTGTAGCTTTCTCTCTCTGGATCTCTCGCTTTCTCTTTGAATTTCTCTTCCTCTTTCTCTCTCTGAATATCTCTCTCTCTCTTTCTCTCTGAATCTCTCTCTCTCTCTCAGGGCATAAACAAGGTGCTAACGACTCAGCAGGTCTTAACTGAAGGGACTCCGACAAAAAGTCATTAGTGCGCAGAGATAAATGGAAGTAAATTACGAGGCTAGGCAATACCAAAGCACATTCATTCAAGTGAGCCATTAGCTGGCGCTGCAAAAAAAAACCCTCTGGAGCGGCTCAACTGAATTGGTCCGTCCGAGCAGAGCAGAGCAGAGCAGAGCAGAGCAGAGCTCGCACAGTAAACACTTTCAAGGCCCTAATCCTCCTAACTGAGGAGTCTTAAGTACTGTAGATGTCTGATGGAGGGCCCAAAGCCTCATTCACTTCACAAGCACAGCACAAACTGTGTTCACAATGGAACCACACTTCTGCAAAAATAGCATTCGAGAGTGGTGCAGTGGTTACAGCACCCGACCATGAACGGGCATTTGACCATGGGGACCCAGGTTCGAATACGGCCTGCGGTCATTTCCCAACACTACCCCATCTCTCTCTCCCACTTACTTCCTGTCACCATCTTCACTGTCCTGTCTCAATAAAGTCATTAAAAAATACTTATGCAAAAACAGCCCTTGGAAAGACATAAAGGGAAGGCTGACCTGCATGGAACACTTTTACAAGGTGTAATTTGTGTAAGTGTTTAAAGTGTGTTGCTGGCTACAATTACTGACATTGTCCTCACATAACAAGGTCCCATCTGCATTTTGGTTTTGGAATGACAAGAGCATATATGATGTGCACTGTCACAGACAACTGTGAAATGACATGCGATTTATGCGAAATGAGATTTAATATGACTTTATTTTCGCGTCACTTCACTTCTGAGACAGCAGCTAAACAATGGCAACCTTATACCGAGGTGCTGATGACATCTTAAATTCTTATTCTATTAGGGTACAACTTCCGTTTTAACTTCAATTGTTTAAATAATGCACCAATTGCCTTTTTTATGTCCCTAAGTCATAAAGGAAATATATTATTGGTATTTGCTGATGTCTGGCCGCTCGTTCCCAGACAACATTTATCAGTTTTTCCCTTTCTGAAAGGCTACATTTTGCATGTCATTATTTCTGTTTAGGTCGGGTTGATATTTTCTTGTCATGCTGCCAAGCACTACAATTCTGTGTTTTTTTATATTTTGCAGATGCTTGAACTTAAATGGCATCGATTCAGATTTTTGTGGGAAAAAAAAAAAAAAAAAACATTCAAATGGAGTGAGGGGCAAAAGGCACCAACTATCTGCAGCTGTTTTGAAAGGAACGAGAGAAAACTTCAAAAGAGTTGGCAGGTTGAATGACTCGCCTCAGATGAAGTGTGTCAAAGAGATATGAAATGTCACCCTTCATTTGCTACTAATGCAGTAAAATGGACCTCTCACTGCCAGCCCATCTGAGGCGCTGACATTTTCTCAGCCAGCGTGTCTGAGCTACTGGTCTTTGATGTTCCTCGGACACTCTCCTTGACCAGGTGACAGCACATCGCGAGACTGCGCCTAAGCAACTGAATTTTGTGGTGCGGTACCCCTTAATGTAGACTTTAGACTCAGTGGCTTTGGGCAAAAGCAGTGGGTACCTCAACGGGCAAAAAAGGGACAAAGCTCTCAGCAAAGTGCTAAGTGCTTCAAAGTCAGGCAGCAGGCTGTTCCTGATGTGGGGAGCACTCAGAGAGAGTGATAGAGAAAGAGAAATGAAGAAAGAAAGAGAGACAGAGAGAGAGAGAGTGATAGAGAAAGAGAAATGAAGAAAGAAAAAGAGCAAAACAGAGAGAGAGAGAGAGAGAGAGAGAGACAGACAGACAGAGAGTGATAGAGAAAGAGAAATGAAGAAAGAAAAAGAGCAAGAGAGAGAGAGAGAGACAGACAGACAGAGAGTGATCGAGAAAGAGAAATGAAGAAAGAAAAAGAGCAAAAGAGAGAGAGAGACAGACAGACAGAGAGTGATCGAGAAAGAGAAATGAAGAAAGAGAGAGAGAGAGAGAGAGAGAGAGAGAGAGAGAGAGAGAGAGAGAGAGAGAGAGAGAGAGAGAGAGAGAGAGAGAGAGAGAGAGAGAGAGAGAGAGAGAGAGAGAGAAAAAAACCACACATATTTGGAGAAGTAAAGTAAGACCTCAATCTGTCTGTCTCTTTCTAAGATTCTGAAGACACGCTGTTCTTTCCAGTGCCCAGAACTGCATGTTCACACACCCTGGTCGCAATGATGTTCAGTAACAGAGAGAGAATGGATTACCTTGTGCAAAAAACAACAGTTTGAAAAACCAACTCAAGGCTTGGGTCACTTTTTCCAGTTTAAGAGTTGGGTAAGGTTTTCCCTTTGCATGTAGTCTAATCTTTGTAGAAAACAACAGCTGGGTGAATGGCTGTTAATAAAGACGTCTTGAGCTATATCCCCCCTTTACAAAAAATCTCTACGTGTCATGTTCTTACCTACCGCTTTTCCATATGGGCTGATAATGGTTTGTCAGGTGGAATTCATATGCTTTTACAATGTCTGTAGTGAATTATTACTAGTACAGTAATACCTTGAGATACGAGTTTAATCCTTTCCGTAACCGAGCTCGTATGTTTATCAGCTCGTATGTCAAAAACATTTTAGTGTATTTAGAAACGGCAAAAATGACGCACAAACGCGAACAACGAACGAAATACGTCTTTACTGTACAGGTAACATGCGAGAAAGAATGAGAAGCTCGTTGTACTGATGCTTATGCTTTACCCGTGCGCCAACTAGCAGCAGCTTCCCGAAGCACAACTCGTATCTCAGAAATGAACTCACATGCCAGTCAAAAATGGCCCGAGCTACCACTCGCATCTTAAAAAACTCGTATGTTAAGGTACTCATATCTCAAGGTATCACTGTACTACTCTTAGTACTACTATCCACTAATTAGGGGTCTCTTACTTTTCTTCCCATCCATGTCAGCATGGATTTTGCGGGCCAAGAAGCCCGTTTTGTAGACGGCGGCGTTGGGATCGTGAGCGATGTCCAGGAAGGGGTTGCTGCCGCTGCCGATCTTGCTGATGCCTTTGGCGTTTTCGGTCTTGTTGTCGGCGAGCTCCGACAAGGACTTCTTCAGCTCGTCGCCGTCACTACAAAACGAAACACACGCCGAAGTGTTTGTGTAGGTTAAACAGTCAAGACACGACACAGCGACAAGGCAGAAAAAGAAAAAAAAAAAAAACAGGCCCACAGCCATCCTTCAAAATGTCAGCTCACACTACAACAGTGCAAAGTGTGGACCTCTGGGTGTCAGGGATTTCCCACTGCAAAAAAAAAAATAAAACAGTCGAGGGCTGAATGAAAGCAAAGATGTCCCCAAGGACCTGTGTGGTGGGTAGTGTGATTGACTGTATAGTGCTGTGTTGGAGACAGCCAAAACTAAAAGAGCATAGGATTCTCATCCCCCTGAGCACCTGAACACATGACAAAACGTTAAACTGGCTGTCTGCTGGTCAGGATGTTTTAAACAGCGTTCTGGAAAGCAGAATGTGTGTAATTTGGGTAGGGGATGGTTTATCACAGGTCAGGAAAGGTCAAGTTGTGCAGATTTGCATGATCGCAAATAGATACTGAAACTATTTTTTCTTTTATGTAGTTCATGATATGACTGTATATTTCATTAAGGCCATTGAGGCTTTAGTCTTCAAACACATTTAATATGTCCTTGAGATTTTCACTTCATAAAGCACTGCCTTACCAGGAAACTAGTAAAAACTCAACACAAAAAACATTCTTATCATCTAAAAACTAAAGCACAATTAAAAACTGTTAAATATAATGAAACCATTATTTAAAGGTTTATCTACTAGCTGAATTGCTGTATGATTTAAAGGCTTGCACAAGAGTGCTGTAAAAAAAAACGTTGGTGTACTATTTCTCAACCTGCAATTTCTAGGATATAGATTTTCCAACGCATTTTAGGAGATAATGAAATATCGTCTCTTGTTTGAGGCATGGACCCTCAGGGTTGGCAGTATGTAATTCACAATGATATTTCAAATGAACAGGGGAGTGGGAAAGTACAGTGCGACTGATGTGTCACCACACTGGTTCAAAGTTACAAAATGCTGCCTTTTCAATATGATTCCATTTTTTAAAAATCTAATTAATAAATGTACATTTTTAAAATTAATTTGTAACGAATGAATGTGTGACTGAGTTTCTGCTTCAAAAATGTGTCTATTCAATAATGCATTTCATCTTTTTACCAGGATAAAAAGGAAGAACTAAGAACGAGGACACCATTTCCCTCTGCTGCCCAACTCTGTCTGCTTCAGATGGTTTTATTTTATTAATTCAAACTTTGTCCAACCGTTAAAAAAGGCTCAGGAACATATGAAACCTCCTGGCTATTGAAGTGCAATGAGCGAAATCTTAATTACACACCTTCAAATCAGGCTCTTGCTGGTGCGTTGCGGTCACAAGAATACGGAACATTGGCAAACCATAAAATCACATCAGCAAAGTGCGCTGAAGAGTATCACTGATCATCTCTTCAGAATATGTAGAAGTAGGAGTATAAGTAGGCACTCCACCACTGTGCAACAGGTCGTCAGCGCTGAATACAATGGGACAGTTTTATCCTAAACATTTAATGCTTATATATATAATAAAAAAGAGTATCTGTCAAGTTTGCTTTCGTCAAGGCGTGTGTGGGTATGCATTTTCACTCAAAGGACTGTTATCATGTTAGCTCGTCTCTGTTGGGCCTGTCCTACTGAATCAAGATCTACACACGAGCCTCTGTGTTCAAGAGCGCACACACACACACTTCACACTTAGTCAACCACACACATTCACTCACAAACTCAATGCAATTTCAAGTCAACCACACACAACCACTCGATTACAAGCACAACTCAGCCAGGCGATGAGGTAACCAGCAACCAGAACTTTTGAACGATGATTGTGGCTGACTAATTCTGGTTGAAGTGTCACTTATCACTGTTGAGATTTAACATTTTAAAAGGTTTTGCAGCTTGTCAAGCCCGAATCCAATACACAGTATGTGTTACAGTAGTTAGTATTCAATGTTAAGATGAAATATAAGATAGTGATTTTGAATAGTCTGTAAAAGCATATATCTCTACAGAGAAATACAGTAAATATCCCTGTATCTATTCAATCTAAAAAGAAATGTAAAAGAACAAAACGTCTACTAGCATGGAGAAAAAGAATCTAAGACACGAAAACCCATGTCTCACTTTAAAAAATACATCTCCCTGTATTTTTAAAATAAAAATATAGAAATACAGTGTTTACACATTTGATAGAGCTGCCTCGAGCCCATATGCTAGTCATGTATGTGTACAACTGGACCACAGTCCACTCTGCTGTGCACAGAAATTGGACGACGTTCACTAATGAGTTCGTTAATCAAACACCGAATGGCAGAGCGCGGTAATAAACTACAGTAATTGGATGGCCCTTGCACCTATTTTCTGTCTTCTTGTTCAAGCTGTCATTATTCCAGTGGATGGCGATGGGTGGAAAAGAAAGGGTGTGTGTGTGTGTTGGGTGTGTGTTGGGTGTGTGTGCGTGTGTATGTGTGTGTCTGTGTGTGTGTGTGCGTGTGCGTGTGCGCGTGCGTGCGTGGTGTGTGTGTGTTGGATTGTGTGCATGCATTTATGCATTGCTAAAGGGCTTTGAAAGCTTTCAGAAAACCGTAGTGACAGCAAGCAGTGTGGACGATGGCATGCGGAGGATGCCACAGGAGAATGTAACAACGATGTAATAGTGACATTGAAAGGTGTCATTTTACGCCCTCACAGTGCAACGAAAGAACTCATCTTCCACATATGTGGGGGGAAAAGTATCCTAGGGGAAAAAAATAGGCTTGTACAACATTATATAAAAGATGATGACAAAAATCTGTGGGGAAAGTGGTGAAAATCCCTGTCATTTTCTTTATCGACCAGACCATAAAGGAGTCTGTCTGGAGTCAAATCTGATTACTCCTTACCAGCCCTGATAACTCGTGCAGCTACAGAGGACAAAATGGATGCCACTTTCAGGGCTGACTGTTTGCCTGAGAAGACCACGCCACCTGACTGAGGTATGGTACTATAGATGGGTGCATCCAACCGCAGCCAGCTCTGCTGTACAGTGAGCTCAGGCCATAGAGCTCAGTGAGGTCTCCTCCATAGCCACTTCCCTCCACAGTCACCCTAACTTTAAAAGAACACTGAAAAAGAACTCATGAGTTCACTTCCCATCCGAAGGCAACAATTGATTTGTCTTTTACCTGTCAAAATAGTCAGCCCAAAGTAACAGTTTGATATGCACTGTTTTGACAGGGCCCTTCTGTGGTTCTGTCCGGCTGTTGGACCCTGGACTGGTCAGACCCAGTTCGGCTGACAGACAGCTGATATCTACCTGGCCCCTTTAGCAGAGAAAAACTGTTCCCCTAAATCTGCTCTCACAGAACCCCCCAAAAACAGCAACCCTGACAGGTCTGCAGTGTCCTGTTGTTTCCTTGACTCAATTTTATGAGTGCTGCACATCACTGCTGGCCATTGTCCCTGAGGGTTACTCAGGGGTGTCTGCAGTGATGGGGGATTGTGGAGGGTAAACGATTTACGCACCTTTTTACACAGCATTTACTCATTTATTCATTTATAAATAATAATTCATATTATTTATTTATAAATAAATGTATTTATTCATGCATACATAGTTTACCAAGCTGTATTTTTGCCACCTTAAAACTGGGTGTCTAGTGATGTCCAGTGACCTCATCATGCCAGCAAGCACCCCGCCCTCTCCCCCTCTCCCACCCCACCCCACCCCACCCGCGCCCGTCCACGTCCATGCTGAGGCCCAGGCTTGTGCGTCATCCATAACGCCATCAGATGCTCAGGCTAACTGTCCAGCACTTCAGCCAAACGGGCGCTGGACCAAGATGCTGCCCGCCACCCACAGACCAGCTGGCATCAGTCTGGGCTGGCTAGTCGAGGGGTCCACTACGTAACGCTTTTTTTCCACTGATAAATTCCACTCGTTCCCTTCAATTTTGCGTGTGGCTGATCGTTTGCTTATCATCTCGGACAACATTAATTATGCGGTGAATAGTCGAGTGGCACTAGAAGACCCCTGGGATAGTGGCGGTGTATGGATTAGCTATTAGGGAGTGTTGCTGACCGAGAGTGTTGTTTCTCCATGCAAGTGCAGCACCGAGAAG
This sequence comes from Coilia nasus, assembly GCA_027475355.1. Classification (NCBI taxonomy): domain Eukaryota; kingdom Metazoa; phylum Chordata; class Actinopteri; order Clupeiformes; family Engraulidae; genus Coilia; species Coilia nasus. The sequence goes on along the minus strand of CM050209.1, from coordinate 26,349,740 downwards.
GTAAATTTAGTTTGATTAACACTGGCTTTAACACTGTTTAACACTGGGGCCCCTTCCAAAGAATTTAAAATAGCCGGCACGGAATAAATCCAAATTCTTTGCATTTTAAGTAGCAACAAAAAGCACTAAAGCACTAACTCTTGCACTGAATTGGCACAAAGCTGTTAAGCACTTAACTGACTCACAGCTGAAAATGGCGATACCTCGCATGGTCACACAGTGTGATGCGTATGATCAGATAACAATCCAACAGGCATCTAATAAAAAATTCAGGGAGATTTTCATGGCTAAAGCCTACAAACGGATCTTAAACCCTATCTCACTCCCATCTTTCATGCATAATAACTTGTCATAGCTTTCAGTTTAGTAGAAAAACCATCACCTACGCTCCGTTTTCTATCTGTATTTCTATTTCCATTCCATTTCTAATCTGTTCCATTTTTCCTAATTTGAACTTACATTACATTCCACTCAGCTGATGCTCTTATCCAGAGCAACTTAGAGTTATTTACAGGGTTTCAGTTACAGTCCCTGGAGCAGTGTGGGGTCAGATGCCTTGCTCAAGGGCAATTCAGCTATGGGTAGGACAAGATTCAAACCTGCAACTCTCGGTCCCAAGATCAACTCCCCTAACCACTAGACCACAACTGCCAACATTTGCATTTGTCCTCACTCTTATATGTTTAACATCTGAGAGCTGGCCACTGCCCTCTGCCAGGCCACTGAGCCTCATTCACATATTTCAAAGGGGAACAGCTGTCTGTGGTGGCCATGGTGGTCTGGAGGCATGCCAGGCAAGAGGGGAAATGGGGTTAGTGGTCTGGTGGCATGCCAAGCCATGGGCATGGGCAAGGGGTCAGGGCAGGTTAACAAACATTGTTGTGAGGTTGGCACAGCACAGGCAGCAAGGCCGAATGCACTACCAACCAGCCTGGTACCTCAGATGGAGGTCACAGACATCCTTCACCAAAACAGGGAGGGTGTTAGTGAGGCCCTCCTGGCACTCCCATCATTTCATCTTGGTTTCTCTTGTATATAGTCTGTAGTCAAGACACTTTAACATGTCTGTGAGGTGTGTTATTAATGTGTTTTTAATATTAAGAAAATGTGGGGTTTTAATTTAAGTTTAATTAATTGAAATTTTCAAATAATTCTTTAAACATCTCGAAAAATGTGTAGTGCTGCATTAGTGTCTTGCAACCTCAGTGGTGAACTGACATGCGAACAGGGAGAGGACAAGAGGAAACTGTTCTGTATTTAAACCGCACATCCACCGTTGCCAAGGGACACCTCAATGATAAACGAGACCGTTTGGCACATACAGATTCATCATCTTGCTTCTTTATTGGCTCGTAAGAAAGCTTTCAGGGATGGTCGACTTCTGCAGTTCGTTCCAGACACTCATCAACTATGATATCAGTCTGACATAAACAGTGGCCATATCTCAGTGTTAAATTGTGAACTGGAAAAGCATTAAAGCAAGTCAAACCATAAAAAAACTGTTTAACCAAAACAATTTGAAGCTGGCCATATAAAAATTATACAGTTGGCCATAAGTAGGGTGTCTTTATAAACAGCGACTACTTTTAAATGGAGAAAATGTATTTTAAAGATTTTATCATGTATTCACCTTATTCTGACACGCCCATTTTCAAAGTTGCTCGTCTTCCGCGATTGTAACATTACTTCCGGTCGGTTTGCTACAGCAAGTCAGCTACGTTGGAAAACCTTGCAAATAAAGATGGATAGCTTACTCAGAAAGACACCTAAAAAGATTGGATGGAGAGATTGTGCCTCATCACTCGAGGTTAATGAACTCCACTGGGTGGCTGGATAGCATGCATAGCATGCAGCGGTGGGCTGAGGCAGGGGGCAATTTGTCAAAAAATAAATAAACATGTGTGTGCAGAAAGGGATTTTTTTTTTATTCACGGAAATGGCCATTGTATTTTTATCTTCCCTAACTATGCAGACGTTGCTTAGGATACTATTTTTCCAGCAGCATCTTACGTTTAGCTTCTGCAAGCCACCAATACAATAATTTCACCTTAGGCAATGCTGATTAAGATGCTAGACAACACACACGCATACAACTGCACTTGACTGAGCCGCCTGCGCTGACAGCAAGCCACTGACGACGCAGCTCTCTCCGCTTCACGTGAGCCAAGTTCCTACACGAAAGTGTTACAATGTTTAATGTTGTGTTTGGTGACATTCAGAAACATTAAATGTAGAAGCGCGGAGCAGTAGGGAGATTTGAGGAAAAAAAAACCGAACGAACAGAAATGGGTTGTTTCTTTATTAATAAAACGTCCATTGTAAATTTTACTTCCCTAACTGCAGACCACGTTGCTTAAGCTACTGTTTTCCTAGCAACATCTCACGTTTAGCTTCTGCAAGCCACCAATAGATTAATTTCACTTTAGGTAATGCATAGCAGCCTGTCGCGCTGTTTCATAGATAGCTACACCTGCACTTGACTGACCCGTCTGCGCCGACAGCAAGTCACTGACGACCCAGCTCTCTACATTTGGCAAAGCGCACGGATTCACTGCACGGATCCTGTGGAATACGATGTTATTTTGCTCTGAAGGCGTTGTATATTTAGTTCGGTCCCGGTTTGCCTATCCTCTGGCTGAGCCAAGTTCCCACACTAAAATGTTACAATGTTTTATATCGTGTTTGGTGACGTTCAGAAATATTACATTTAGGAGCATGGAGCAGTAGTCTAATTGCATAGCTTGCTCTGATACTAGATGTATGGACTGGTATTTTAGATCGTTAGATTTCAAGTAACATCAGCTGAGTTGCATCCATAGACAGTAGAAGGTTGCATTAGGGCGCATAGTACCCGGAAATAGCGTTACAATATGGAAGACCGTCACACCGCCCATGGTCGGTTCCAGAATAAGGTGAATAGCATTTCACCTTTCAGACATTCATGCCGTTGAGCAGGGTTGTTTTTAAACGCGCTTCTGACAAGTAGAAATGCGTGTTGTTGACCTAGTCCTACACAACGAGAGGCAAGCTGCAACCAAATCCCCTCAGATCCACATTGCTCCCCTTTCAACCAACAGGTTGTGTGTGTGTGTGTGTGTGTGTGTGTGTGGGGGGGGGGGGGGTCTGTAATTTGGCAGAGTGCTCACAACACAACTGGAATGCCCCCCCCCCCCAGAGAGACTGTCACTCGAATGTGATGTTTTCTGATGCTAATTGCAGTTCACGTCTCACATGACAATTATCTGGTCATTTTGTAGGCTGGAAGGAAAACGCACACAAGCACAAACCCCACACACACACACACACACACCACATACATGCGTGCATGCACAAGCACTCTCTTTTATGAGGGGCCGTTCAAGACATTATTCATTCTGCCCCTCTCACATACATATATTCTCACTCTCACATACATACATAGTTTGCACTCATATACATACATTTTTAACACTGACATACATATATTCTCCTCTCACATACATACATTCTCCTTTCACATATGTTCATTTTTTACACTCACATACATACATGCTCTTCACACACACATACATTCTCATTTCACACACATACATATTTTGCATTCACATACATACATTCTCCTCTCACATACATACATTCTCCTCTCACATACATACATTCTCCTCTCACATACATACATTCTCCTCTCACATACATACATTCTTCTCTCACATACATACATTCTCCTCTCACATACATACATTCTCCTCTCACATACATACATTCTTCTCTCACATACATACATTCTCCTCTCACATACATACATTCTTCTCTCACATACATACATTCTCCTCTCACATACATACATTCTTCTCTCACATGCATACATTCTCCTCTCACTCTTACCACCACCCTCCCCCTACCACCACCCTCCCCGTTTCATTGAAATTCGAATGGGAGGCGTGTGGAGTTTAACTAATAAATTGGTCCTTACGTCTTTCTGGAGTTGTTGATGATTTTTGGAACCATGTGTCATAATCCGCAACTGTTTGTGATTATTTCAAGCCTAATAGTCTAAGTTGTTACTGTTTGGATTTTGAGAAATGTAGCTTTACTTCAGGTCAGGCAGTAACACTAACTATGTTGTTGCTAGCGCGCTAACGCTAGCGAACTACGCTAACGTAATGGTTTAAATTGAAAGCTGTCACTTTACTCACCAACACCCACCTAGATAATGTTACTGATGTTAGCTCAAATGGACAAATTAATATAAAGGTATAAGGTTACAGCAATGTGTTAAATTCAAGGTGAGTGAAGTTAGCGTTTAGCACATTGGTGTTGTCATAGTTAATACTATTGACTTAAATGAGCTAGTCCGTTAGCTTGTTAGCTTGCTGTACAGACAGACTAGGAGTTTGTTGGCATCAGTTTCGATTTGCGATGGGCGATTAATTTGAATAATGCCCGAATTGACTGGTGGTAATGACTAAATCTTTACTGCAGTATACAACAGTAATACTGTTGTAAAAACTGCAGCTTTGATACTGCAATACAGCTGGTAGCTACTGCAGCGCTAGTTGCTAAATCATTAGCATCTCAGTCATAATACCACACGTCAGTGACAGTCTGTGGGGGGGAGGGCTTATCTTAATGTCATGCTAATGGCCACTATTCGGCGAGAGTGAGGCAAACTTTAAGAGGAGTTTTCTCAGTTTTGTGTTTTAAGGTGTGCATGCATTCAAATGACCAATTCTTCAAATATTATCAGATTTCCATGTGCAAGACATCATTGGAAAGCTTAGAAATTACACTTTCAGAATCTGTGAATAACTCAAAATGCCTCTCGGACGAGTTGTGGCCGGTTTTGCTGTGGCCGGTCACATAGTTGGAATGAATCGTATTTGAGGAGAATGTATGCATGTGAGAGGAGAATGTATGCATGTGCGAGGAGAATGTATGCATGTGAGAGGAGAATGTATGCATGTGAGAGGAGAATGTATGCATGTGCGAGGAGAATGTATGCATGTGAGAGGAGAATGTATGTATGTGAGAGGAGAATGTATACATGTGAGAGTGAGAATATATGTATGTGAGAGGAGAATGTATGTATGTGAGAGGAGAATGTATGTATGTGAGAGTGAGAATATATATATGTGTGAAGGCCAGAATGAATAATGTCTTGAACGGCCCCTCATACTCTTTCTCTCTAACACACACACATATACATACATTACAAACACACATGTATGCACATACAAACCTCTCTCTCTCTCTCTCTCTCTCACTCTCTCACACTCACACTCACACCACACAAACACACACACTATTTACAATGTGGAGGCATCAAAACCTGGACAGTTTGGTTCATTACGTGGCACAACGGCACACTTGGTCACCATCACTGCTCATGCTGTGAAAAGAGAGTCCACTCCATCTTCAGTAAACCCCCCCCCAGCTCATAACTCATCCCCGCGTGGAGCCCCCTAATTTAATCAGAACCTAATTGCCCTCATATCTCCCCCGACATGGCTCTGGCGATAGTTGATAGTTTCAGGGTTCATTTGCAATTTGTCTGCGACCGAGTACATAATCAGCTCCGGCACCGCACCGATAATGAGTGACAGGCACGATTAGGAGGCGCCCCCTTAGTGCGTCCTTGTTTGCGTGTGGAGTGACAGCCGCAGCCCGTTCCCGTTCCACTGGGATGTTTTTTGTGGTCTACAGAGGGTCCATGCACGGTTAGGTGAGTTTTACCAAGGGGACAAACTGCCCGTTCAAAACATCTAATTTGTGAACAAAAGTGTGCGCATAAAAGAAATAATATGTTTTATGGTCTACAGAGGGTTCACGCACGCTTAGGTGAGCTTTACACCAAGGGGACAAACTGGCAGTTGAAAACATCTTATTTGTGAACAAAAGTGTGCGCATAAAAAAAAATATTTACAGGCTAGCTTCTTCTTCTTAAATAAAAATGTGTTTTAAAGTGGCGGCAAGGGAGAGAGAGGAGAAGGCAGAGTACTTACATGGCCCATTCCAGCTTCTCATTCTTGATCGAGTTGTACAATGCCTGCAGAAACAAAAACAGATATAGATTTAATCAGGATCCATTTTTTAAAAAGTGCAGCCTTTAGGTTCAGAGTTGTGTTAACTTCACATAGATTATGTCCATGCATGTAAAAAAGGTCACTCAGTTTTGATGGATTTCTTTGCGTTTTAGTAATTTTGAGGATAGATCGTAAACATGTCAGACCGGAATATGAATGTCCACCATCTTTTTTTCAAAGTTTCCCATGATTAATGTTTCACTGTGAAGAAAACTGTCTTTTTTTTCATAGTGAACGGGTTTCTACATGTGCAGCGATCACCTCATCTTGACAGACATGACTTTAATCGATCTAGTGTCTGGCTCATCACCTTCACCAAGGTGACGGCACAAAGAAACCATATATGCATTCATAATTGATAGGCAACTGGTGTCAGCTGTAATTGCTTTTAATTTATCATCCTGTGACCGATCCATGCAAAAACTCCATTCAAAATCCATGCAAAGATTAGTTCTAATCAGCATGTTAATCATACTAAAAACCACCAGTTTGTCATGTCACAGCTTGGCACGTGTAGGGTGTCACAGGCGAAAAACATGATGGAAGACATGCCTAAGCTTCCTGAGGGGAAAGCAGATCAATCTATTTTCATTTTGTGCTCAATACAGGACCCTGCCCACGTACTCCATCACCTGTTAACCATTACTGGCAAACCAGGCTTCCTCTCCAGGAGGTCCAGACGTTAGTCGTGCTATTTTCACCACCATCAATCCATTTATCCATCCATCCATTCATCCATTTCTGACCAGACTTCTAAAACACCAAAGTAGCAGTGTTGTTTTGATCCTTGTGTTTTGAGCTTGTGTTTGATCCTAATTGTATGCATTCCAATTTATTTATCCTATTTACTCGTTATTATATTGTAATGTTTATTGTAAATGGTCGTGTACTTCCGTGTTTTTTGTAAAGCTGCAATGTAAGTATTAAATAAAACTTACTTCATGTGTACACACACAACATACATTTCTTAAATGGCTCATAAATAAATCAATGATGTTTGCAAAAATGCACATCAAGTGATACAATTCATAGTTGAAACTTTAAAGTGAAACCAGGGTAGGGCTAACTCAGATACACCGAGTCAGGTAACGGTGGTAAGTGTACAAATCGTGCCCAGTCCACTGAAGCAGACGCAAAGATGAGATGGCTGGAGAGATGAGGCTCTCAGTGAATGGCAGCCCCGGAGATAAGGAAGACGTGCCTGGTGGCAGTGAAGAACTCTCTCCCTGAGAGCCTGAGTAGTGACTTTGATCAGATCTAATCCGGCCAGCGCCTGACCAGCCCCCCACTGTACTCCCTCCCTGCCGTGACACCGCCGGAGGCCTGGGGGATAAAAGTGGCCTTTTATCAGAGGGAGATGGATTATGATGGCGGCTGTGTGGCCATGACACGAGGCAAAAACCACTGAGGTGGAAAGTAGCTCTAGCAACATGAAAAAGCAAAGAAAAAAACAAACTAAACTAACAAGTACCAAGCAATCGCCCAAGTAGTTCTAAATACACTTTTCTAATAAATACACTTTGAATAGCCTCCCAGCAATGACTATCAAAGCACTGGGGTCGTGCCTCGAGTCAACACTATTGAGGTGGGAAGCAGCTCTAGACACAAGAATCTTCCAAGTAGTTCTAAATAAACTCCACTAAATAGCCTATTACCAATGATTATCAAAGCTCTATATAATGTTTTTTTGCACTGCAGCCTTAAGCAGAATTTTAACGACGCTTCAGTACAGCTGGAGCTCATATCCATGCAAGGTCTCCCATTTGAATGAGCAACACCTCCCACATTTTGGCTCACAAGGGCACGCTTTTAAAAAAAAACAAAAAACAAGTAGTCTGTACGCATGCAAGCACGGTGCTCGGTCTTGTACACCACTGGTTGGGCGGCTGATTGTGAGTGGGCAGAGGATCACTCCTCTATTCAGTGAGTCAGAGCCGCTCTGCTGATCCAAACGCCCGACTCTCCATCCTTCTCTCTCTTCTTCCCTGGTCGCTGAAGGATCCCCACACCCCTCTCCCTGCCCCGCACCTGTCTCTCTCCCTGCCCCGCACCTGTCTCTCTCCCTGCCCCGCACCCGTCTCTCTCCCTGCCCCGCACCCGTCTCTCTCCCTGCCCCGCACCCCTCTCCCTGCCCCGCACCTGTCTCTCTCCCTGCCCCACAACTGTCTCTCTCCCTGCCCCACACCTGTCTCCCTGCCCCACACCTCTCTCCTTGCCACACACCTGTATCTCTCCCTGCCCCACACCTGTCTCTCTCCCTGCCCCACACCTGTCTCTCTCCCTGCCCCACACCTGTCTCTCTCCCTGCCCCACACCTGTCTCTCTCCCTGCCCCACACCTGTCTCTCTCCCTGCCCCACACCTGTGTCCCTGCCCCAAAAGACACTGGCACACCTGGGCCGAGGCCCACATACTCTGCCCCCCTTTCCAGATTTGCCACTCAGCGAAAAACTTTGCCACTGTTTCTGCTGGCTACAGTGGTATAGTATGCAACCAACTGATTAATTGTGGCAAGTTTTAAAGACTAGGTTGGATGTTCACCCTTATCACTCTGTGGACTGCAGGCTCAGGTTTTGCACCCTCTAGTGGCCAACTTAAGTTAAGGTAAGTTATAAAGCAGTGACAACTTGAAAAGGACGAACTCACTTGATTGCACAATATCCTGAATAGAACTATTGGCACTTACAATGAATCGATAATATCAAGTATTCATGTCAATGTAACACTAACTGAGAGAAGACTACAAAGGAAAGTGCATGTAATGAATCAAGGTCTCCACAGCCTTTGTGTGCATGATGGATAGTCTGTAAAAAACACACCCCATACAAGCCTAGGGAGACCCTTTCTGAAGTCTTTGTGTGAAGCAACACACAGTCCACTTCAGCTCTCTGGGCCAAGCAGGAGTCAGACATGAATGCATGAGTAATGCGTGTGTACACCCACATGAACACAAACCACACAATCGCCTGACGCCCTCCCTCCCTCCCTCCCTGCCCTCCTCATCACAAATACTCCTCACCACCCCTGCCCTCCTCATCACAAATACTCCTCACCACCCCTGCCCTCCTCATCACAAATACTCCTCACCACCCCTGCCCTCCTCATCACAAATACTCCTCACCACCCCTGCCCTCCTCATCACAAATACTCCTCACCACCCCTGCCCTCCTCATCACAAATACTCCTCACCACCCCTGTCGGAGCGGGGCAGATAAGGGAGGAAGGGATACAGAAATTGCAGAGAGAGAGGAGGGGGACAAACAGAAAGAGAGAGAGTGATACAGAAAAGAAGACAGGAAGAGAGTGTATGTGAAAGAGAGAGAGAAAGAGAGAGACACTGAAAGACAGGAGAAGAGGGAAGTAAGGGAGAGGGAAAGACAAAACAGAGAGAGAGAGAGAGAGAGAGAGAGAGAGAGAGAGAGAAAGAGAGAGAGAGAGACTGAAAGACAGGAGAAGAGGAAAGTGAGAGGTAGAGGGAAAGGCAAAACAGAGAAACAGGGAGAGAGAAAGAGAGAGGGAGAGAGAAAGAGAGAGGGAGAGAGAGAGGGAGAGCGAGAGGGAGGGAGACAGAGACATTAACAGACCATTACTGGCCAAATTCTGAGGACGAAGACAAGGCACTACACCACCACACCGGCCAGTGAAGTTGGCAACAATCCCATCTGTGCGAGCCACCAGCAATCAGTCACTGGCGGAGGGGAGGGGCGGGGAACAGGAGCGGGGGGGAGGGAGAGAGAGAGAGAGAGAGAGAGAGAGAGAGAGAGAGAGAGAGAGAGAGAGAGAGAGAGAGAGAGAGAGAGAGAGAGAGAGAGAGAGAGAGAGAGAGAGAGAGAGACGGAGGGAGGTGGAAATCGACAACCGAGGGCAAGGTGACTTATCAACGTCTGCGCAGAAAAACAAAAGAGTGCATCTCGCGGAGGGCTAACAACTGACTCACCCCCGCTCTACCGCCTACCTGCCCCCCCCACATCCATCCATACCCCACCCTCCAGCAACCAGGTGGCAGGGGAGAGGAGGCAGAGGAGAAAAGAGACAGAGAGACAGAGAGAGAGGGGCAGAGAGTGGAAGAGAGACACATATCAATCAATCACCTTCAAACCCCCAAACGTTGTGCCTGTCTCTCCTCTTCGCCTACACACTTCTTCGACCCACAGCACCATTCACAGATAAGACAGACAAAATCCCTCAGCATCCAGATTCCCACAAACACACTGCAGCCCCATCATTTGTCACTAAAGCCCAGTGCTGGACGTCTCGCAGTTGCACATATCCATCCAGAGACTTGGCAAGTGGACAACGGGGTCAGTTTCAAACAAGTGTTTAGCACGCAAGCGAGATGCATCGCTTCGTGCATGACTAGAATAAAGAATGACCAGGAGAGACCAAAACATTCCTTAAGCACAGCAGCCCTGTTAAAACAGCCTGCAGCGGCTGTGTAGCAGCACACTCAGTTTAACACACAGCTTGCCAACACTCAACAAATGCCCTTCACTGCTCAAAAACACTTCATTTGGCCAGAGGGGAGTTTTTGAGAAAGGCACCCCCCCTCATTTGCAAAACCAAACACACACACACACACACACAGAAAAAGAGAAAGCCATGCGGGGGAGGTCCTTACGTTTTCCTCAGTTTTTTTCTTTTTTACCTTGTCCTTTTTCTGCTGTCCGGCGGGGAACTCGGTGGAATTGGACACTTTAAGGGACTTGGAGCGGTGCTGCTGGTGCTGCCGCCGGACAGACTCCTCGCGGCCGTACTTTACCGAGCCGCCGGCCCTCATGCGGACCTTGCTGGTCCCCTGCACGCTGTTCACGCCGATCATTTCCGACACGAGTCACGGACCGACACGGATCGATAGACCGAAAGATCAGATCGACAGATGACAACAGGATCAAAAGAACCAACAAAAATAACCAAACTTGTGACAGGCGATGAAGAAGGAGACCACCTCAAAGACGACAAAAAAGATTTGAAAAAAAAAAGACAGAAGAATAAAGCCAGCGGGGCGGAGGGAGGCAAAGCAATGTCCCTCTCAGAGGAAAAAAAAAACAGCCTGCACCTGTCAGAGTCCCGTTAAGCCTGAGAGGTTGCAGGGAGAAAAGATTTAGGAGGAAGAGGGGGCGACGGCGGGCGGTGGGTGGGTGGGTGGGTTTGTGGGTTGTCCGACCGACCGCTTTGGCAGAATAGAGCTGTGCTGCGAGATGAAAGACACAGAAAGAAGGGAGGGAGAGACAGAGAGAGATAGAGAGAGATAGAGGGGCAGTGTGTGTGTGAGGTAGAGAGAGAGAGAGAGCGAGAGAAAGACAGAGAGATGATCAGAGACAGAGGCGTCCGCTAGCGAGGTTCTACAGCACCGACAGGGCTGCCTGCTTCAGCATCGCTCCAGCACTGTTTTGATTCAGGGGCGATAGTTCCCCTGGAAGCCACCACACGTCAGTGACTGGGAGAGAGAGAGAGAGAGAGGGAGAGAGAGGGAGAGGGAGGGACAGAAAGAGAGAGGGAGGGAGGGACAAAGGGAATAGAGGGAGAAAGAGAGCAAGCGAGATGGATGGAGATAGAGGGAGGGAGGGACAGAGAGAGAGAGGGAGGGAGACACAGAGGGATAGAGGGAGAGGAAGGGAGGGAGAGAGAGGGGAGGGAGAGGGGAGGAGAGATAGAGAGAGAGAGAGGGAGGGTGAGAGCAACAGAGCATGAGAGACAGCAAGAGAGAGAGAGAGAGAGAGAGAGAGCAGGGAAAATAAGAGGGAGAGAAAGAGAGAGAGAGAAAGCTTATAGAGAGAAAGAGAGAGAGAGAGAGAGACAGAGAGGATGAAAATAAGAGGAGAGAAAGCTATGTAGAGAGAGAGAGAGAGAGAGAGAGAGAGAGAGAGAGAGAGAGAGAGAGAGAGAGAGAGAGCGAGCAATACTGAGGATAAGAGGACGAAGAACCAGAAAACAGCCCACCCTCCCCTCGTGTAGAGAGCCGGTGGAGATCATCAATTCATTTAAATTCCAAATAGCAACAGCATTGCTGCTCTGATGCTGGCCAGCTGGCTCATTAATGTCTGCAGCTAGATAGCACGCACAGAAAAGACAGTGTGGAAGAGGGTGAGAGTTTAAGGGCCCGTCCACACGACAACGTTTTCAGGTCAAAACGGTAAAGTTTGTTTGTGTTTTGGCCTTCCGTCCACACGGCGCCGGCGTTTTGGGTGACCAAAAACGATACTTTTTGAGAACAGGTTGCAACGTGAGAAAGTCTGACAACGCCGCCGTTTTGTTCTCGTGTGGACAGGCAAAACGCATCCTTTTGAAAACGATGACGTCGTCGCCCATTTACCTTGCGCTGCACATATAACAACAACTTCGAACTTTTACAAACTGGTTGCTGTCGAATAAATTGTGATTTGATTAGCTTGTACTGTAGCCTGGCTGTTGTGCAATTGTTTCTATCCTTTGCCATTAAACTGTCTGTATGGCTAGTAGGCTATAACAAATACTTCTTGTAGGCTTTCATTATTCTTAATTAATTAAAGAGCAACTGTCGCTGCTTTCAGCTCCCCTCAGTAACAACACGCATTGCTAAAATCAACATATGACATGTTTTAAGCGAATAATTGCGCAGTTGTCTCAAGTTTATTTGCAGCTCCTTCATTTTTTCATGTTCTGCTCCGTAAATGGGTCAATTTAACAACGTCAAACAGCGTCAAACTTTTACAAACAGGTTGCTGTGGGATACTTTGGGGTAAAAATCGTCTGCAGTGTAGGCTATGTGTAATGCAACTGTTTCTACCTTCTGACATTGAACTACAGGATGTTTTTTGTATACATCGCTAGTTCAGCCCAACAAACACTTTTCACGTTATGCTTTTTAAATAGGGCAACTGTCGCTGCATCCGACCCATCTAAACTAGAACGCACATTGCTAAAATCAACATACATTACATGTTTAAAGTGAATCATTGCACTTCTGATCATGCCCCTCAAGCTGGGAAAGCACACCTTCTGCAATGACAACGCAATGAAAACGTTCCCGTGTGGCCGCAAATATTTACTGCACCGTTGTCGTGTGGACGCGACTTTTTTTTTAACCCGCAAAGAAAAAAATCCAGGAATGTTGTCGTGTGGACGGGGCCTAAGAGCCACACACACGCACAGAGTGAGAAAGAAAGAAAGAGGGGGGGGGGAGAGGGGGGGGAGAGGGAGAGGGAGAGAGGGGGGGGGGGGGAGAAAGAGAGAATTTCAGAGTCTGTAGAGGAATGGGATGGGAATGTGTGTGTGTGTGTGCGTGTGCGTGCGTGTGATTGTGTGTGTGTTTGTGACTGAGTGGGTGAGTGATGAACAAACAAGCAAGGGAAGGGGGAGGCTGTGAGCGCGCGCGTGTGTGTGTGTGTGTGTGTGTGTGTGTGTGTGTGCGTTTGTGTGAGAGTGAGAGAGAGAGAGCGAGAGAGAGAGAGAGACAGAAAGAGAGAAGGAGAGGGAGAGGGATAGAAAGACAGAAGGAGAGGGAGAGGGATAGAGAGAGACAGAAAGAGAAGGAGAGGGAGAGGGATAGAAAGGGAGAGGGAGAGGGATAGAGAGAGACAGAGGGAGAGACGGGGAGAGAGAGGGAGAGAGAGAGAGAGAGAAAGAAAGAAAAGGGAGAGAGAGAGACAAAGACGGAGACAGAAAGAGGCAGCGAGAAAGAGGAGTCAGGCGATGGGAGTCAGGCAATGTGTCAGTTGTGACAGGAGTAACACAGTGGAGCTGAACAAGCGCAGGCTGGAGGGCTGGAGGGCTGGAGGACTGGAGAGGACGGCAGTGGCAGACTGCTCCTCTCTCCTTCGCCCAGAGGCGGTAAGCCATCAAGGGATTAGCGGAGTGGCGGCGAGTCTCTCTATCAGTGAGGAATAAGCGGCAGCACTGACAGAGGACTCAACACAGAGAGTAGCAACTTAAGTCAAGTCAAGTCAAGTAACCCTTTATTGTCACTGGTTTTTAGGCCAGCAAAATTAGCCATCAACCCATCCACATAAAAACAAACATACATGATATGACAGGGGGGTAGACAGGATGGGAAGACAGGGGTGTAAGATATACAGCATCACATGAGGAGAGGGGAGGAGAGAAAAAAACCAACCCCCAGACCATGCTCTTAAGGGAGCATGATGTGGGACAGGAAAAAACACCTCAGCAACAGAGCACATAATCAAACATTTAACAACATGCAAGACAAGGTAAGGAAGAACCTTAACTCCTTAGTGCAGCGCCTTAGCGCTAGACTGGCTTTGCACTTGAGTTTCCCTTGTGTTTGTCTACCTCCTGTTTCCCATTCATTCCTATGTAACACTCCAGTAGATCACAGGAGCTTCCCAAGCACCACCTTGCACTGCTTTTTCACTCTGAATATAAGTTATGTCATATAAGTCATATAAGTAAAAAAAAAAAATCAGGTTTTATTCTGCAAATACATATAATAAACAAATTCCCTGTAATTACCCATGACACTACATTCAATCAGTAGATTGCGAAGAGGGCATATGCTGCTCTCGCTGGTGGTGTTTTAAAGCAGCACTATGCAACTTTTTCGCGTTAATTAATCATCTTCATAAGTCGGCAGATGCTTAGATGAGTCATTACAAGGTGAATGAAGGCTTTCTGGACCGCCCCCGCTGTCTGTGGACAGAACACCATGCTTGCAATATCTGGGTGCACGTCCCAGCAGGTTCACAAAGTCCCGAATATCGCGAGAAGCAGAATTGTCTTACATTCGGAAGAAATTCTGACTTTACTGCTGTGGACATGACTACTTTGGTATTCGCCAAGTTGCACAGAGGTGCTTTAACTTGTCTGGTTATTTAGATATTATCCCATAAGGTCATCTTCTCATGTATTTCACACTCAATTACACATTTATTATTGCATTACACTTAGCTGACATTTTTATCCAGAATGACTTAGTTATTTACAGGGTTTCAGTTACAGGCCCTGGAGCAGTGTGAGGTTAGATGCCTGGCTCAAGGGCATTTTAGTCATGGGTAGGGTGGGATTTGAACCCGCGACCCTCTGATCCCAAGACCCAGCAGGTTCACAAATATCACGAATATTGTGAGAAGCAGAATTGTGTTACATTCGGAAGAAATTCTGACTTTTTTGGACATCGCTACTTTCGTATTCACTGGTTACTCTGATCAACCGAGTTGAAAACGCACGCACAGGGTGAGGGGAAGGAAGAACAGTCCATTTTTACGAGAGTGTCCTGACACTAGGAGGAGCTCAGTTCAGAAAAAGCACTTAGAGTTGCACAGAGGTGCTTTAACTTGTCCGGTAATTTAGATATTATCCCGTGGGGTCACCTTCTCATGAATTTCACACTCAATTACACATTTACTATTACATTACACTTAGCTGACGCTCTTATCCAGAACGACTTACAGTTATTTACAGGGTTTCAGTTACAGGCCCTGGAGCAGTGTGGGGTTAGATGCCTTGCTTAAGGGCATTTTAGCCAGGGGTAGGGAGTGGGATTTGAACCCGCAACCCTCTGATCCCAAGACCAACTTCCTAACCACTAGACCACAGCTGCCCCACTCAATTTCAGACATGCAGTGGAAACCTCTGCCTTAGGAGCCTGAGATTCACAGGCTTTACCTTGACAAACGTGTCTGAAGCAAAACAATTACCCAACGACATTCTCTTGATTACAATTACTTGATTGCTTCATAAGATTGTCATTAGTGTTCCACAGACAGCTGCATGTCATCAGACGAGGCAGACATTGGCAGGATTGCTGATTATGACAAAGGGTTTAATGCTGCTAATAAACATAAAAACAATTTCTGTGCAATTATCCAAAATACTACATGCCCCTATATCAATGCTTATGTGAAGTGTGAATAATTCATTCATTTACTTTTTATTCATCTTTATTATTTTTGCCTTCTTGTCTTCCTTAATTTTGAGTATGAGTTTAATTCTCAATGCAATGGCCTGTTTATGAGAAAAAAAATGGAAAATGCAAAATTAAAAAAAAGGAAGTTGCATTATCACTCCGCCTAATGCCACACAGATAAGTAAATCACTGCCCAGCAAATTAGCAGATTAGGAGTTTAGCCTGTCAGACCTCGATGCAGCAAAATGCATCATGAACCAGCCACATCTAACCCAGCATGGCAAACCTCAGCCCATAAGCACTGCATCAACCCACTGCACCCAATGGCTCCTCGCCTCACACTAAAAACACAATCATTCAACATTTAGATTAGATTTAGCAGAGAACGCATTTAGCAAAAACTCTCGCATTGCTCCCCTTTCCAACCTCCTTCACCGTGATCAATAATTCAGGCCCGTCATTCACAGATTGCGCATGAGATTGACTGCTGTGTGAAAATACAAAATGATTATTTGATAAGGGTGGCTTGGCTAAATTATTCAGATATTATTCCACTACACTAACCAGAAAATGACAAGGGTTGCCCATGAGATGTCACACAGTGAGCTTCATAAATACCATCAGGGCCGCCGAAAGTCACAGCCAAATTCCACGAGTTCATTTTTCCCCATCTCTCTCTTTCCCCCTCGTTCTTTCTGCCTCCCTCTTTCTTTCCTTCTCCCTTTCTCTTTCTTATACAAGATGAAAATGGAATATTAGCACATCATGCTATATCTGCTACATGTATCTTCCAACAATTGCCACCTGAACCCTACAAAGTCAGCCAAGTTGTCACTGGGAGTGCCCATAGCCCCGTGGCCTTTCAAAGAAAGAAGGAGAGGGGAAGGAGGGGAGGATTTACGCTGCAACACACTCACAAAAATAGAAAGTAGATGGCACTGGGCGCACTTTATGGCAGTCCCCAAAACGAAGGCCTGGCATTTGTGCCCAAGTGATCTGGAGTTCAGCAATGGCAGCCATGCGTTAGCTAGGACTAGCGGGCGAGCACATTGATGACAATGTTGGTAAACGGCAGACAGCGGCTTAACTGCTTCCCTGTAGTGAAGGCGAGGTGTTGCGCAGATGTTGCTATCTGAAGCCACTCGCAGTACTCATTCGTAGCGGCAATAGTGTTTTTTTCCCCCCTAAGAACTGAATCTTTGGCCCTAGCAACCCAGTCACTAACCTGTTGAGTGAATTCAATGTGTCTACCTGACTACAGTGGGAGGATTGGAACGTGTGTTTGCAGTAAATTTTGTATTGGTATCCGGTAATCCATATCTGGCCTACCTTAACATTTACATTAATAGAGCTGCAATTCAGCCAGCGAGAGCCCTGTGAATTTTTAAATTCTGCGCAGCTCTCCAGAAATTGAGTTCGTGGCCTTTTGCTTGTTGCGTGAGCAATTTCCCCCCCCCCCACACCGGCGAAGAATCAGGACGTGCGTGCACTTCCACGGCAGATGCACCGCTCAGTTGGCTTGGCTGGGTCTCAGAGGGCTGGGAAGTGAGTGGAGACTCGAGAGGAAAAAAAAGCATACCTCCCTGCCCAAGTCGTGCGTACTTAAAATGCAGTGCCGGTAAAGCACACACGCACCTACAGCTGAGAGTAGACTTCCTGTGCGGAGAGGTACGAACAGCAGGGCAGAAAGCAAGACATAATCCTATGCCTGAAATTATCAAACATTCTGAAGTTATTATGACTATCTACTGTACCATGGATGGAAATTAAAACCAGCCACTAGCCAAATGCTGGTAAAATATGAAAGTGGCTGGTAGGTTTCAGACACAAAATAATAATTTTACTACTTAGTGGCTGGTGGATTTTACCAATAATTTTTTTAGTGGCTGGTAAAAGTTCACATTTTGCTAACAGTTCATTTCCACACCTGCTATTTACTAGCAAATGTTAAATGTAGTCTACTCTCCCACGCCTGATTTCACGCACCACGCCTGAGATCTTTCAACCCTGGAACAGTGAAAATGAGGGTGCTGCAGCCTAGAGCCCCGCAGAGGTACCTTTAAAGAGTTCCCCTTCGCACGGTGTTTGCAGACCACTTAGCCCACAAGTGTGCGAGCATGTAAATGAGCCCCTACACACACACAAACACACACACACACACACACAGAAGCGCAAGGTGCTTAAGGAGCACCGTTGCCACAGCCACGGCCGGTGTGCGCCACTGGACGGGGGCGACCTTGAGAGTGAAGTGCGGCGACCTTGAGAGTGAAGTGCGGCTGCCAAGTGCCGAGAGCTGATTACTCGCGCCTCTTCCGCGCCCGCCACCAGCGTGGGCAAGGCGGGGCGAATCGGGGAGAGTGGCAGCTCGTGCTTCTTAAAAGCGGTGTGAGTCGCGCCAGTGGGTAGCAGGGTGGGGGTGTGGGAGGGTGTGTGTGTGTGTGTGTGTGTATATGTGTGGGGTCGGAGAATCAGGAAGAGTGGCAACGCGTGCTTCTTAAAGTGGCGTGAGTTGGCAGGGCGGTGGGTGTAGGGGTAGGAGCTGGGAGGGGGTGGTGTCGTTGTTGAGGTGGTTTAAAAAGCAACCCCCGTTCAGGTGGGAGACATGTGCTAGAAAAGGGAGGCTAGGAGGGAGTGTTGTCGTCAAGTCGGTTCAAAAAGCAGGCCACATCGGGTGGGGCACGGGCATGGCGTGGCATGGTGGTAGGAGCTGGGAGGTGGTTTTGTCATGGAGTTGGTTTAAAAAGCAGGCCACAGCAGAAGGGGCACGAGCATGGCGTGGTAGGAGGGGGGAGGTGGTTTTGTCATGGAGTTGGTTTAAAAAGCAGGCCACATCGGGTGGGGCATGGGCATGGAGGGGGGTGTAGGAGCTGAGAAAGGGGGGCTAGGAGGTGGTTTTGTCGTTCGTCGTCATTGTTGAGTTAGTTTAAAAAGAAGCGCAGTGCGGGCGGGCGGGTCGGTTTGCACGCACCAGGGCGCTGTGCCCTCCAGTGATGATCGGCGAGGCTGATGCCTCATCTCGCCCATCTGTTCACCCCCCCAAACCCTCCCCACCCCCTGTGGAAGAAGAGGAAAATATGCTCTAGAGCCATCTCTGCTGGCAGCAGTGGCGGCCCGCTCCGATCCGCTCCGTCATGCCTCGTGCCTGTGCCTCAGCACCGTGACACCTCAGGATGAGGTACTTACCGACACTCAGGTACCCAGAAGGAGAAAAATTCTAGGGAAATAGGTTCTAGGGAAATAGGTTCCCTCGTCTTGGTCTAATGTAGCAGGTGGAAGTCGTAAAAAAAGGCTACTCAAACATACCACATAGCGGGGAAAGTAGAGGAGACCATACGCCAATAACACTTAATTTTTAACAGCCACACCATGTTTCATGCCGTTTCGATTCAACAGCGGATACAGCTAGCCGTTACAGAGAAGTTAGCAGAGTTAGTCTTCAGCCACAAGCTTTTTCAAATTACTCTTTTTGTACTGTTCAGCCATTTGCTCTTGCATGCTGTGTGTCTACAACATGCTGTGGAGCGACTGAAGGCACATCAACTTGCCATTAACATTGCCTCGCGTCCCCAATCACATTAAGACGAGGGAACCAATGCCAACGCTACACTATGATGACGAGATGGTTCCAGCCATGCTCTGAGCACGAGGTGAATTTCATCAGCCAAATAGCGGGGGGCTCAAGACTTGCTGAGCAAACTAATAAACCATAACACACATATAACACAATGTGGCGCACTAATTGGGGGGGGGGAAGCAAGCAAAGCGCTGGGGTGTATTGTAATTTGGGTGACTGGGAGGCACAGGCAGCCCAGATGGACGTTGCCGTCAGACATGCAAGCAGGCGAGGCTTTATCCCCATCCCTTTCCTCCAGTGACTCAAACGCGGCCAGATGCCTCAGTAACCCACAACTGTCCCCTCCATATGCACCCACTGTCTTGTGTAATGCTCGCTCATACGCTCATGCACACATACACACACACAGACTGAACCCTGTCCACACTCATTAAACCCAGTCTATTTTTTGTCTTTTTTAAATGGACCAAACATCTTTGACAGGCTAGTTAACGGGGTGATGGACCTAGCGAAGGAACTGGTGACTCGACAACCCCCCGCCCTCTTCCCTCTTGAGGAGGGATTAACTCAATTAGCATCCACAGCACACAGGTCCAATATGCAAAAGCGCCTAAGAGGCACTCAGCATCTTGGCTCAATACTGATGACCCTGAAGACAGAAATTCACGCAAGACAACATAATAAAAAAGTTAGCAATAAACAATTATGGAATGATTACATTGTTGTTGTTATATACATGTTATAATTAACATATTTAAAAGTATCTCGGACAGCAAAATGTGAAAATGACTGCACAGGCATTATGCAAAATGGTGGCACACATGAGTGCAATCTTTTACAGCTCTCCAGGTTGGTTCATAGTATAAGTAGTTTGTTTTTGTCTGCAGTCGCCAACTGTGTCTTATGTTTTATGGTATGCATGTTTGCAGACCATAAAGTGTGAATGGTCGCAACGGATGGAGTGTATGATAAATTTATGTGTGTGTAATGGCGTGTGGGCGTGTGTTTTGCAGTGAATGATGTGTGAGGGGTTTTTTTTTTAATATAGCACTGGTGTGTTTGCAATGAGGAGCTCTCAAGTTCTGATGTATTTCAGTGCAATGACAACAAGCGCAATCAGAGATGGCAACCTGGCCACCCATATGGGTGGACAGACACACACACACACACACACACACACACACACACACACAGACACACACACACACACACACACACACACACACACACACACACACACACACACACACACACAGATGAACAGGGTCATTGCAATACCTGGTCAATACCTCCGGGGACCAGGTAGTACAAGCATTTTAATTCTGTTGAACATTTTTTATAGAATTGGTGTGTTTGCAATAAGGTAATGAGTAGCTCTCATTGCAAGCTTTGATGTATTTCAGTGCAATGACAATAACGGCATTTTGAATCTGATTCACGTCTTCAGAATTCTTTTTTTTTTTTTTTTTTCGACAACTGGTCAACAGCGCACTCATACAGCAAAGGAAGTGGTCCATCCAGACTCCTCTGATGTCAAGATGCCCATTAGCAGACCACAGGACCACACAGCGATAACGCTGGATGCAGCGGAAGCATGCTACCGTGGAGGACATCTGTTTCTCTGCGTTTGGCTCACAGCCCAGTGCTTGAGAAGAGATACCTTTTCTTTCTACCCCCCCCCCCCCCTCCTCCCACCCCCCACACTGTTGTTCTCTTTTTTCTCCATCTTTCGCAGCATTTCAATGCCCACCACAGAGCACGTGGGCGGCCTGTGTTGTTGTATGGCTAAGCGATATGATAGAGCAGTGCGTATCAGGCTGGGCAGAGCAGAGCTGAGCTTTGCTGAGCTGAGCCTATGCCGCAAAGCTCAAGAGTTCACTGCAACCCAAAAAATTGACAAAACACCTTTGCCACTACGAGGCTGTGGGATTTGAAAATGTTGACCTTAGATCAGAGAGGTAGAATGCTGTGATGAATGATGCCTCTTAAAGAATTAGGAGCCACAGCAACACACACACACTATGAGAGACAGGTTCTAGAAATATCCAGCTATGTGGACACACACACACACACACACACACACACACACACACACACACACACACACACACACACACACACACACACTGAGCTCTTCCTGCGACGAGGTTGACAGGCTGACTGTGTGTTCATTCATGCCATAGCATTGGTAGTCTTTTAATTTCCCCGTCTCGTGTTACGAGAGCCCACACCTCCGGCACAAAGTCGTGTGAATTATTCATCTCTGTCACCATGGGTATTCCTTCAGAGCAGATGCTCCCAGACTGCCAAGCACAAAATATCGCAACACCTCAGCCCCCCGTCCCCCTCCACCCCCCTCTGTTTTCCCCCGTCGAGTGTTTGTTCCACTGAAATGCTCCGGTCTGGAAAGAACTAAAGAGAGAAGTGAGAGGCTGCTTTTTATTTATTTTTTCATTTGTGTTCTGCTATGCCGTTACCAGGGGTACAGTATCATAGTGCCATCGCTGAACTGTATTAAATACACATCGGCACCATGCACAACCCTAGCGGGGGGCTCAGATGTGTAAATGAATGTGTAGGCTGAGACATTAGTGCACCGCCCAGCCGCTATGAGCGAAGCTTATGACAGCGCGAGCGCACAAACCAGGGGTCAATCCGCAACGCTGGCTGCTTTCTCGCTCATTCTCTCCCCCTCCCTCTCCCTCTCTTACCTTTGCCCATCTTTTTTTTTCTCTCTCCCCCTGTGATCTCCTATTTTCTTGTCTCTGTTTCTTTTTCTCTCTCTCTTTCCATCTCTCCCTCTCTCTCTGCCCGTCTCTCTCTCTCTCTCTCTCGCTCTCTCTCTCGCTCGCTCTCTCTCTCGCTCTCTCTCTCTCGCTCTCTCTCTCTCGCTCTCTCCTTGTCTCTCAGCTGCTTAAAATACCTCTGCAGCGATTATATGGTGTGAGCTACTGGTATGAGCAACAGATGCAATTATCTTTGGGACAATGCATGCATGGAGGTGCACTAAGCAACTCAGGTATGCCAACCAGCACACCAGGCTGCAAGCACACAAAACCGATGGACTATCGAGCGTGGGGACGGGCGACAGATTAACGAAAAACACAATACTAGATAACATTTATGAAAAGAGTGCAGTGTACACAATCAATTAATTGAGCATTGTGCATGATGAGAATTGGTAAAAGCACTATGACACACACATGTACGCACACACACATATAAACACACACACACACACACACACAAAACCCACTGGATCCTGGTTGTCTGCATGGTAAACATGCTATAAGCGAGGCTTCTCTTGGTGCTAAATATATGGCTAAATCAATCACAACATGACAGCTGCCTTTACACGGCAGCCTGCTGAACACAGGGAATGTTCCGGGTTCTGAGGACCGTCAGGTGACAATGTCTAAATACTCCCTACACGACACACTCCTCACCCGAATTCACCTTGAGGCAATGGTAAGCCTTCCACCAGGTCACCAGGTCACCAGTAGTCACCAGGAATGGATAGCAGTAGAAGTAGCTTTCCAAATGATTCTTTCCCGTGACTCTGATCCTATTTCCTCCTTTTAATGTTCTCACGTTGGTTATCTTGCTTGACAAAAGGGATGACTGCCTTGGCAAGGTCATTGGGGAAGTAAAGAGAACTGAATACAGGTTAGAAAAAAAACAGGGAGTGTAGTGTTAAAAAAAAGAAAGGGAACGAGAGAGCAAAAGTTCCAATTAAAAATAACAGATAAGGATCAGAGAAATGGACGCTTGCCCAATGGGCATCAGCCTGACACAGGAACCCCTGGGTGGCTGTTTGGGGTGGTGGGGGGTTGGATATTTAATGGTGGCTGCCCTATAACAGAGTGCTCCTCCAATTCATCAAGCTAACTACAACATCAATATTTTAGCGCTTCTCCAACCACCCCCCCACCCCCCTTGCTGTGCAGAGGGGTCTGTGTGAGTCCAGTCAATCCCACAACTCCCCTGCTCCCTGGAGTACGACCACCGTGGGGAGAATGGAGCGTTTATTAGGCCCATGATGGAAAGATACAAGTTTTACGTAAATCACGCCATAACTGTCCTTTGTTTTAATTACACTACCTGAGGGTGAAGAAAAAAAAACACGTTTGTCATGGGTCGATCCATAGAATTTACAGCCGCAACCCCGGTGCTGATAGACTGACGCGTGGCCATGTACAGTGGCAGCTGTGCCGTGGCTGTGGCTGTATAGAAACTCCAGATGATTTAAAGGCGGAGGAAAAATGTCTGGGCTTTTATGCGCTCGCGTCAGTCACAGGATGAACACCACTCGTGCTGCCACTCTGACCTATTCGCAGTCCATCTAATGGATGTCACTCCCGGACGCTCGCACATGACGCAGCTGGGCAGCAGTGGCAACAGCACACAAGGGGGTCAGTCACCCATCAAATGAAGTGGCAAGCGAATTACACGGACATATGAAACAGAGCGCCATGAGTCAAAATGGACTGAAGTTGGTGCAAATAAAATGGTGAAATTGGTGCAAATAAAATGGTGAAAGACTAATAAATAAACGGTAATAAACGGTGATTCTGGGAGCTAAATAAATGCAGGGAGGCTCTCAATGGTCACCGTACCACCGGTGGAATGACAAAAAAAAAAAAAAGCTCACTACAACATTACCACGACATTACAGAGAGTCTTTAGTAACACATTACAATTTGGTCATTGTCATTCTGGTAACAACACAATTATAATATGGGGTGTCTCTTTTAATACACCATAGCCAAACGACTAAGCCATCCCTTCACAAAATGAATGTCTCATAATAGCTCAAACCATTAATACCACTGCAAGCCTGCTTTCGACATGACTAAGGCTAACGTGATCATTTCTTCGCAGTAATGTTTTCAGGAAATGGCCGTGAGCTCGTCTGCACATTAAGGGGGGGGTTTGGAAGAAAGATAAACATAAGAGAGAAAAATACACAACAAACGACAACAAACGACCCAAACCAAAACAAATGAGTGTGTTCTTTCTCCTCAGACGCTGGCCAAATAATTGTTCCCATTTAGGGCCGCCTTCATGCTTGAAAACAGCTGTTAAACGTGGCCGATCAAAATAGAAATGTCAGCGGCGCGGCTTCGAAGGAGATTAGTGTCTGATTACACAGAGGCTACATGCGAGGCAGCCTTGTTTGCGAAAGGTCAGCGCACGCATTGTTCTCCAAGACAAACACTGAGGCTGACCACCCCTCATCCCCCACCTACAGACGTCCCACACACAGAGACACACACACAC
Organism: Coilia nasus; assembly: GCA_027475355.1. Taxonomy (NCBI): domain Eukaryota; kingdom Metazoa; phylum Chordata; class Actinopteri; order Clupeiformes; family Engraulidae; genus Coilia; species Coilia nasus. Next base: position 26,324,981 of record CM050209.1, on the reverse strand, counting down.
ACACAGAAAAACAGAAAGGGAGGATCAGGGCAACGGGGAAGTACAGGAACACACACACCCATTCACCCATAAACACAAACACACACACACACACACACACACAGGACAAACAGAGATGATCAAGCAGTGGGGAGGTAGAAAGAGCAAGACACACACACACGCACGCACGCACACACGCACGCACGCACGCACGCACACACGCACACACGCACACACGCGCACACACACACACACACACACACGAGAAAAACATAGAGGGAGGATCAGGCAATGGGGAGGTAGAGGGACAGGGACAGGGACACACACACACACACACACACACACACACACACACACACACACACACACGAAAAACATAGAGGGAGGGTCAGGCAATGGGGAGGTAGAGGGTCAGGGACAGGGACACACACACACACACAATAAATGAATTAAAAACGAAATGTCTTGGGACTTAAATAACACAGAATAAAACTGGTCTGTCACAGAGCAGGAGTATAAGGGATGTTCTGGCCTCCCTCTCTGGCATTTTATGAATGTGTTCAAGGACTGCTCAGCAAAGTCACGTTTATAGAGTCACAGTGAATATAACGTTACTATAAGCATAACTCGAGTAGTAGCACGCAGTGCCATGGCTGTACAGGACTAACGGCAGAGGTGATTTTAAATTTTGTTTTATCATTCTGCCTAAGTGTAGTACATCCAGGTGGTATTAATACCAGAAAAAAATAAATTGACAACATGTATATAATAAAGGTGTATGACAGGAATGAAATTGGAGACTTAAATGACCGATAGCATGTGCTCTGCCGAACTACCCTGAACTCCGAGTCTCCCCACAGCGAACAAGATCATGGACCCAGCTGGCCATTAAACCCTGCGTGTGTCCAGCTATGTTTCAGGGGGTTGGTTTAATCACCCGCCGCTTCACAGGAGACGGCAGTGGCCACGCCACAGCAGGGGAGGAGGATAATTCAGCTATAAGTGGCCCCTCGAGACGGGTGCCTGTAAAAGGATGTTTGCCGTCTCTGAGTGGTGATGTCTAAGGCTGGAGGTGGGGTTACGTACCCCCTCCAAGCACACACACGCCCACACACACACATGCACACACAGACATGCACGCAGACACACGCACGTCCACACACACACACAAGAAGAAAAAGGAGGGGGCAAAGACAGGACACATAGTAAAAGGGTAGAATATACCCTCTTCAACCACCTATCAAATGAAGGGCTGACAACAACAACAACAACAACAACAACAACAGCAGCAAGAACGTGGTCGTCCTTTACCTGACGAGTAGAAGTTCATCAAATAGTTTACAAAGCCCAGCAGCATAACCAGGTGAATAGGTCACCATAAGAACAATAATTATGTATTGGTAAATTGGATTAAACTGATTTTTAAATCGGACACAATCAAGGCATTTGGTATTTATTACAAAGAACTGGCAGCATAAGTGTTAGAAAGTGTGTAACGTAGAGCATCCTAAATCACATTCGGTACTTTTTAAAGTGTGATACTTGCATGCACAGGAATGCAAGTGCCTGGTGCCAAAAGATGTTGACCTATTGGAGCCGAAGGTTAAGTCTGCATGGCTAATGAGCAGGCTATTTTGTTGGCTTCTGTCCTAATTAGCCCATATGAGGCTTCAGGGCACTAAAGGTCTTTATACAGGTTCACAATCTTCCCATCCACAAAAGCTATAGTATTATACAGGGAGACCCAAGACCCACATCAACATCATTAAAATTGTATGCTGCAAAACCAATGCAAAGGTGCACAGGTTATTCCCTTGAAATACATTGTACAGCTATAAACTAGACAATCACATATTCATAAGTATAACATTTAAACACTGACCACCTGGGTCAAACCACTATTGCATGAGGAAAGGATGAAGAATATCCATTTTATTCATGGTGCACCAGGGTCTGTTTGTAAACTGGAGTTTTACTGTCAGGGCAACCAATTCGTTTCAGGCTCAAAATTAAACCCTCTTGAAGTGTTATTTTCTAATTTGATTCGTCATACACTTCACTAGGATTAAAGGAGGAGGATTAAACATGTGGTTTACAACAACAGGTTAAAACACTTGATGAATGTTGATACTGGGAGAATGTGTACTGTTGAAGCAAGTTGTTAATAGCATGTTAGTTACACATGATGATACTGACATCTGACACAAAGGTTTTTTGACATCAGTAAAGGTTTCAATATTTGTATATAGTATTAGTAGGGTTGTTCTGATTCTGTGTTAACATTTAATTATATTGCATCATTAAATATGTTATTTTATTAAAGACTCTAAAGACTGCTGAAGATCGATGGTGGTTAGCTTAACAATGATTTCCCATCTTTATCAATTATGATTTTAAATTTCTATCTGGAAATATTATTGGCAGACTAATTCTAGACTACTAGACCTGTCAACTAATTCTTCCGTCAAACATCTATCTAGTGAAGTTATCTTACAGATTATCGCTAAATTTATGTTTTACAAATACCAATACAATGTTCTTCCAATACCAAACATTAAGTAAAAATGTTTTGGATTTGACATTTACAATACAAAAATGTATTTAGTGCTGACATTGTGTATTTGACCTCTATTTGCTAAATTGTAGGCTAAGGTAATGACCTCCATTAATAATAAACATACAGTTATGAAACATACTCATATCATTAAAGGCAACATATGTGGTTAATGTGGAGCACTTATCCTGACTGTCAAACTACCCATGTAACTGGAGCGCATCAAGAAATTGGATCTGAGATACACTGACTGGCATAGGCCCTGTTTAATATTGCAAAAGAGAAGCTGCATATTTTCCATAGATAACCTGCCTCGGTTAGAAATCACGGCGGTGGAAAACGGCGGTCCACAAAAAAAAAAAAAAAAAAAAAAAAAAAACCTGTGAGTGATGGACTCCAGGCACACTTGGTGACAGACTACTATGCCATGCTGCTCTGCCAGTCAATGGCTTCCTCTTTTAAAGACAGCTGAGGCAGGGGACGGGGACGGGGGGGGCTGTCTTGTAAGGTCAGCCTTGCAATATTTCATAGAGGTGGAAGCAGCACCCCAAAAATACAGCAGCACTTAACGGAATAACACAGGGGGCCATCTCCACATGAATTCCTCTTTGGCTTTTTTACGGTGGCGGTGACTTTGACAGCCCCTGTGGTGCCTGATGGGCTGCAAGGGAGATAGGATTTTAAAAAGTCTTGACTACAAGCACCACTAACCACATTTTAAAGAATGACCAATCTTAAACACGAGTAACAGCTGCTTTCAGACTACTCCTGTGCCACTGTCAGTGCTGTGTGCAGGACATATGACAAAGGGACTAACTGAAAACACTACAGCCCTGAAATCATATAATTATGTGATTATATAAGGGTTATAATTAACCCTTATATAATGTTATAATTAGTTTTTATATAATTTTTTATATAATTTTTTTATATAATTATAAAAGGGTTCATTATAATTACCAACTTCTTCTAGTACTTTATTAATGCCTTATAATATACATAGCACACTTTTGTTTTACCAATACACCCTTAACCAAATCTGCATGTTACATACATCTTGCTATTCCTAGCTAAGCCCTGTTAAAATACCTGTTTATTTACCATTTTTATAATGGTGCGTATGAGACAGCAGATAGCAATTTTATTTATAGCACTCTGACCCTGGAAGCAAGATGCTACACTCCCTGGACTGGAAAGGGAGCCTCTAAACCACACACACACACACACACACACACTTCAGGTTTCTCTGGACTGCAGGAAAACAATTTCATATCTTGCGGGGTTTAAAGCGCAAAAGGCAGGTTCAGGTACGTACAGCGTTTGCTGCAAACTGTGCTATGTAGAATATGGTAGTCCCTATTTAGTCTGGCAACTACCAGCTGTGTGTGTCAACATGAAAATAAAACATACTAAAACTTTAATGGCTGACTGTAATGAATCTGTTTGGATGCAAATGGCATGATGACATGCTAATCTTATCTGTATTGGCTTTTAATTCCATCTGATGATCCCTCATCACCATTAAAAGGCCATCTCCTGGAAGATGGCCACAGGATCTGGGATTGTGTGACTTTGAAAATGCACAGTGACGTTAACGGCGATAATCAACACCTATCTGGTGACTGTGTCTAAACATTATGACAATTAAGACCCACAGCCAACACTTGCAGCCACACAACAAACCACTCTTGTGTAATGAACCCACTGTCGCGTGCACCAGTTAAAACACTAGGTGCTTAACTTCACAGGTGTGTCTTCTCACCTCTGAATAGGGCTGTCACCAAACAAGATTAAGAGAAAATTACAGAGCAGTGTAACTTTACACACTGAATCCTACACAGACAACCAGCAATGAACTAACAGAAGAATATCACTATAAATAAAACATTCATTGATTATCAGAGGTTCATATGCAGGACATTGAGGGTACTTAAAATGATTGCAGTCACTCAGGGGATTAGCCCTACACCTTTCTTGTAACCCATAACCATATCTACATTTAATGGTTAAATCCAGGCAGAAACTAATGGAACTGACAGAAGCAGCAGAAAAAAACATTCATTACACGGAAAGATCATGTGTGCATGCTGTCAATTCTCTGAAAAGAGAATCGATATTTTAGGATTGTGGAGGGAGTGAATGGCAAGCAAGCAGAAGGTTGCTGACATGTTATGTTATGTGAGTGAAATGATATGAGGTGAAACTGTCATGGAGGAAGGGTGATGCTGGAAGAGTAAACAAGCACACTCCCTCCCTCCCTCCCTCTCCCTCTCTCCATCCTTCCCTCCCTCTCCCCCTCTCTCTCCCTCTCTCTCCCTCTCTCTCCCTCTCTCTCCTCCCTGATGTGCACCTCAAGCACGTATGCATATTACCCCTGCACTAGGATAGACTGAAATAAAAAACCATCGCCTGAGAATGCAAATTCTTGCTACTTCTTTCTCTGAAAGGGAGGCGGAGGGAGAAAACAATGTGACAATGTCTCGTAACAACATCTGTTACTTTGCGGGGGACACACAATGCATGTGTTATTAGACACCTCTGCTGCTAATCAAAACAAACTTGATGAGGTAAGGGGAGCCATTCTGATAGTCACACATCACAGCACGGAAACGGTGGGGTAACACAGTGGAGGTGCCAATCACGCCACAGCACAGTCAGAGCACCGGGTGCATTAACATAGGTGACCAGATCTGGCAAAATCAGTCACAGTGACCCAAAATTCAAAATTGAGATTTTGGTACCAGTGAAAAGACAAGATGATACACTTTAAAATGATTTCTTGGTCAGAGACACACCTTTAAGAGTTGTCAAGATATAGCCGTTTCAAATATGACATCCCAACATCTTTTTAAAACTCCAAAACTAAGAAAATCACGTTTATTTTAGACATTTTGATAATATTTCAATGGTGCAATCAGTGTTTCCCCTAGAAAATGTCTGAAGGTGCGGTGGCAAGACCTGCGCTCAGACATACGACGTACGACGTATCGACCCTAGTATGAGGATACGGGAGCATTCTGAGAGGTTTTTTTTTTGACACAACACTCTAAAATGGTGACCCTTTGTAAGGGAATAAATTAATAAACCTAGTCTTGAGACAAGAACCATAACCTTTAGAAAACAGCCAGGAAGACTAAATCCCCCTCCCCCTTCACTAATGCCAGAGCGACCTCTTACCCCCACCCCCCTAAACATAAATCTCACAACACATGATTACTACAAGTACACATTTATTGGAAATCAGTGGCAAAGTTTGCAGGCTTGCTCAGAGCACTTAATTTTCCTGGGTTTTTAAAAAAACAATTTTAAGGCTTGCTCATGGGGGAACTCGCTGACAGGAGGTCCGTGGCCCTGTGTTTGCCCTTCTTTTGGCTGCTCTGTCTACCCTCTCTTCACATTCTCTTTGTTCCAGCCTATTTTGCTCCCCTGCTTGATTACTGCTACTCTAATAAAACATTCATATTTTCAAAACATTTACGTGCACATTTTGAAATTAACGTGGTTTTGACCATTTCTGATCTGATATGGCATTTGGCAGATGAGCAAACACTGACGTTTGGGAGAGAGCTGTGTTTAATCATACTCGAATTAGGGATGGACATCACATATTCTCTATGTCCAAGTTTACTGTCATCACTGTAATGGAGCGTAAATAAATAGGCAACAAATCACCTGCAACAACATTTGAACAGCGCGCACCGGAGCCTTGTAAAATGACGGTGGCGGTTCATCTCAATTCCAGCTGTCGACTCGGTTAGACTCGGACAACATGGAGCTTGAACATCTCATAGTAAAACTGAGGTGGGCTAGTTAATACAAACGTCATGGCTTTGATAGTAAAACACGAGGAAGAGGGTCTGAAGTTTCCACAGGCTATCAATATGAATATAGCCAACTTTAATATTAATTATTAAGCAATGCCCATCCTTAGCTCGAATGACTTAAATTTTGCACGAACGAATCGAGTTTCTTCATCTCTCTCCTTTCTTTTTTGGGCGAAATACTTAAGCAAGCTCATCGGCAATCGAAAGATATCGTTGACGTTAGATCTCTCTCTATCAGTCAGCTCAAATGAAAACTAGCGCTCTGGTGATGAGCTGTAAAAATCGTCCTTACATTTATAATCTATCTAAGAGAGCTATATGGATGTGGATATGCCTATGTAACGGAGGTTTACTAATGTTCTACGCCGAGCTCTGCTAGCTGGCATCCGATTTATCCCCTCAGTGTGTGAGCGCGTGATCTACCACTGAAGACCGGGAGGCCAAACGAAACGTCTTGTCTAACATAACCTAAACGTTGCCTACTAACAGTTTTACATAAAGTTTTACATAAAGTAGCCTACTTATGTGACAAAACGAAACATAATCACTGGAAATATAAGGTAACACAACATCTTCAAAACCTTTCCTAATTTGGCATCTTAAGTGACAGCTCTGTAGTAGCGATTTATTTTACTTCAGTTTGGCTTGGCTATGCTGCTTCAGGCAGAACGTTGTCCAATCAGAGCTCACGGCGACCCGTGGAAACCAATCAAGTAACTGCTAAATCGGCCGGTGGAACTCCGCTTCGACCCAAACGCAAAGACTGGGCAAGCAACGTAAAATTGGTAGTGGAATACAAAAAAAAGGTAGTGGGAATTCCTGAAGGTGCGGCGGTAAAAATTAAGGTGCGGCGGCCCGCCGCAGTCATTTGTACATAGCGGAAACACTGGGTGCAATTAAACTTCAGATAGCTATTTTTTTAACCTTAATGTACTTAGTCTGACTAGATGGTTTTTGAACACCTTTTGTTTCATAAAAAAACAAAAAATAAAATGTGATATTTTGAAGGTTTTCTACCAAAATTGGCCTGTACCTCAAAATCAGAATCAGTGACTTCAGACTCATTTTGCCAGATCAGGTCACATATGAGAACAGCACACAGGTTATCTGTGCTGCACATGGGCTGACTTCCAGAACTCTCTGGAACAACATGACGCTAAGCTGAGGGCCTTCAATGTGAGCACATTTGTCACCAATTTGTGGAAGTTCCTTTCGACGTCAAGCATGGAGCGCTTCAAAAGGACAAAGTCATCCATCAAAATATTCTGAAGACTGCTGCTCTGACTCCACGGGAATAAAAACAAAGGCAGGCGGGCGGACTCAAGGTCCAAGTAAGCCGGGCTTGTTGGAACACCTAATTCACATCGATCCACTTAACCTGAACCATCGAGCCAGCGACTGCAAAGAGCACTGCACAGCCTCCGCTGTGGGGATGAGCTCAACCATCTGCACACAGAGAGAAAATGTATATTTTCCTCTACATCTGCTAAAATACAACACTTCACCTTGAATCAAAGCAAGACAAAAATAGCGCACTGAATCTCTGGACATCTACGACTCAACAACAACACTTTCTACCCCCACCCCCACCACCACCACCAATATTCCCTCATCTCTCCACCAACAAACGTTACATGACTCACTCCTTTCTCATCTAAAAAGCACAAAAGGCCATAGGGCAATCTCGTACCCCCGGGGGGAGCACCGGTGATTGGGTAATGAAAAGCCTGCATAAAATGCCACTCTCATCCAAAAGCTGGCACCTGGCTGAAGGCCGTTCCCCTGTTTAGAGGGCGTCGTGAAGCCCACCACCTCTTGGCCACGCCGCGTGCCAATCACCGTGCCAAGCGGACCATGGTGCATGCAAAAAAATATTTCCCCCCTTTTTTGCTGTGTGTGCAAGGTGTGTGTCGTTTCATCTTATTAAAGTGGAAGTGTTGAGAAGGAGGAGATGGGTGACGGTGGTGGTTGGTATAGTGGTGGTATAGTGGTGTTATAGTGGAGGTGGTGGCGGTGGTGGGATCGTTTCATTATTTATGTCTGCTGAGAGAGGGCTGTTGGCAGGGCGAACTCATTTCCTTTTTTCCCCGGGCAGCGGAGCCCGGTGCCCAACCGGGTCGTGTTCTGGTCTGCCGGCGCAGGACTAAGCCTCAGCCACACCTCCGCTCGTGCCAGCAGCAGCACCGGACGGGCATGCGAGGAGGCCCGCGGGAGGCGGCCGTCCGGTGGGAGGCTCGTGCCCACAGCCTGCTCGTTCTTTATTACAAGACTAATCGCAGCTGCCCGGGATGACTAACTCGCAGCATGTTGATATTGATGCCTCCAAGGCATTGGCGCAGGGCACGACGTGCTGCATCACAAACAGTCATGTCCATGAGCTTTTGTTTTTCCCTTTTCGATACGCCCATCGAGTCAGCATTTTGACGTATGACTATTTTATAGCCATAGGATGAGTATAAAGGCCCGTTCACATTTAGAACAACAACTATAAAGATAATTATGACTATAACTTTGTAATAATCATTTTAACTTATCCTATGGCTATAAAATAGTATAAAGGCCTGTTCACATCTACAACAATAACTATAAAGATAATTATGACTATAACTTTGTAATAATCATTTTAACTTTAGTGAATGGTGCCGTTACCATATCAACTATAAAGACAGGCTGAACGATGTCGTTGGGATCGCTTTCAGAGCGATTTTATGAACTATAAAAGCACTGCCAGCCAATCAGAATTTATAAGAATTCACAGCACATCATGTTTTTTGAATGTTTAAATCAGGACTAGAATGTTGCCGTTAAAATGTCCTTTTTCAGTGTGGTCGTCCATATCTTTGTAGTTATAGTTGCTGTTATCGTTACAGTTGTTGGTGTGAACGGACCTTCTTCATCATTCATCATTCCAATCATTTCTTACCTTTACTTGAGAACAGTGCAATCAATTGTACAATTTATTATTAATTTACTATTTTGTCTTCATTTCTGCCAATTTTTCTAATGTTTTCTGCAAACATTTTTGTATTAAATCTCATGTTTTGTTTTAATGATTTTGGCCTAATTTTTTTTCCTCACCAGTGAAAACAAAGCCAGCCACACAACGCCACTGACCTCTGTCTTTGTTTGGGATGTCTTGATTGGCACTCCAGTGGCCCAGGTAATATGTGGGTCAGCATCGTACTGAACTATTGAGGTATTTTTCGCTCCGCTGTAACAGAATCCACTGGTGCTATTGTCGTCCACGACTCCTGTCTGAAGTGCAACCCCGCAGACCTTTACCCTGGTCTCCGATGACAAAACCCGACTTGCTCTAATTAATACGCTAGTAGAAAGTTTTTGTCCTTTGGCGTTGTAAGTCATGTGGAATATATCAGGTGTAGCTATATCAGGTTAATGTCAGCTCCAATGGCTTATACAAGGACTCTTGCTGGTTTAGGGAGATCAGATTATCACCGTGTACATGGCAGGGTGAAAATGAAAAGCTTTGTGTTACCATCCAATTGGGAGTCTCCCCTTTCAAAAAAGCCATTCCTTTGGACTTAATTCCATCCTCCATTTTTCTTCCAGCTTCATTTGTGTCTCCATTCACTCACTAACATGTCCATTTTCAATGTTTCACTGCGCCTCATCATGGCTGCTTTCTTTAAAGGCCAATGGAAGGAGAAAAAAAAAAAAAAAAAAAAAACGTGTACACCTACCTTCAAGAGCTCTCGGGGGAAATCTTGCCCTTCGTTCAGGCCATCCAGGTTATTGATGAATTCCTGACACGTCATCTTCTTCCCGATATTCTGCAAGATGGTGGGGAGACACCCGTTACACTTGCCCATACATCACCCGCCCAAGGCCTTGTGCTGCCCCCACCCCCACCCCACAGAAAAACACACACAAATACACACACACACACACACACACATCAGCAGAGCACCTGCTGAACTGATTGACAGCTTCAGGGAGGCATCCTTACATGACTTCTCATTCTCACCATACAGCGATGACTGAACATTGCCCATGTGTGCCTTCACTCAGCAGAAGTACTGCCAAGCACATAAGGTCAATGGACCAGCACATTTGGCTCAGACAGAGAAGACTTGCTTTCAAATACACTGTATCAGGATGAACGTGTATGAAGAGCTTAAAGCTTAGGTATGGACAGTATAAATGACAATGACGAATCATTTCTTTCTATTTTTATTTTTTTATTCTGTTTATTTATCTTCTGTTTATTTACATGCTATAGACCATCTTAAATGTTTGGAAAAAAAAGATCGAATTGAATTGAGTCACTATAGTCTACAGTACATTTTACATTCAGCAAACAAATGTGAAACACTTTCACAAAGTACTGTTCTTACTATGCAAATAAGAACAGAAGCAAGAACGCACTGGCCTAGATGCTGGGGAAATAAGCAGGCTACTTCTCGCATCAGTCAATTGACATATCATTGGATTGTTTAAACGTCTATATAAAGCAACTCTGCATGCTGTAATTACCTGAGGTAACAAGTGCATTTTGCAAACACCATTTTTCACCACAGACGTGCAAAAAAAAAGTTCTAATCAATTAGCGCTGCTTGGCAGCCTTTCCTCTCTTTCCAGGTAGCCATTTCATCACTCTTGCGATCACGGTTTTGATGAATTACACTGAGTTTCGTTGCCCATTCTGGCTGTTTAATGCAAATGGAACTTGTGAAAGGCATCACGATGAAACTTCAGATAAATACAGTCTTTGTGTTATCACATATGTGATACACCCACTGCTATTCTAATCAAGTGTTAGGCCATTTACTACAAAAGTGAAGACAATGACGGCTTATTCAGCTATTAAAAAATATTCACCATCCAACTAACTGCCAAATATCTGAAGGCTGTATTTTAATTGCACTTTAATTCCTTGATTATCTCAAACACAACAAGATAAGAAAAAAAAAAAGTTGTTAAACCAATTATTCAGCCACTTAACATGCACTTGTGTGTTGTGTTAACGTTAAAGAACCTACATGACATCAACATGTCATAGAGCAGGGTGAGGCAATTAAGCAGCAGCACTCTGGGCAAACGCAGGCGTAGGCCTCGGCCACCTCGGTTTTACAGGGAAAAAAACCTAATTGCCTGAGATTTCTGAGGAAGCTCAAGGACGATACTGAAAAATAGCCGTTTGTCACGACTGGTCCCACTGTTGGCTCTCTTGAGTGCCTCCAGCAGCATGTGCTGACAAACACTTTACACAAGGAAGCGTACACGTTAAACACATAGCATACAAAACAGCTCTGTCATCATGCATCGCTGTCACATGAATAAGTGTCACGTGTTACCAGTGTTTAGGATGTGACACATAACAATGCACCACACATCGCACACCATCTTGCGAAACACATTTACTGCGCAATAATAAACCATGCATGTTGACACCACAGAAAAAAATATTCAATTCACAGTGCCTTGCTGATTTACATTATATGGAGACATTATATAGCAATGCCATCCTAAGCACTATCCAAAGTGCACTGTAAATGCTCTTTGCAAATGACATCTACTTGATGATCTTAACTAATGTATGCAGTGCACACTGATGTACTTGTTCACCTGTGACATGCCTTCCATCATGACAAGAGTACACTTATGGGTTTGTAATTTATGTCAGGTTCAGGTTCATGGTTTTCCATTTGAGCTTGCACTTTGAGCACAGCACAATGGCTTCCATGTTTCTGTCTATTTTTTTTTCTCCAAAGCCTCGTTATCCAATTCTGGCCATAATTAATACTGCGCACCCGTCACCTCGCATTAGACGATTCCTGCAATTAGCTACATTTCAACCACAAAAGCACAAGATCACTGTCAAGGGCCCTCATGGGACTGCATGTTATGTTATGTTTTGTTTCATTTTATTTTTCTCCCCTATGTTTACAGAGAGAGAGAGAGAGAGAGAGAGAGAGAGAGAGAGAGAGAGAGAGACACAAAGACTGAAACAAACGAATGCTCTGAATGCTAAAATAATGAGCAGACGGTGTTTGTTCCAAACGGCTCTGCAGTCGCTGCCAGCACCAGCCAACTTGGTAGGTGGACAGCAGTGACGAACACTCCGACTGGCACAAGACATCCAAATAAAAAAAAGAAAGAAAGAAAGACAGAAAAAAAGAAAAAAGAAAGAAAGCAGCACATGCCTCCATTTTGTACATATGAAATGCAGAGGGAGGCCAGAGTACTGGAGAAGGAGAAGCCATGAGGCCTCTTACTTTCACCGCGGAGTGCGTCTATGCTGCTCCCCTCCTGTGAGATGATGTCACTGACACAAGCCTGTGTTCTCTTTTCCTTTTAAATTGCATCAGTGCACCATGTACAGTAAAATGTGTTGTTCCATAACAAAAAAGGATCAGTTAGTCGAGTTGTAAATAAACCAGTTGTTATTATAGGTAGTGACTGGTTTGCCTTGTTTTTTTGTGCGTGTTTGCAAATTGCCAGTGATTATAAGGATGCTGCAAAAGCTACATTAGCAGTATTTAACAGCAGCAGACGCATATCCCCCCACCCCCTCCCCACCCCACCCCATTCAATCCAATCCATCCTCACACGTTGCCCAATGGACAGCCGGTCAATACCTGACCGGTTCGACAGCAGACGATGCTCTGATGAATCACTCCGTAGCCTGTGAACCTGGCCGCGCACCAAGGCGCGACTCCTGGTGCGTGAGATGCCTGTAAATGGCCTCGCTAACGACAGGTGTCCATACGTCCGGCCACCGCCACCGGCGCCGCACTCATTTGTGATCTTTCACCTGCCACACTGGACCCATCTCCATTTTAATGACACACAAGGGTGTGTGTCTGTGTGTGTGTGTGTGTGTGTGTATGGAGGGTACCTGGTCTCACTCTCCTTCTGTCAAGGAGTGGTGGTGGTGGTGGTGCTGGGGAGAATCAAAACCTAATTGGCTAATTAAAAACTTTTTGTTCGCCTCCCAAACCCCTCCTAAGCCCTCCTAACCCCCCCAATGTTTTTATTCGTGATGTGTGCAGCGCTGCGTCCCAGAAACAGATGACGGGGTGCGATAGAGCAGAGTGCAGTTTATGAGATCTCTTCGGGGGCTCCTTATCTGATTATGGGGACTAAAGAGGTGCCGGAAGGTGGGCAGGCTGTGCTAGGCTCAGTGACTCTGCAGGAGTTACTAAGGGAAGAATTAAAATACACTGAAGAGAAGAAGAAAGAGGGAGGGAGGGAGCGGGGGAGAGAGAGAGAGAGAGAGAGAGAGAGAGAGAGAGAGAGAGAGAGAGAGAGAGAGAGAGAGAGAGAGAGAGAGAGAGAGAGAGAGAGAGAGAAAGAAAGAAAGAAAGAAAGAAAGAAAGAAAGAAAGAAAGAAAGAAAGAAAGAAAGAAAGAAAGAGGGGCTTGAGGGGGCTTGAGAGAAAGAGGGAGAGAGACAGTGAAAGAGAGAGAGAGAGAGTTAAAGAGAGAAAAAGAAAAAGAGAGAGACAAAAAGGGAGAAACAGGAACCCGCTCAATAAAACTTTAATTAATGCTTTTTACTTGCACACTTGGGCAAAGCACAAAAGCAGGGCAGAGCTTTCCAGGTTTCTCCTTTGTCTGTTTCGGACATAAAGAAACCCATCAGAGCCTCTGAGCAGCTCTGCTTCAGCGGCCATTCTATAGGTAGTCCTTGAAAGAGCAGCGGCATCTGCTAACTCTTAGTATGTACAGCACACAGCCAAACAAGGTCTCCCAACCTATTTCAATCCATGTTAATTCAGTGTATCCATTTTGTCTATGTCCATATGTACTGTGTATATGGCTGAAACAACAATAAAAACCTACTTGACTTGTTAAACTGGGCCTTAAGCCTGATCTTTAAAAGAGAATTAAAAAAATACTAAATAAAAAATAATATTAATATATGAATGCAATAACATATTAATAACTAATGTGGACTCTTCTACATTCCTTTGAATATTTAAGACAGTAGCTGTGCTCAGGAGGGAAGCTTCAGTCACTAATTGATCCATCAGTGGCAGGATGGCGCACAAACAATTTGAGACTAACTGGAGCATCATGGGAAAAATGAGCTTGCGATGAGGCCCATTGAATGCACCCAGACGAATTGCAAATCAGGTGGCATATGATTTCCTCAGTGAACATCTGAGCCATTTTCTTTCTCTTCACAAAATCGACTGGAAACCAACAATCATATGTGTTTGTGTGTTTTTTTTTATCTGAATGTGCAAAGTGTTGAGGTTGCTGGTTTAAGAAATATCCTCAAAAAATCATCTTTCCCCCACTGGGATGATGGAACTGAATGTTAAAATCATCCACCTTTTTACACATCTATTCAAAACTGACAATACGTTGTTTTTTTCTCTCTCTCTGAATGCCGCATGTGTTTAACTGCAGAGGTGTGTGAGAGTGTAGGCGATGTCCTGAGAACACGCTTCTGTCAGGGGGGAGAATGAGAGAACGAGAGTGACGGCTTGTTTGTGCTCCAGAGGCGGGAGCCGCGTTTTCGGTCGTCCATCACAAGACGACGCTCCTGTCAGCCACCAAACTGCCATCGCTAAAGAGGCAGTGCGACACAATACCCAGCCAGCCGCGAGCTTCACAAGGGCCACATTACAAGAGCCTCCGCACATTACACAATACCAGTTGACTACAGTGGGAAATCAAATGTAAATGCACA
This sequence comes from Coilia nasus, assembly GCA_027475355.1. Taxonomy (NCBI): domain Eukaryota; kingdom Metazoa; phylum Chordata; class Actinopteri; order Clupeiformes; family Engraulidae; genus Coilia; species Coilia nasus. The sequence goes on along the minus strand of CM050209.1, from coordinate 26,309,963 downwards.
TTGTGAGTAAATGTCACCTATTGACCACATCTGCATACAAATTTCACAGCGTTTGATGCCAGAAAACAGTAATTAGAATTCTACATCAGCCTGTCTGACCACAATGGGAAAGGGTTTAACTGAGAATTTGTTTTTTCTTTCTTTTTGTTCCTCCCTCTAAAGATCCAATTTCTGCTCTCGCTCATTCTGAACTTGAGAACACAGAACAGATTTGAGATTTTGGAGAATGGTGATGGAAATACTTACATGGCCGTGAAGGTCTGTGTTGAGCAGCATCAAAGCACAGGTAAGGCAATGCACTCCGTCTATGGGACACAAACACAAAGGCAAGGATCGACCATGAGCTTCACTTCATGTCATCTTTATCAGCAAATTCTATTTTGTTGGTGAGACAGTTATGTTTTTTCCAATCCATCACTCATGACACCACAGCTCTCATTTTACTAATCAGGACCCTGAATCCCCATAAGATGTTTCCCAAACCTAGGCCTATTCTTGGTAAAACAGCAAACATTCAGTGATCTAAGAGACCATCAGTAGAACCATATAGCAAAAAAAAAAAACAACAATTTTACTGCAAAGGAACCTGTGCCACAAGCATACTGTTTTTTAATGGTGTTGGACGTCACTTTGGAAAAAATCATCTGCAAAATACTATAACTGTAATTGCCATGGTGTTTTTTAAAAAAACAGCCTCTACCAAAACAAAAAAGGTTTTCTAGCTGTGAGACTAGGGGAGGCCATCAACAGCAGCATGCTGAACACAACATCCATCTCCACGCAGGGGCAATGTGTAACATGAATTCCATGGCAACAGTCTTAGCAACAAGGAGAGCGTTTTAGCTTTCACCAGTGCTACTGGTCACAGAGCACGGAGACGTGTTACCACGATGACTGGTTGCTATGGGGGAGACATGACACTCAAGCGAGGAACAAAAGGTAGATGGACACAATAGACAAGCCAGCCCGAAAGGGTTCGATTTCTCTGGTATGGACTGGAATCATTTGAGGTGTTCAAACAGTGACATTTCTACCGGTCAGGATAACATGGGGATGAACCTGATTGAATCCATCTACATCAGTGCAGTCCTACCCCACTCCCACCACACACACACATATACACATACACACACACACACACACACACACAGAGACTCTGCAATTTGTCGACTTAATGCAGACTGAGCCTTGTTAAGCCCAAGTTAATGGCTTAACTCTCCAGGGAGCTGAGAGTAAATATCCAACTGTCCACATTCATTGGATGCGACAGAGTAGGACAAACCACATCTCCCAGTGACAAACCAGGGACCAAATAATAGTTATTATAAAAAACAAACAAATAAAATTAGCCATTTCACATATTATTATCATCATCATCATCATCATCATTATTATTATTATTATTATTAATAATAATCATAATAATAATAATAATAATAATAATAATAATAATAATAATAATAATAATAGCTAGTATTCTGGTTATTATCATTATTGTTATCACTATTGCTATTATTATTATTTATAGAGTGCTTTTCTAATGTAAAGACATTCAGGAAGCAGAGGTGAACACGAATGTTATATTAGCATATTACACACATTAGCATATTAGCATGTTCATAGAGAAAGCAGAGCTGGGGAGTAATGATGTAAGCTGTACCTCGGGAGGCGATGATGGTTGGGTTACATTGATAGTACCTATTGGAATAGTGGATCAAAACCCGCTCTCTCTCCTGGGTTTCACCCATTAGTGCAAAAGCTTTCAAAAAGGTTCTGGAGAAGAGAAGAAGTGAAGAGACAGACAACCAGTGTCAAACTGGGTAAACATTTTATGAGACCTATCGATGCATAAATATTTTATGTGATAGATATTTGATACATCATTTTTATGTGGAAGATGACGAATAAACAGATGAAATTGGAGGGAAAAGGAACATTTAAAATGAAAACAAAAAAGTTACTTTTAGACTAAATCTGTACATACTAGCTAACACATGACCACCTACCATACACAGAGTATAACCTCTGGCTACATGACTAAACATTTTAAAAACGTTGTCAACAGAAGACAAATGTCCTGTGTCCTTGTCCGATTGTTGGCATAGTCTATTTACAGCATGGGCACTGTAAGGCAAGGGAAGGTTCTGAGGACCTTGTACTGACAGGGGACCCTCACATAAAATGGTAATTAACACTATTTCTACTGGAGGGGAGAGGGGAAGTTATATTGGGTGCAGGGGCGCGGTTATATACCTGAGAGATTGGTCCAATGTCATCCCTGTAAAGTCAAAAAAAGTGAGGTACTCTTCGGCCACCATCTTGCTGAAGTCATTACTGCGGAGAAGGGGTGGGAGGGGAGAAGGGGGAGAAAGAGAAGAGGAAGAGAAAAAAAAACAAAACAAAAGGGTTATTCAGCTGAAGAGCTTTACAAAAGGCCACTGCTACAGCACAACATGCCAGCCCAACCTGAAAGCACTTTGGGGACAACTTTGCATAATATATCCCTCTAAACACGCCCCAGAGGTCAAGAACCACTATATTTCTGCAGTTGTGCAGTCCCTGAAGCTGGAACATCACAATAACACCAATATGCATTATGCAACAGAGCCTCATCTGTGGGTGTCAGTCATTCTTGGACTGAGAAAGCGTGAAAGTGAAAAGAAGGGAGACGACGGGGAGGGAGACAGAGAGGGAGAAAAGAGGGAAAGCGAGAGGAAAAAAAAAGTTTATGTAAAGACTCCCACCCACGGCACCCATTCAGATGCAACAAATCACGTTGGCAGAGTGAAAGAATAGGCAATTGCTCTTGGCCGGACCTCCATCTCATCGAGCCCACCAGAGAGGTAGGTGTGCATAAGTGGGTGGATGTCACTTGTTGGCAGAGTCCGTCTCCTTGGTGACACACAGGCTGTTACAGCTCCAGTGGAACTCTGATATAAAAGCGCCAATTTGAGCATGCAACAGATTTTTCTACCACATCAGAACATCAAACAAAAAATACAAGAAACAAGAAAAAAATACAGAAATTGGTTTGTGGTTTCATTGGTGAAAGGACACCAACAAGTGAGAGAAAGTGAGAGATTTTGACCATTTCTCTTGCACTGCTTACAGCCAGTCTCCAGCTACTAATATTTGATGTATTTAAAATAAGGATACATTCTAACATCCAGCCATTTTAATGCTACATCTGCAGTTTATACAGGCTTAAGCTACTAATATTTGATGTATTTAGAATAAGGATACATTCTAACATCTACCCATTGTAATGCTACATCTGCAGTTTATACAGGCTTTTACTTTCTATGCTGTGTAAAAACCACCTAAAGCTCCGTGATAAAAGCAACTGTTGGTTGGTACAAGAACTGGGGTACGAGCTAATCCCTCATAGCATGGCTACACCACTTATTTTCCCCTTGAGATGAATGATGTATGTACGTGTATGTGTGTATGTACATAAGTGTGGTCATGTGTCATTCTCTCACATCATCTGAAAGGGTTTCAGTTGATCAGTGTTTAGTGTCATGCTTTTCCACTCTCACACAGTGAGTAAGAATTTGTACAGGCATAAACAGAGACATTATGTGTGTGTGTGTGTGTGTGTGTGTGTGTGTGTGTGTGTGTGTGTGTGTGTGTGTGTGTGTGTGTGTGTGTGTGTGCATAAATGTATGTATGCATAATGCAGGTGCTGAGCTCAGTTTGAGGCCATTGAGTGAGGTGAGGACACTGCAGTGATGCTGAAGAGGCCGTGGAGCGGACCAAAGGAGATGTGCATTGGCACCTGAGCGGTTCGATAGATGGGAGGCGAGCATTCCCATTGATGGGATTTTCATCAGCGCTCCGCTCGCTGCGGCTGCTGGCATGGATTCAAACGCAACGCTAATCCGCTCATCACCACTTAATTCTTCGCGCGCACAATCGAAACGACAATCTTCTCATTGTCAATGCGATCTCGATCCGGGTGGTAGAGAGAGAGGTGGGGGGGGGATCTCCTTTTCTTCTCACAGAGTTTATTTTAAAGTTATTTAAAAGCCGTCTTCTAGGTGGGAGTGTTTAGATATTCCATTTCAGATAAAAACTATAGGGGGACCCTGAGCCCTTAGATGCCCCAGTTATTTCCATTGCATTCTGGGTAAAAAAAAAAAAAAAAAATCAGGAGGGCGCTGCTGAGGCTTCTACCTTCAACTTGCTGCGGTGACGAGATCGATGGTGACTTGGGTTGGTGGAATGACCCGCTCTCCACACGAGAGCTCTAACTAGCCCTGACAACAGTTACCAGGCCAGTGGATCCACCCCTGAGACCTCCAACCAAACAGTCCTTTCTCTTTCTCTCCCTCTCTCTCTCTCCCCCCTCTCTGTTTCTCTCCCTCTCTCTCTGTTTCTCTCTCCTTCTCTCTCTCCCTCTCCCTCTCTCTGACAAGAAATCTCTCACCATCCAGAGGATAGATTGAGGGGTGTTTTGTGAGGGACAGTGTTGGCAAGTGTGTGTGTCTTTGCCTTGCACAATGATTCGTACATGGCTTTCTGCATCTCTCTCTCTCTCTCTTTTCTCTCTCTCTCTCTTTTCTCCCTCTACCTCTACCTCTTTTCCCTCCTTTTTCCGCTGTTGGCTGTCTAAGATAGAAAACAGTGGGCTGCAGGAGAGAGCAAAGAGGCAGCGGCCCCTACTTCAAACAGCAGCACTGCAATCCCTCCTCCTTAATGCTCCGCCAGCTATTCCTGCAGACGGGCAGGCCGGCTCACTTCTGACTTCTGCTGTGTGTGTGTGTGTGCGTGTGCGTGTGCGTGTGTGTGAGAAAGAAAGGGGGGCATCTTCTGGACTGCTACTGTGTGTGTGTGTGTGAGTGAGTGAGTGAGTAAGTGAACGAGAGAGAGAGAGAGAGAGAGAGAGAGAGAGAGAGAGAGAGAGAGAGAGAGAGAGAGAGAGATGAGAGAGAGAGAGAGAGAGAGAGAGAGAGAGAGTGCGTGTGTGTGCGTGAGAGAGTGAGTGAGAGAGGTGACATGAAATGTGTTTGACAGACAGCGTGTAAAGTACAATATCTGTTTGAGCAAGTATGTGTGTGTATATATGTGACGTTGTGAAATATAAAAAATGTTTGTGTGTGTTTCTGCACCTATGTGTGTGTGAGAGAAAGATATTTCCCAAAGAGGGGGGGGCGTACACAGTATAAATGAGGGGGAGAGATATCTGTGGTCCCCACCCAGGCCTGCTATCGCATCGCTGGACTGCAGCATTGAGGAGATTGAAGGCCAGAGAGAGAAAGACTGAGACAGAGACTGAGGAAGAGACAGAGAAGAGACAGACAGACAGAAAAAGGGGAGTGTGTGCATGTGTGTGTGTTTGGTCGTCCCAGCAGCAACTAACTCAAACAAGGCAGCCCGGGACAGAAGCACCCATGCATGCAGTGGAGATGGGGATGAGGCAGGGCTTGTTTTCAGGCCCTAAACCATATCACAGTTTTGACCGCATAACTGCTAATAACACCATATACGGTTTAAACCACATAACTGTAAATCACACCATATTACAGTTTAGACCACATAACTGCTAATAACACCATATTACAGTTTAGACTGCATAACTGTAAATCACACTATATTACAGTTTAGACCACATATCTGTGCATCATACTAGGTCTACAGCACTTAATGTGTGCAAACCTATTGACTAACACCCTCTTCAAGCACAGTTATTAATTAAGGAACACAACTAATTACTTTTATTTTGTGAGATTAAATGTACTGCTAGAACTGAACAGTGGTGTAATAGTCTGAATAGTAAAGATTTTAAACGGTATGTGGGTACTCATCTGTGTTACAGTCCAGTGAAGTGTATAATTTTACTCTGACTCTCCCCATAGCTTGTGTGCTGCAGTATACAGTACAGTTCACTAAACCCTGGCGGCCACACAGACCACTTGATAACAACCCTCCCTTCTTGGACTCCCACAGGAAAGGTGGGGTGTGTGTGTGTGTGTGTGTGTGTGTGTGTGTGCGCGTGCACTGACTTCTTGCCCAAGTGTTTTAATTCATAACCGTTCACCCTCCATTGCCTCTGAGAGAAAAGGTCTATAATAGAGGGGCCAGGTGTGTGTGTGTGTGAGTGTGTGTGTGTGTGTGTGGGTGTGTGTGTGCTGAGGGGCAGATGAATATGTGTGTGTGTATTTGTGTGTACTAAGGGGCGTGTGTGTGTGTGTTGAGGGGGCAGATGTGTGTGTGTGTGTGTATTTCTGTGGGTGTGTGTGTGTATTGGGGGGGGGAGATGTATGTGTCTGTGTGTATTTCTGTGTGTGTGTGCGTGTGTGTGTGTATTTCTGTGTGCTGGGGGGCAGATGTGTGTGTGTGTGTTGGAGGGGGGGGGGGGGGGGGGGGGGGGGGGGTGTTTGGTTCACTCACTTCTTGCCCAGGTGTTTGGCCACGTCGGAGCGGCGGAAGCCCTCCAGGTGGTAGAGCCTGCGTGCCAGGCGCCGGGCCGCTTCCTGGTCACCACGGTTACCCCCTCCACCTCCTCCTCCTCCACCGCTGCTGCTGCTGTTGTTATGGAGCGCATCACTGCTGCTGCTGTCCTTCAGTCTCTCTGTGCTGCCCATGTCCAAGTCCCAGCCCGACAGCGCCTCCTTCAGGTCACCATCGCTCCTGCAACACCAGCAGCAACAGCATTTATCCACCATGCGCATACACACCCCAGTGTCGCCCGTTACACCGAAAGGCATTTCATTATATCGCACAACACTGCTGTCCAGGCAAATCGATATTTAATGAAGCATGGCAATGAGAATACTACAGACTATATGCCCCTATTGCAGATTTACATCCACAACACAGGCACCCTCAGATGAACCCAGCTTATTTATTTTGTTTAGATGAAACACAAAATGTTCTGCATTTTCCTGTTGGATGAGGCCTTATTATTGAGCTTGTATTTATCCACTGCAGGTTTTGAAATGCTATGCCCTGTGATCGTTTGAAAACTAAAGCCTGCACTCCCTTACTGTGAATGAAAAATTAGTCAACATCAAAGAGGTACACAAGCTACAAACGTGGTATTTTTATTACTGTGAGCCGTGCTATGGACCCAAGCTCTTCTAATGGCAGAGACTAAAGAGACACATATTGATTTATTAGCAATTTACTTTATTGTTTATCTAAAATGAAGTATTGGTAATTATGAGGCAGGATGTGAAAGACTGCACTGAGAAGTTGACTGAATCAGGGTTTCAGCAATTCACATCCATTTTTTCACAGTGGCAGACTGACGATGATTTTAACTAACAAGACATGGGGGTGAACTGAACTCTGAACTATAGATTTTCAGTGCGAAAAAAGGATGATCATGATCAACTATATGTTTAATGCTTGCTTGATGGGCAAAATAGGTTTTTGGGTCCTAAAACGAAAACAGTAAAACATAATTTAACAAAGATTTCACCACCAGGTTGTCACACACCAATTCACAATAATTGACCGCAAAACCCAACCACAAAAGTAAAAAAAAACACTAATCCACTCAGGTTTCATAATGCAACAGTCTCTGAGAACCTGTCCTGCAGTCCATGGTTGCATGTGTGTCATGGTAAGACCAAAGACATGGATGGCCGCCACTAATGTGTGCATGAATGCCCTGTCTGATGCGATGAGGGGGCACCAAATGACACATGAAGACCAGCCATGGAGAATGCACAGATATAAGACCATGTATAGTGTGTGTGTGTGTGTGTGTGTGTGTGTGTGTGTGTAGAGAAGAGAAAGGGGTGAAGAAAAAGAGAGTGACAGGAGGAGAGGCAGGCAGAGGGACAGAGAGTGTGGGTAAGCGAGTGATCGAGAGAGGGGGGAGAGAGAGAGAGAACGAGAGAGAGAGAGAGAGAGCAAGAGAGAGAGAGAGAGAGAGAGAGAGCGAGAGAGAGAGGTAGAGGGAGAGAGAGTGCACATAACAGAAAAGTACTGTACAGCCAGTCACAATCGCTTAAGTGCAGTGCCAGCATCCGTTTTGTCATGTAACTCAGCAGTGACAGACCTGAAGTGACTGCCGGAAAGGAAGCAGAGAAAGAAACTTCGGGATATTTCCCTTCCCTCGCTCTCCATGCAACAGTTAGCAATTCATTAATTTGGGTACAGAACACCCTGTGCAAGCATCCTGCCTGCCTAAATCACTGTGATGGCTGAAGGACAATCTCACAAATGGTTTGGACTTCACACTGTCATAAGTGAACCGGTTTTTGGCCAAGATACAGTTAAACATCACACACTGGAGAAAGACACTGGATACTTTGCTAAATTAAAATGAAAAAATACAAGTTTCTTGTCTATCCATAACATCACAACAAAATCTGTCTTTTAGACTGCTTACACCATGCTTTGTCAAATAACTGTCAAATTAAACTCAACTGCAATACTTGAAAGTACAGTGCCATCTATTGACAGCTTCAGCAAATAACAAATATTCTTGTCCTTCAGCAATTTAATCCCGATGCTTGATTTGTTTATGGGGAGAAAATGGAAGAGAATAGTGATAAAAATCAAACCGCGCTCCCAGCAATTCAATTTCAATGGAATTTGTATTGAACGTACGTGGGCGTGCCACATAAAATATTCACACGAGCTCCAAGAATAACCATTTTTGTGCAGGCTTGCTTGCTTTTCTTCTCTGGGCTGAACTGTGCCTGCACTCTTACATTCTCCCTGAACCATTCAGATTAGCTCTGATAGAAATGCAAATCAGCCCCACAGAAATGACACACACACACACACACACACACACACACACACACACAGGCGAACTAATCCTAATGGACGCCTAATGCGATGCGCACCCCCCACGAGACGACGGAGCCGGGGTGCTGGACTCTGGAGAGGGTGGGGGTGGGATGACAGTAGGTGTACCTGAAGTACCAGGAGCGGCCGGGCTCACAGAACCAGCCCACGGAGCAGGCGGAGAAATCCTTTGAGAGGCTCCTTACAGCGGGAGGATGACGACAGAGTTTGTTCCGAGCGAGACGTTTATCAGACACGCAGGCCCCTTCTCCGCCCACGGGCGTGTTATACTTGGAAAGCTTTCATCTCTGTATCTACTTTACTCCCTCCTCCTCACTGCCCTCAGACACACACACACACACACACACAAGCAAACACAAATGGACGCACAGACACACAAGCAAACACAAATGGACGCACAGACACACACCCAAACGTATGCGCGCATACAAACACACATACAAAGATGCACATGGAAACGCTGACACACACACACACACAAGCAAACACAAATGGACGCACACACACACACACACACAAATGTATACGTGCATACACACACACACACATACAAAATGAACATGGACACACACAAACACACACGCACAAGCAAACAGAAATGGAAGCACACACACAAACATATGCATGCATACACACACACCCACACATACATACAAACATGCACATGGACACACGGACACACATAAACACAAACGCACAACCACACACCCACACACACACCCACACACACTATTTCCTCTTCTCTACGCCCATCTCTCTGTCGAAGGGCCTAAGGCAAAGATGATGACCTGATGGCATGCATGGCGAGGAACCTTCGTTCCAGCCAATGACACGGGAGGATGGAGGGAGGGAGGGAACCCTCGCCTCTCTTTTTGCACTCGTTTGTTCGCACAACTCATTTGTTTATCTGCGACTCATCGAATCCCTCGCGGTTGCCATACAGACAGGCACCACAGGAACCACACACACAGACCTTGGCGTTGAGGAAACAAAAACCCGTTTCAGTTCCCAAAACTCATCTGAGTCAATGCAAATGCACACACGCGCCAAGCCGAAATAAAAACCACCGCACCATCATTTCCTCGTAGCCTGGGTGTCCAAGTACTACAAGGCTCCTGAATGTCGATGTGTGACGCGATTTGTGTAAGGACTTGTCACAAGGGGCCTGTTTGTGTGGGCTGTCGCTGGCCATGATCAGTTTGAGATGTTGAACTTGTCGCAGCAGAGTGAGGGGGCTTTGGAGGAGTTACACAAACCGTTTGGACGCTACTTGCCACTTAAGAGTCATTATCGGAAATTACTTTGGCGTGATGCTTGACTTCAGCACAGTGACTGTGGCGAGAGCAGGGTGTGGGGGTTACTGAGGAAAATGTAAAAAAAAAAAAAAAGAAAAAAAAACTCAGCTTGCTGAGAAAGAAAGGCTGTCTCTCATAACAGGCCTTCAAGGAAATGTCAAAACAATCAAACGAAGGGTTAAGAGGATTTTTTCACGCACTCCTGGAGGTTCATGCTGACCTCTTTGCCCAAGTGAAGTCTATTTGATAAAAAAAGGCATTCGGTGCTGTCAGGTAGTGGGTAACTACACTTCACAACATGCAAACTGAATTTACATTTTGCAAGGGTGTCCAGTGTACACATTTACATATACGCATGATCATTCAAAGCATTCAAATACATGATGTGGTGGTGTGATCAACAGAGCTCTTCTCTACCAACTTTAGCTGCCTGCCTTAAAGTGCAATATTAATTATTTGCTGGTGTCAAAAAGTTAACACGCATAAAGAGTTAGTTATTAATATAGTCATTAACATTATGGACATGTAGAGCAGTAGCCTAAAAAGAAAACTAACTCAGAAAGTGTCGAGAAAGTGTCTTGTGAGTTTAGGCCTAGTGATTGTGAGATGATGATCTGATCAATTCCTTTATCTTTTCTCCATCACTCAACTGCAACTGTCAAAACACTGGCTCCATTTTTCAAGCACCAGCTGTCCCAAATTTGGTAGCTAGCCAACTTAGCATCGCAGCTTCGAAGTTCAGCTTTCTGTATGTAATATTTTACACCATTTTTAGCTTCCACACACTGCATAACTCTTTGTGTAAACGTGAAATATAAGAAATCTACTTTTAATGTACGCATGGCCTTACAGAGTCAGGGTCCTTAGAGACCTTTAGTGTTTATTCTAAACCCAACCAATCCATTTACAGGTTGGTTAGAAGACCCAAGTGATTACTACCCAACCAGCAAAACCTTTTTCAATTTTTTCAAATAAAACAGAATACTTCCTTAAAATAATGCCCATGAAGAAAAGGATAAAAAGCTCTATCTTCAAACTTTACAAAACTCCACTAAAACTCTAAAACTTAACTACACATACTTCCTGAGCTCTGGGCTACCAGAAAAATCCCCACCCTCACCTCTGACTAATACTGCACAATGTCAATTAATTAGCCAAGCGTCCTTCTGCTGGCTTACATGACTGACTGAAAGCAGTTCGGAGGCCTTCATGCGAGGTGTACTACACAAACACTCCAGTCGGACACGAGCATGCTCTCACAAGGGGAAAACAATCAGCACTCAGGACCTCACGCCTACACGTCTCATTAGGCCTTAAGCCCCGTTACCACTCCGGAGACCGTATTCAGAAAGGTAGGGGGCAAGAAGGGTAGGCACAAGAAGGGTAGTTGGCAAAAAGGGTAGGAGGCGGGGGGGATTCTGACTGAGTAAAACTCCCTGATGGTTGTGTCGAGTCAGTCACTGTCGATAAAGCTCTCCGTCATTGCAGAAGCACCACTGCAAGATTTAAGCGACTGATAAAAAGTTTTCACATCCTGTTCCAGAAACAACCTACAGTTTGACTATTTAAGGCAAACCTGTAATTGAGGCAAGTAAGGCTAAACGTTCATGATCATCATCAACAAGGAATCAGGTTATTTGAATGCATCCATAAGTTTTTATGCATTCGATCATCTATTTAGAAAAAAGGGACTTAAAACCTTTGGCACAGACCTCTAAACTATACTGTGCCTGTTTGTAGTGGTTTGACCTGTTAGAAAAACAGCATATCTCAATGAACGCCTGTGGCCTGAATTGAACTGCACAGCTCACACATCAGTGTGGCTAAAGAGGTTATGCTCAGGGCTAGTATGACAGATTTTAACTCCTTTTTTTAAAGTGTTAATTAAGGCCAAAAATATCTTCCTCATCTTGCTCTGTTCCTTCCCCAAATAAAAAATAAAAAACTTCAGGTGATGACACACAGGGCAACTTTAGCAATGTTGTGGGACAACAACGTGACTGGCTCCTAACTGTTTGACACTGGGTGATCGCAAAATAATGCCTGCTGCTGGTCTAAGTTCTCCTGGCAAAATCGTGCTGCCCAGTATCAGTGATGAAGTGCCTGAACAACATCTGTTAGTTACGTTGCCCAGCAATATTGCCCAAAAAGATGCCCAGTGCATCATCAGCCTTACACCACACACCCACAGAGGCAGCATCATGTCCTAGGTTATACTCCTCCACTGAGAACCGACCACCATCCCATTTCAAGTAACAACAACAAAAGCTTACTGGTCAAAGCGCAGTCCTATTTCTTCATAGTAATGCTCCTTCCATCTGATCCAAAACATTGTTTACAAGAACAACCAGAGCGCTCCAATCCAGGCTTTTCTTCTCACACGTGAAGCACGCACACAGACATCTCCGGCAGCAGCCTCTACACTTCAACTGATTTCAATTCTTCTACTCCCTTCTGCTCTCTCGCAAATTATACATCTCGCTCACACACATGAGAAGAAAAAAAAACAGAGACTTTTTCCCGGAGTTAAAACGGGAGGAAAGGTTGGAGGGGAGAAGTCGACTGTAACAGTACAATGGTGCGGACAAGCGCAGCACAGCACAGCACAGCACTGGACACACCCAGGCCCTAAAAATGTCTGTAAAACAGAATGGTCTTGGAGGATGAAAGGCAAGCGCCAGGACAAGGTCCAGTCCCTGACTTCAGGCCTGGAAGTCGCTCCTGCTGCGGCTGAACCAAAAAAAAAAAACACAAGACTGTGGTGCTACCCCTGAGAATGAATTTGCATATAAAACTGTGGCTTCTGTCTTCAGTAGTGAGAGGAGGTAGGCTATTGTTTTTCAGACATGCACATCTGGCAAAGGATTTCACATTCAAACCAAAGATTAAGGAGAGGGGAAAGAGAAGAAAATCCACTAAAAGCATTCAAGCAAAACCTGACTGGATTAGTGAAGCTATATGCATGCCATCAAACTGCGTGTCCCATATATACTATACGCATGAGCAACACAGTACGATTTGAAAGCAATCAAGAAGTGGTGGTCACACACAAATGACATAAATAAAACTGCAATAAAGAGAGATATCAAGTCAGGCAGCTGACTTGTCTCTTTCGCATCCCGAGCTCTATTCTGCTGAACAACACCCAACATCCGTCATTCCATTTTAATACACAACGTGCTAAACATAAACAAACCTCAGAACTATTCTGACAACTATCTAGGCCACATAATAGTAAAAATGAAACCAACATTTGCTGTGCAGCAACTCGGCAAGGTAAGAAAACTAGAGAAGTACGGAGAAGTGAGCCTTGGCATGCACCCCACTGAGTTATAGCGTGCAATTACGTTCGTTTAGTGGTGGAACTGGAACTCAAACTGGGAAGTTCCTGTCTGGAATCGACCCGTAATAAATTTGAATCTGAAGGCAAAGCGAATCCTACGCCCAACAGTCCTGTACAATGCACTTCGTTTATAAGGGCAACGTTAGCAGAAAATACGAACACCCAAAACAATGGACACATTCATACAGCTGTCGCAAATCAATGACTGCTTGGTAGTCTGTTTAACCTTAAATGAAGGATACATTCTAAACAAAGGAATTCAGTCAGATGTCCCTCTGAACTGGTGAGTAACACTTTCTAAACTGGGCTATACAATTCAGTCCAAAACTGCAAGTTTGTTTACCTGCATTCCTTCATTTCACCGGAGATCACAGGCTCAAGACTGTCTGATCTTCCAAGATCCAAGTTATCCACGCTGACATTCCAGCGGCGAACACAGGTTAAATATTGCGTGAGTTCTTACAATAGTCTGGTATGGTCTAATAAAACGGTTTCCCGCAGAATTCTGCATAGCGAAGTCGGGGGCTAAACTTTGCTTTGTTGTGTCGATGCTCATCCCACTCCGTTGTGAAAAAGTGGAGGCATATCCCATGAACCCTTGCATCTAGCCTGAAAGTACCAAGATGAGCTCCTCCGAGCACTGGAACTTCAAAAGAGAAAGTTGTAACATCCTGACTCGCCGCTGGACTTCTCTACACAACTTCCCCCCTTTACTTCTGCTCTGCAAAAGTCTAATGAATTGCAGATGCGTGAAGCGGACGCTTCCCATTGCACCATAACTGACAGAGGCGTGTCGATTGCTTAGTTCACGTGTACAATAATGATGTTGGTTTTATTCAATCAATGGGATTAGCCGATATTAAACGATAGTCATCTTTAGGGCGTTGCTAATACACTGAAACCGGGTAATTGCCCGAAAATGGTGGCAGCGTAATTTCTTTGAGCCTTTTAATGACCACTGTCTGTCATCATCTGATTTAGCTGATCAGTGTGTAGCGAGCATTTAGAGCTCATCCACTCTGGCACAGCGATTAAAAAACCGCGCATGCATAAACAGAGATTGTGTGTCAGTGAGTTAGTGTGTGTGTGTGTGTGTGAGAGAGAGAGAGAGAGAGAGAGAGAGAGAGAGAGAGAGAGAGAGAGAGAGAGAGAGAGAGAGAGAGAGAGAGAGAGAGAGAGAGAGAATGAAAGAAAGAAAGAGAGAGAGTCTGTGTGTGTGTGTGTGTGTGCATGTGTGTTAGGTGATGATGGTAGGGTTCTGAAAGGTTCAAAGGGTCCAGTGCAGTACTGGGCCCCTAGAACTAGCCAGGCAGTGTAGAATTATTTTATTTTTAGACTGCATAAGTGGATGTATTTTAGGGGATTCACAATTTAGCCAAGCCCTTCATTTTGTATTCCCAAGGGTTTCTCTGTGACTGGTGATGGAAGAGATTTTAGTCCTAATCACTCCTACTGATTTCTGTCACATATGCAAACTCCACTGATAGAAATGGCTCCTAATGACCGTCTATGCCACTTCATCCCTTAACGTGCTGGCCAGCTGGTCCGTCGGTTTCTCCCAGCTATTAGTGGCCTGTCACTAACACCAGAGGCTTAGGGGCTAAGACAGAGAAAAATACATAGAGAAGGCTTGCCAACCATCACTGGGGCCAAAACACACACACACACACACACACACACACACACACACACACACACACACACACACACACACACACACACACACACACACACACACACACACAGAACATTGGGAAACCAGTGTGTGGTATGCGAGATCACTCATTTTAGGTGCTGTATTCCCCCCCACTTAGAATTAGTGGGTAAGAGAGAGAAAAAAAAATGCATACAAAAGGTCGGCCAAGACACACACACGTGGTGGGGGGGTGAGAGAGAGGAAGGGACAGAGAGAGAAAGAAAGAGAGGGAGAAAGACACAGAGAAAGCGAGAGGGAGAACATTGGGAAACCAGTGTGTGGCGATGGCGATGTGGTATGCGGGATCCCTCATCTTAGGTGCAGCATGCCTGCACGGTTCACCCTGCAAGCCCCGTACCCCCCTATCCCAGCCCCTACCCCCCTATCCCAGCCCCGACCCCCACCCCCCCACCCTGACCACCATGGGCAGACCGCTCCAGAGCTGTTTGGATTTTCGGGGGGCCCTACAGGGAAGGTCCGCGATCCAGCTGCACAAACATCTCCTGTCGCTGTCTGGTTTGTCAAGAAGCCAGTCAGAGACTAAAGGAGGGCCATCCCAATATGACAAGACAAGGGCCTCTGTGTTACAGTACGTGTGCTGTGCATGCCACCACTCTCTCTGTGTCCAATTTTCGTCAAGGCACTGGCATTCTCTCCAAAGGGTTGGTATGTGACAGCTTTGGCAAGGGAAGTGAGGGGCCTGGGGTATAGAGGTATTGTAGCACTAAGAACTGCTTGCCAGGGTAGGTAGGGGGTCCTCTGTTTATTTAAAACAAAAATCCCAAGTATGAATTTATATATGAAATCAAATGAAACTAAAATTGAGTTTCTGTAAGTAGATAAGTGCTGTATCTCCTTGCACCACTGCATTGAAAAGGCTGGGAGGAAGTTGCCAGGTGCCTGTGTCAAGGAAGGAGGTAAGGCTCCTCTGTTTGTTTAGAAAAAAATCCCAAGTATGCATTAATAAAAAATCAAATATGAGTTCCTATCAGTAGATAGGCATCTCTCCAGATTGGGAGGTACTGGGTACCTGTGGGCCTGTGCAAGGCTAGCCCATGACTAGGACTCTGAGAGGGAAGGTATCTTATCTGCAACGTACATTTGCAGGGTTGTCCGAGTACAATTTGCGAAAGTAGAGGCAATTAGTTCTCTCGTTTTTTTTTTTTTTTTTTAAAGCACCAGAGAGCTGTGAAAATGCATTTATCACTTCCTGCCCGTAGTTTGTCTCACTGAATGCATTTTTAATAAGCATTTGTACAGTTCTCCTAGGCTCTGCACCCTCTCCTTCTCGCTTCCTGATTCTTGAATCGATTCAATTACAAAAAACAAACAGATTATAAAGAAATTAATTCCCCCGCTGACAACTAATAATAAAAATGAAATTTAAAAGACTGTAACGACAGAATAAGCAGGTAATCAGTATGCCAAAAGGGTTGCACTGAAAGTGAATAAGTAAAAAGTAATGGACAGTGCAAATAGAGGGGGTCGTTTTGATGCATATCCTCAGGTTATTATATCATTATGATGTTCCTACTGCATTTTCTCATCAGGGGTAATAGCCAATAATAGTAATATCTTACAAATGTCTTATACATCCAAGGCATGAGAGTTACGGACGTGACATTAATTGGATAACTAAATCAAATTACCATAATATCAATTACTTGAGATTATGATGACATTTTGGTAAGGGTAATTAATTCAAATCCTATAATCACCACTGACAAACATCACGGACTAGACAGCTCCAAAGAATTTCCTTGTTTAAGCTTTCACTGTACTTGATGATTTTTGATGGAATGATTTTTTGCTGAAGTAGGGCCCCAGGAAGAATAGCTCAGGTATCTGTCCAGGCTAATGGGGATCCAAAAAATAAACAAATTAATAAATAAACAGAAGCTGAACTGTCAGAGCTACGATAGCTCTGAATTCAGTATGGTTTCCATAACTACAGCCTACCTTTTACAGACCGCAGAGGGAGCAAATCAGAAACAGGAACAATAACATAAAACTAAACGAAACTGAAAAGTCCCTGAACCCAACTCTCGAGGGCTTCCCTTGACAACCCAGACTTGTTTGTCCAATCTGAAAGACTGTAACGAGTAGTGAGGTTCCTGATTAAAAGAAGCAGATTTCAACAGGGCTGTTCTCAGAGGAGCAGGCATTCAAGAGGTTTCTCTCTCAAATAAAACCTATCAAACATTACACAAGAATCCAACGTTACATTATTTGAATTCCACAGAAAACTCCCTCCTTCCTCATGGGTCTAACTGTAATTCACAAGGAGCTCGGCACTTCATTATTCTTTGCTTCTTCAGTCCTCGCCTCCACCCCCCAGACATCTCAGCTTAAGATGATGATACACCAGGATTTTTTTTAAGCAATGTTGCTAGTAGTGGTGTGTTCAAAATATCGACATGGCAATATATCGTTGCGGGCCACAATACACGTATCGTTACGGAGGGGTCAGTATCGATATTTCACATTTATTCATCATTCATTCATCATTCAGCATTCATATTTATTTATTGTCACTCTTTTTTACATTTCTTTGTCCTACATTTACATTTACAGCTGAGAGAAGTGTTTTAAAACCAGATCATGTAGATCAACTGTTGTTGTTATTGCCACTGTTTATGAGTTTAAAGGCAGCATTACATTGTAACTGCACTGCAGTCTGGCATTTTTGCTATCCAGCATAATAAAAAAATCATTTGGGTATACATATGACTGGTTTCTTAAAAAAAATATGTAAAGTAATGTAAAATATTGGGATATGTATTGCCTTGAAGGTCATGTATTGGGATAAACATGTATCGCAATACGTATCGTATCGTGACCCCTGTATCGTGATACGTATTGTATCGTGAGGTTGTTGGCAATACCCAGCCCTAGTTGCTAGGCAATGTAACTAACAGATGTTGTTCAGGAACTTTATCACTGATACTGGGCAATACAGTTTCATTAGGACAACTTAGTCCAGCAGCAGGTACAGTAGCATTTTGTGATCATTCTGTCAAAACAATTAGCAGCCAGTCATGTTGTTGCACAACAAGATTGCTCAAAAAGTTGTCCTGTGTCCTCATCAACTTTAGAGCTCTCCTCTCAACTTTCCAGCATCTCTTGTTCTGCTGCTGACACCTACGCACATGCCCATGCGGGAAGAAGACTATGCATACTTTATCTCAAATTTCAATCCACTGGCAATTAGTTTTTTAACCATTTCTCTCTTAGCAGAACTAACTGTTCGGTACTCCTTCATGTAAAGGCCAGACTGCGCTCTTGCTTAGTCCAAGACACAGCGATTAACAAAATCTATTAAGGGGGACGTGTAAGGCAAGAACAGGACAGAGAGGAGCAAGAGACTTCCTTCCCCTTTCCACTTCATGGACTCATTTTCTACAAATACGTTTACAGTTCTACAACTGCAGGCCTCAATTTAGCTCTCCTTCGACTACGAAGCTTGTTGTGAAGCAGAAAAACCCAGTTATGTAATGAATTCATTATATGTAGATCTGTGTGACAGTGGTTGTAAAACCCATCAAAACCTGCAGATCTTAATTAAACTTCTTCTGTGAAGTAAAGCTCATATTCTCACTATTGCTGTCACACTCCTGCAGTTTTATTGATCAAGCTCAAATTTAAAAATATTTCTACAATGTTTCAAGTAGGCTACTCCATGAAAACTGTCTCTTGGAACTATACTGATCCACTTTAGAACATCTGAGTGAATTAGCACATTGCTCTGGAGAATTTGAACTCAATTTGGCTTTAAACTGCACTCTGCAATACCCTTTCCACTGTCCATTTTTTATCATTAGGTTGCAAATAATTACCTTTAACTGAAGCATCCAAAATAATCAAATTGTCCAAATCATTACAATAAAGATCTGAACATCTAACTGGTTCTACAATGCCTTGAAAAAAATCTATAATATTAAGGGTTTTTTCTTGTATCTGTCCACATTAAAATAAAAAGAACTTTGTTTCTTCAACAGTAGATGAAATGTTTTAAAACTGCCACAATGCAGAGTGTTGTTTACAGCTCCAGAGACGTTGTCAGTATGTTTCTCGTCACTTCATCTGGTCTCGCCTCTCCTCGCCTCTTTAGAGGAGAAGAAAATGAATCACCCTGATGACTGGTTTCACAAAAATGCGGCACACTGAGTTTTCTCTGCACCCAAAATCATTTCCAACCCCACTCCTCCTCTCACCAGTTCCAGCTCTAGAACTCTGGTAGGGTTGACCTCAGAACCTCCTGAGGATTCTTGGGAAGGTTGGGTGTGTCGCGCTAAGCTAAGCGCTGAAGACAATCCGAATTACGGCGGGACAAAACTATGCAGAGGCATATCCCCCTATTTCTTGTGGTGTTAGGCAGCAACTATTTCTTTCTTTGAGGGACATGTTTTTCATAGGCCAGAATGTGAGAGTCTGCCGTCTCTCTTTCTTTCTTTCTTTCTCTCTCTCTCTCTGCCTGTCTGTCTGTCTGTCTGTCTGTCTGTCTGTCTGTCTGTCTGTCTGTCTGTCTGTCTGTCTGTCTGTCTGTCTGTCTGTCTGTCTGTCTGTCTCCATAAAAAAGGCAACTTTTTAAAGTGTATAGTTATGGAATGCTATCGATCATCAGAGGTGGTGTTGTTGGCCATGTCGTCTGCAAAAGCTGTTAGCCTTGAGGGGAGAGAGGGAGGGCGAGGGGTTAGAGGGAGGGATGAGAGGGCAGGGACGGGACCGGGAGTTGTGACTCAGACCTTGGCAGCCCTGCACCTCAGCCGACACCAGACATACACATACACACACACACACACACACACACACACACACACACGCAAACCTCAAACACACAGGCAGACACACAGACACAGACACACAAACCTCAAAAACACAGGCACGCGCACACACACACTTCACATATTCATATATTCACACACACACACATATTCACACACACATGCTTACATACTTCATCTTGCATACACACACACACACACACACACACAGCAACCTCATATATGTATTATAAATACATACTATTACTCACTCCTGCATACACCCTCCTCACACATGTATGTGCGCACGCAGGCACGCACGCACGCCCACCCCTGTGCACACAGGCTCTAAAACACACCCTGGCAGTTCCCACTCACACATGTACATGCGTGCACAAACACACACACACACACACACACACACATAACTACACAAACGCATACACACCCCTGTGCACACGGGCTCTAAAACAGACCCTGGCAGTTCCCACTCACACATGTACATGCGTGCACAAACACACACACACACACACACACACACACACACACACACACACACATAACTACACAAACGCATACACACCCCTGTGCACACGGGCTCTAAAACAGACCCAGGCGGTTCCCACTCCCTGCTCGCCCTCCGGTAGGCAACACTCAGAGGAACAGAGCCGAGAGAGCCGAGAGAGCCGAGAGCGGAGCGGCGTGCCGAGAGCGGAGCGGCGTGCCGAGTATTCCTGGGCCGACAGCCCCACCTTCCGCCTCCTGCACAGACTCGCATCTGCTCCGACTCCTCTGGGCTCGGCTGGGCTCGGCTCCGTTCCGCTCTTTCCGCCCTCTGCTGAGAGTGACTCAGCACTCTGCTGCTCCACAGCGCTCAGGCTCTGCTGTTGGTCGACGTGACCCAGACGGCTTACGCACACACACAGTACACTTTCGAGCCTTCACACACACACACACACACACACAGTACACTTTCGAGCCTTCATACACACACACACACACACACACACAAACACACGGTACACTTTCGAGCCTTCGCACACACACACACACACACACGGTACACTTTCAGGCCTTCGTGCATACACACACACACGGTACACTTTTGAGCCTTCACACACACACACACACACACACACACACACACACACGGTACACTTTCGAGCCTTCACACACACACACACACACACACACACGGTACACTTTCGAGCCTTCACACACACACGGTACACTTTCGAGCCTTCACACACACACACACACACACACAAACAGTACACACACACACAAACGGTACACTTTCAAGCCTTCTCCCACACAGTACACTTTCGAGGCTTCGCATGTGCGTACTGCAGCACACAGCGCCAGTCCCATACACCACCAGTTAGCCACCAGTTAGCCACCAGTTAGCCACCAGTTAGCCACCAGTTAGCCACCAGCTAAAATCTGCTCAGTCTGACAGTTTGACATGATGTATGGGGTCAGCACTTTACCAGTCTATTTATATATATGTGTAGAGGCCTTTTACTGTGTCTTTTACCCTGGTATTGGGGGACAGAGTGGGTGGGTGGGTGGAGGGGTGGGTTAAAACTGTCCTCCATCTTGTCTTGTCTAGTAATAAGCTGTCTTTTTTGTCTAGTCCCTTTCCATTCAGTAATTGATGTCAGATGTGCTGTATGGCACAGAACACGTTTCCGTAAGGATAAATATATATCTATCTAGCACTGCAGTCCTGTGGGTTAGGCATTAAGAAGTTTTCTCTGCACTTTTGGGATACTGAGGGCTGGGTTTCCCCCTCTGGTCCACCGCCTACTAGACGTATAACAAGCTTTCTTTGTCTACAGATGGTATTAAACAAAATCTTAACTCAAAGAGCTGTTTTGTAACAGTCTAACTTTCCACAGTTGAAAAGTCTTTCTACTGGTTTAAAAGTCAAAACAAGCAGTTGCTATGGCCTCCAGGACGTCTTTAGTTCGGTTTGGTTTACCGGTCACGAGCTTATGTCCCCAGTTCTAACACAGATCATTATCATTCCACTCACAAAACTATCCCTCTTCCTGACAACTTTTTTAACAGTCCGACTTTCCGCAGTTGAAAGTCTTTTCACTGGCTCAAAAGTCTTTGACTACAAATTCGGTCACAGTCAACAACGGTCGACTGATGACCCAGTCAAAACAATGAGTTTTTGTGCATCAATACGTCCCTTTAATGTCCGTTTGGTTAACTGGTTGTGAGCTCATGGCCCCAACTCTAACACAGATCATTATCATTCCACTCACAAAACCATCCCTCTTCTTAACGATAACCTTTTTGAAGTTCCTCAAACAGTTCCCATACAAGACCCCCCCAAATACACCCGTTTCACCCTTGTCCTTGGCAAACTGAATGCCATCACACGATTCATAAAATTACATCACAGCCACGCTTTTCCAGGCACCAGTACCGCCACTATGCACACTCTTCCAGTCAAACTCCACACCATCAAAGTTCACAGCTCCTTCGGCAACGAGTTCCCTGACAGCTTAACCACAGGGCAAGCATATGTGGCGTGTCTGTAATCTCTGACTGCGTTCTGCAAGTACAGCCTATGCCATGTCAATGCAGCCAAGACAAGGAACATGAGTGGCACAACGCAGCCAAGCCGGCATGGTGGTCTTTCAGCTGTGTGTGTGTGTGCAGCATTTCTGGGCACTAGACCTGTGGCTTTGGTGGTGTTTGGTCTTCTATTCTATTCTATTCTATTGCACTTCTGTTGGATAAAGCAGTTGTGGGCGAAGTTCAGAAATATAAAAAATAATGATAATAAAAGTAATAAAATCACAAATTCCCATTTGTTGGACAAATGAAAAGCACTTAATATTGACATATGTTATTTTTGAGTGAAATTTTAGAAATATATAAAATTACACAACTGTTTGCCGACTCCTCAGAAGTGGCAGTGAAAGTCGTCCTTGGCTGTGGCATGGGCTCAGGCTGGCACGCGCGCGCAGCGTGACGGGGGGTCTCACAGCAGCCGTCTGGCAATACACTCTCTCTGTCTCCCTCACACACACACACTCACAATCGCTTTCTCCCTCACAATCTCTCTCTCTCACACACACACACACTCTCTGTCACGCACAATCTCTTTCTCTCCCTCACACCCCCACACACACTCTCTCTCTTACACACACACACACACACACACACTCTCTCAATCTCTCTCTCTCACAAAAACTCTCCCTCTCTCCCCAT
This sequence comes from Coilia nasus, assembly GCA_027475355.1. Taxonomy (NCBI): domain Eukaryota; kingdom Metazoa; phylum Chordata; class Actinopteri; order Clupeiformes; family Engraulidae; genus Coilia; species Coilia nasus. Next base: position 26,286,866 of record CM050209.1, on the reverse strand, counting down.
CTAACCTCCCTACTGCTCTCTCCCTCCTTCTCCCTCCTTCCATCTTTCTCTCTGCCTCTCTCTCCATCTCTCTTTCTCTACCTCCCTCCCTCTCCCCATCAAACCTCTCTACTGCTCTCTTACTCCTTCCATCTTTCTCAGTGCCTCTCTCTCCATCCCTCTCTCTCCTTCTCTCTCTTCTTTCTCCATCTTTCTCAGTGCCTCTCTCTCCATCCCTCTCTCTCCTTCTCTCTCTTCTCATCTTTCTCTCTGCCTCTCTCTCCATCTCTCTTTCTCTACCTCCCTCCCTCTCCCCATCAAACCTCTCTCCTTCTCTCTCTTCTTTCTCCATCTTTCTCAGTACCTCTCTCTCCATCCCTCTCTCTCCTTCTCTTTCTCCATCTTTCTCTGTGCCTCTCTCTCCATCTCTCTGTCTGTACCTCACTTTCTCTCTCTCCTTCTCTCTCTCCATCTTTCTCTCTGCCTCTCTCTCCATCTCTCTCTGTCTGCTGAGTCACACCTCTGGCAGGGAGACGGAGCCGCCTCTAATCCACTGAGCCAGGAAGTGACATCGACCCGCCAGCCACATTAGTGGCTGGAAGCTGTCAGTCTGGATGCAGGTGTCACGTGAGCGTACGTGACGACCGTCGATAAAAAAAAAACGCCCAAGATGGCACGCCCTAACACGTCTCAGAGTCACCGCACGCACAGCAGGACAGCGCCGGAGTGAGAGCCCAAGCTGCTGTTTATAAATCTGGCCGTCATCGCTGACCTTCCAAGGGGGGGATGAAGGACACACATACACCCACACACACACAGACACACACAGACACACACACACACACACAGACACAGACACACACACACAGACACACACACAGACACACACACAGACACAGACACACACACACACACACACACACACACACACAGACACAGACACACACAGACACACACACACACACAGACACACACACACACACACAGACACACACCCAGACACACACACACACAGACACACACACACACAGACACACACACACACACACAGACACACACTTCAGAACTTAGCTGTGTTGCATGCATCACTGCCCTGTTTCAGCCTTCCTTGTAATGGCCATCACTGCTTCTGTCCATGACAATGGAGAGTTAGCCATATTTAGTATTAGCAAGCATAGGCTGAGGCTTTACTGTGGAGACAGGCTATTTTAAGAACCTTGCAAACACATTTTCAGCTGAAATGTATGCAGTTTTAGTACCCCAGAGTGTCTGTCTGAGGTCTGAGTTCCTGCTCTCAGCTGCAATACAACTAGCCATCTATTTTCCACCAGACCGCAGAGATTGACTAGGCTACTGCAGATGACATCACTCACTCACTCGCACCCATAAACTCTGACAAACGGCCCAGGGGACAGGAAATCGAGAACTGAAAGCCCCAGAGGAGTTTTCTCCATCGGCGTAATTTATGCATCCCAATCAAACGAGCGGCGCGTAATAGGCACTGGGAACGGCCAGCCATCATTTGCATTCCGACCACGAAAGCCTCTCAGCGTAATGTACAGTGCATCAGTAATGAGCAGATGACATCATTCTGTAACAGCGGATTTACTTCTGCCTGCTGCAACACACATAGATAGCTAATCTCGTTATGCCCTAAACCGATCCATAATGAATGCAACGTTTGTATAATACACATACAGTACACACGTACACACACACACACACACACACACACACACACACACACACACAGACTCTGTTTTGCCTTCACGAATTAGACTGAAAGCTTTTTTGCTGATCTGATCTGCTGAAAGATACATTACAACTTTAAAAACAGCGTCGCATTGGCTGCGATCCATCACCCTGTGGTTATCTAGGTAGGCAGCAGGGGCTTAAGACGCTTAGGAGGAGACTCGTGGTGTGGCTATAATCGGTCGCTAGGCTCACTTCTCAGTTGTTCATCAGCAGGCAGGCAGGCAGGCAGGCAGGCAGGCAGGCAGGCAGGCAGGCAGGCAGGCACACTACGTCATATTCCTGCTTCCTGCCCGCTGCCTGTCGGGTTAGAGAGAACAGCCCACTTGCACCGTGTGCGCAGGGGTGAGGAGACTGGCTGGGAGACTGCAGCGGGAGCAGGAGAACAAGCAGCACAGCAAAAAACACTCCCTGCTCTCCATCTCCATCGCTCTCTCTCTCCCTCTTTCGCTCGCTCTCTACCTCCGCAACCTGCACTTGACTGGGCTTTCTTTTTATACCTCCACTCCTGGAGCGAGGACGCATGTGATGATGAGGCAGTGCTGGGAGAGTGAGTGTGTGTGTGTGTGAGCGAGTGTGTGTGAGTGTCGATGTGAGTGCTTGAGAGATAGTGAGGGAGTGGGTGTGTGTGTGAGGGTCGATGTGAGTCCTTGAGAGATAGTGTGTGTGTGTGTGTGTGTGTGTGTGTGTGTGTGTGTGTAGATGTGAATGCTGCAGTGCTCCATCTCTCTCTCTCTGTCTCTCTGAGAAAGACACATACACATACTCACACACACACAGATACACAGAGCAGAGAGGAGAGATGAAGATGAAGATGGAGAAGGAGAAATCTGACTGCCCGACTGACCAACCAACCGATCGACCGACCGCTTGCTTGCTCCGCGTCCTTCTCCTGACTACCACCGTCATGACGATAAACGAGCGTGTCATTGTCATGCAAAAGCTGAAGGTCGCGACTTACTGGATGGAGGCGCGGTGCTCGGCTTCGGATAGGCCGGGCTCGGAGAAGCATCCCGACACAAAGGAGCCCATAGGAGAAGGAGGCGCGCTCCTCACGCAGGGGGCGGGGGGGCAGGAGGAGGAGAGGAGGAGGAGGAGGAGGAGGAGGACAGGGAGGAGGAAGAGGTGGAAAAAAAGAGAGAAGGAAGGGAAAAAAAGGAAAAAAAGAGAAAGTCCTAGCTTGATTAAAAAGTCTTTAGCTGGCTCTCCCTGTACCATGTGACTGACGGCCTCCCCCCCGGTGACTGATTTGACCTACATGAAGAGCGGGAGCCCCCCCTCCCCACGAGCCAGAGGAAGCTGCCGGTGGTGCTGGTGGTGCTGATGCTGCTGCTGCTGATGATGATTAAGAGAAGGAGGAGGAGGAGGAGGAGGATGAGGAGGAAGAGGAGGCCGCTGTTTCTTCCTCGGGAGCCGGCTGGCCGAGCTCAGGTACGCGGCAGCGTTGGGGCTTTTTTTTCTGCTTAATCATGAGGACAGGACGGAGACGGGGCGGGCGGCCAGGAGCGAGCGAGAGTGTGTGTGTGTGAGTGTATGTGTGTGTGTGTCTGTGAGACTGTGTGTGAGAGCGAGGGAGGGAGAGAAGAAGAGAGGGACAGGCAGAGAGAAGAGAGAGAGTGCACGGGGAGCCCTGCCTGCGAAATGCTCCAGTCGGGTCGGGCCACACACACACACACACACACACGCATGCACATACACACACACGCACACACAAATGCACACACACCGCCTGGGATCCGGTTAGGAAGAGGAGAGAGAGAGGAGGACAGAAGGAGGAGAGGAAAAGAAAAAATAACAAAACAGAAGGAGGGAAAGGGCGGGGGGTGGAGAGGAAGGGCGGGGGGTGGAGGGGACCAAACAGCCACAGCGCCCAGACTCCTGCCTCGCGCTCCATCTGCGTCAGGGCAAGAGGGCTCGGAGCTCTCTCTCTTTAGCACACACACACACACACACACACACACACACACACACATGCGAACACGCATGCGTACACACATACACAGACTTAAAACATGCACACGTACACACACACACGCTCACAGACACGCATGCATACACACACACACATATGCATACAAACACGTACACACATACTCACACAAACTTAGGACTCACATAAGCCGGGATTGAAAGTGAATAAACAAGTGTGAGTGTGTTAGTGTGCATCTGTGTGAGTGAGTGCTAGTAGGCTAATCGTGTGCGTTTCTGTGCGTGAGTGAGAGTTGTGTGTGTGTGTGAGTGCTAGTAGGCTAATTGTGTGTGTTTTTGTGTGTATGTGAGGGAGAGCGAGAGTTTTGTGTGTGTGAGTGAGTGCTAGTCAGCTAATCGTGTGTGTTTCTGTGTGTGAGTAAGAGCGAGAGTTTTGTGTGTGTGAGTGATTGCTAGTAGGCTAATCGTGTGTGTTTCTGTGTGTGTTTGTGAGTGAGCCTGTGTGTGTGTGTGTGTGTGATGTCAGGAGGGATTTATTTGCGTGTTTCCCCATGTATTGGGGAGGAGGGGAGTCATGTGAGGGTTTGCAGCAGCAGCAGCAGTGCTGGGAGCATTAGCTTTAGCGGGCTATAAATCACAGCACTACATATATGCACTGCACATACCGGACCTGCCACAAACATCATAACACAACACAACACAACACAGCCTGGGCCACAAGCTCTGCATGCCTCGCCTGGCACTTCAAGGGGAATATCTCTCTTTGATCCCCATCGAGGAGGGTGGGCTGCCACTTCTCAAGGAAGATAAAGGAAATGGTAAATGTCTTGGGTACAGGGGACACTGCAAAGTGCAGGAACTTTGTCTCTGCAACACTCCCAGTAGTTTTTGTTTTTGGTCGCACTACAGGTTGGAAGCGGAATTGTCTCTCATTCGAACCACAGAAAGACAGCCCGCTCCTCCAAACTTACTTAGTGCGGTTATAGCCCATGGAAGGCAGCAAAGCGAATTCAGAATACCTTTCGCCCAGTTACAAGTTGATAAACCACTGAAACGAGAAGGTTGAAAAAACTACTTAGTGTTGCTTTAACCAACATGGAAATTTACTGTTACTTATTTCCAAGCAGGGTATCAGTTATCATTAATTCAAAAATCATTACTTATATTTAATTGTGTTTTTATGCACTTGAGTCTTCTTTATGTTAGCATTAGATTCATGTTTTTCTCATGAAGAAAATGTGTCATTATCATACCATCCAAACCAAACCACATTATATTTTTAGTAAATCCATTGTATTTTAAGTAGTCACAGTACTGTTGTACTTTAGTGAACATTAGTCTATCTTTTTCTAGTCTGAATGTGATGCAATATTGTTTTCTTAACACCACCGCAATTCAAAATAGCTCTAAAAATAATATCAGCACTAAATCATGCCAACCTTTTTTGAGGTCTGGTCTAAGGCAGAAAAAATGACAAATGATGTATGTGTTACTGACATCAGCAAGGAGCTTAACCTAACATTTAAGTACACCTAATTTTTGTTCCTTTATGGATTTTTTGGATATGCAGACTTCATAAGCTGTTAATGCGCAAACTGCACGAGAGAAAAGCGAAGGTGAGCGCCAAGGCAGCTTTCTGGTGTTTGGACTGGAGGGCTTCGGGGGGCAGGCGTCCCTCCGCCCCGGTGAAGAAAGGGAGCTTTGTGCTCTCGAGGCTGGGCGCCCGCGCCGTCTATGACCCCTGCCTCAGCAGGCCGTAATATGCCCAAGAATTTCCTGCAGTCTCACTACCCTCGGCAAAGCAAACACCTCTCACGAGTGGGCCGCCTTGCCCGGCCTCGCCTTGCCTTGCCTGCCTATCCACCCACCCAGTCTGCTTCTCCTCTCCTCAGACAGACCCAGACTAGACGTGTTTCATAGCCAAAACCTTGGACACTCAGCAGGGGGAAAAGCCCTGCAAAGGCAAAGAGCAGTAACTATGCAAACATTGAAACTGAGGAAAAAATGCCTTTCAAGTTTTCATAGTGCTCAGCCCAAGATGCTGTACATATACAGTAACAGTGGTGATGCTTTTACGTACTTTCTTAACAGATATTTAGTCACAACACAAAGGAGGTGTTATAAAGTCAATATAGAGTCTAAACTCAATTCTGACACAATATGTAGTTACCGCCTCTTGGCTTTGTGGGGCAGAACTGTCTACTCCATGTTTGGCAAGGAGAGTTGTGGTGCATTTCAATGTGCATTTTTTAGTCTTTTCAAAAGTACCCCATGCTCAAATAACTTAGGCTCCTCTCTCTCTGAACAATATTGTTTTTAAAAACTTTTCCTGTAGTGTTTCTGAGACTAATTTTCAGGGGGAAAAACTGACAGGTTCCACTGAATTAAAAGCAGGGCTTAATGGTGACAAACATTTTTCTCAATTCAGTATGTGAATATGTGAATGTGAAAAGTATAAGCAGTAACGTTTATCCCGTCCACCATTGGTCTCTGTGGCTTGGCATTGGCTCACAGGTCAGGTACTAAACAATGATTACTCACAATGACAGGAAGTGACATAGCATGGAACTACACATGGCAGCCATCACGATGTGCAATGGGAACACTTTATTGGAGACACCGATAGAGTGGTCATCCACTAGTTTGCCAGTCTAAATACCCCACTGGCAGAGCCTACACATGAGCAAGACACTATAACAGATTTGAGTATTTAGACCTTTAAGGCTTCAGTAAGATGAATATAACAATGATTTTTTTTGTGACAACATAGTAAATGTGAATATAAAAGATGGACAAATACTTTTTAACAAGTAGATGGAAAAAGATGGACAACATGCTGTTTAACAAGTAGGCTATGTGGATTAACTCATTCCATCTGAAATCAGAAATTCTGGGTATCAGTAAGGTTGGATCCACTAACCAAAATCTGTTGGTTAGAGCATTTCCACATAAAGGCTAGTTAGAGACTAAGCACTGGCATGTCTAACCAAGTTTTGAAAGGCCTATAAGAAAATCTGTTCAGCTAATCACCATTATCATGTCAAAATCCATAAATATACTCAAATGGTCGCTACTGTAGCGCTCATTAATGACTAGGCACTTAAAATGTAATATAACATCGGGAGGAAGGCTAGTATAAATCAAACTCCTTTTACAAGATGTTCAACTTCATGTAATTTTCATAAGCCCTGATTTACAATCTAGCTGCAGGCAAGTAACAAGATATGGCCAGTAGGTGTCGCCATCCACCCTCTGAATCTGCATCACCTCATAAGTTTGTGTCGTGCTATGCATGCATCCCTTTGGGGCATTTAAATTCCAATTTTTCTCTCTAATTTGAGATGGAATGACCCATCATGAGCATACTGAGCCACACAGCAGCTTGGAACAAAAAAAGTGAATTGGGTGCAATGGATAAGGTTACTGGATAAGTGCATGGCACAGGTGTATCATATTTCACAAAATAAGTATTCTTGAGTCAGTTTATATTACACAAAGTAAAAGACTAGGCTACGTCAGACTGCAGTAAACTATTTTTTTTCATCTATCTGCGTCAATAGTGAATAACATAAAAAAAATACATTGGCATAAGGTTCACTGAAAATGTGGATAGTACGGTACCCAAAAACAGCAGCTCGTCGATGTAAAGGCAGTAATCTAAAAAACTACAGTTTATCCTACTGCCGTCATGTGACGTGTTACATGTAACAGCTGGTTAAGCTTACAGTGCTGAAGCAGAGTACACCATCATCAGATTTGAGACATAAAAACATTCGGAAGTTGTTCTAATTAACATGACTAGTGTGCTAATAGCTTATAAGGCAAGACTGCCTTTAGAGCTTGACTAACATGTCTCAGAAGATGAGAAATATTAAGATAGCCAAGTCAAACTCATTTAAATACTGCTTTTCCATTTCATTTACCATCTTACATTCAGCTGAACAGGTCAAGGAACAGGTTTCCTGCATACGACTTCCTCTTACCTTCCATTTTAGCTCTCATAATACAGTGAACCCAATGACCTCACCCACAGAGTGATGAGTCAATGCAGCCGTGAACACTGCCTGCTCACATTACTAGGCCTTGGGAAATACATGCAACACATCCTTCTCTCCAGCAGAGGGCAACATAGCATACAACACCACCTATCAAGGTCACTTGAGCACGAAGACCAGGCAAGAACAGGAAAAGTTCTGGTCATCGTCGTGTTAAAGGGATAACTAACTCCTTGTATGTAAGCACAAACTTATTTGTCTGTTTTATGTTAAACGTAAACTATTAGAAAAAAATATTCCACATACTCCATTATTGTAGCCAAATTGGAGTGTTGGCTTGCTGAGGTTAGTTGGTTAGCTAAGGAAGCAGAAGGAGTGAGATATCCCTTTAAGTCCTTCATAAGACGCACATCCATCCATCTATCCATCGTCCATCCCCTCCGCTCGAAAAAGAGACACAAACCCCCACAGTCCTACCTCAGGCAGCCCTGCAGCCAGTCTTTAGAGTCCTGTCCCGCATTCTCCACCAGCCCGTTGGCCACCGGTCCGGCAGAATGTCCGCTGGAGTGTCCATCACTGGAGTGTCCGCTGGACGCGCTCTGCGTCTCCGTCTCCGTGAAGACCATGCCCTGGTCCTCTGTGTCCATCACGTCTATAAAGGACGTGGTCACCTCCAGGGCCCCCTTCCCACTCCTGCCCGTCGCCATGACGCTGAGCACTTCCTGCCGCCCACTGCCGCCGGTCCAGTCCGCTGCACCGTCCAGGAAGTGGCTGCTCTCCTTGAGCCGCTGCTGAATCATGGGGGTCAGCGGGAGGTCGAAGGTGAAACAGGCAGGCTCGGGGTCGTTCTCGGGGTCGTCGTCGGCCGACGACAGGGCGTCCAGCGAGTCCAGGCTGCTGTAGAGCGTGCCGCGCAGACGGTCCGACTCCACGATGCTCTCGAACTGCGAGCTGAAGACGTCGGTGGCCTCGTCGCTCGCCTGCGACCGTCTGGCCTCGGCCTCGGAGGACCTGGCTCCCTCGGCGATCCTGCGAGCAGAGAGGGGAGAGCGTGACACTTGAGCAGAAATCAACCTGGAGGTGGAGGTTTCACAACCAATTCAATTCATTGTCAGTGTGGTGTAGCAGTTCCGCAATAAACTTACAAACAGCAGACAGTATCTACGAAAGGCTCACAGACAAGATCTGAAAATATAATAAAAACATCACAGGTTTTTCCGTTTCCCGTACCATAACTATTCTAAACTGGGGCTGAGAATACGTACACGTCAGCTGTGGACCATTACAAAGAGATGGGCTATTAGGCTATTTGTTTTAGAAGAAGGACAAATAAGAGTCCGTCTGAGCCTATTCTTCTGGTGCCTTTGATGTGTGAGCACTGACATGAAGAACTGTAGCATATGTGTGTTTCAGGAACAGACACCGTCTTACACTTCTTTTATTGGACTGAAAAGGGGCCATACTGCAACAGCTGAGGCAGGCTCTGTGGTTTAATGGCAGTGGCCTATTTTCTTCTGCTTGACAGCATGACACATCAAAGATTTAAAGCAACTGAGGTTTTTTTATTTCTGAGCTGAAAGTGTGGTTGGCCGCAACGCACTCCACCAACCCCACCCCCCCACCCCACCCACACACCAAACAGGAAGTTATAGGCATAGGATTCCCCCTATTAGTCCAGTGACCTTTCACCCCTCCACTTCCTCTTGGTGAGAGTGAAGCAAAACAACAGGTTTCCTCTATTATTCTGTCTTGGTTTTCACTGACGGTTTCCATCTCGGCCGGCGTTTATGGGAACCGTGGGACTCGGTGTCTAGTACGAGCCGACAGCGGAACGAACGAGAGGAGCGCTGGTTGCAGGAAATGTGCACTGATGATTCAAAACACAAACCACAGCATGCAGTCTCGCACCGCGCAAAGCTCCAGTCAATAATACTATGACTGTTTCAGATCCTGTTGCGCGCCAATCAACACAATACTTCCTAAATGTAGTCCTTCTCTTCACTCGCACTTCTGTATGTAGATGTTCCAGTATATATCACAGAGGATATATTACAAACAGCTGTACTGTACATTAAGGAGTAATCGACTCATCACTGTAATCACATTAATATATTTGACATTCTTCATCTGCCATTCTTTCCCACGTATGTATGCAGATGTTTGCAGTGTATGGCATAGACAATATTTTATTAGGTGCTGCACGTTAAGGAGAAGCCGTCTACTGTGATAAACAATAGTCAACAAAAAAAGAACGACTTGCGAGGTAAATTCATGTTCCTGAATGCACCTGCAGACTAAATTACATTACATTACACTTAGCTGACGCCCTTATCCAGAGTGACTTACAGTTATTTACAGGGTTTCAGTTACAGTCCCTGGAGCAGTGTGGGGTCAGATGCCTTGCTCAAGGGCATTTCAGCCATGGGTAGGGGGGGATTCGAACCAACTCACTAACCATTAGACCACAGCTGCCCTCATGAGCTCTTCCATCTCCCATTGACAGTACACAGCCTGGTAAATCAGCCCCTAGTACTTTATTTCATTTTGTACAGAGGATCTGGCCTTGTTGCCGGTGAAATTCATGCATGCCGACCAAGCCACTCCTAGCCAGCTATCAGCTAACAGAAACAGTGTACCTCCAGGGAAAACGTTTCTCAGCGCAAAAAGGCCAGACCCTCTGTACAAAATGTAACGCAGTACTAGGGGCTGGTTTACCAGGCTAGGCAGCAAAGGCACTGATTGGTGGTCTTACCTTGAGCTGTGTTCCGACGCCGACTCACTGTCCGGGCTCAGCACACACACCTCGGGCGTCGCCCTGAACACCTCGTCCTCCAGCGTCCCCAGCGCCAGGGCCTTCTCCATGGCCTCCAGGGCCCAGCCTGCCTCCAGGGATGGCTGCTGCTGTTGCTGCCTCTGCTGGGACCGCTCCTCTCTGTGCATCCACCCACCCCCGGTCCCGTTCACCACTGCGGAGCCTGAGCCCTGTGTTGAGCCTGAGCCCTGTGTTGAGCCTGAGCCCTGTGCGGAGCCTGAGCCCTGTGCAGAGCCCGAGCCGTCCTCTTTGCTCTCCACAAAGCGCAGCTTCTTCAGGGGCTTCTCCCTCGCCTGGCCGCCGTCCAGGAAGGCGGTGAAGATGCCCGGGATCTCGGCCAGGATCTTGCTGGACTCCTCCAGCGACTCGTCCAGCAGACCTCCACCACCGCCGCTGCTGTGCTGGCCGAGGGCCTTGGTGCCAGCCTCCGTCTGGTTCTGGTTCTGGTTCTGGAGCTGGTTTTGGAGCTGAGGCAGGGGCAGGGGCAGGGTCTCGGTGCCCGAGGGCCAACCCCCATCCTCCTCCGCTGCTGCCGCCGACGCTGGCGGGGGCACGTCTCCAGATGTTCCAGACGGCCGGGGTTTATCTTGGCCTGGGGCGTCAGAGCTCCCGCTGCTGCCGAACACCAGCAGCTCGGCGCCCAGGGCCTGCAGCTCCTCCGTGACGGAGCCGAGGGAGAGCGAGTCCTGGCCCAGCGCCTCGGCCCACGTGTTCAGTATGAAGCTGTCCGACGGCTGCAGGAGCGAAGGGCCCGATTCGCCACCGGCGTCCTCCTCCTCCTCCCCCCTCGCCGGGCTGGTCTTGGAGCAGCCGTTCGGGCCGCCGGTGGTGGTGGTTGTGGCCTCCTCCACCATGGAGGTCGGCCTGCCATCGCTGGCGCCGTTGCAGGGGATCATGGTCGAGGAAAAGGGTAGCAGAGTACCGCCGATGCCCGCCTGTGGTGGTGCTGGTGGTGGTGAGGACACGTCGTTGTCGTCCAGGTCGTCCTGGGGGTCCACGCCAGCATCCCGGCACCTGGCCTTCAGGCCGCTCAGCAGGCTGGCCAGCTCACGGTCGATCTCCTGGAAGAGAGACGTCTCGTCCAGATCGCCGTCATCCTGCAGTGTGGCCTCGGCTTCGGGTTCGGGTTCGGGTTCAGAACTTACGCTGCTGTCCTTTTCTGGTAGAAGTTCAGTCTCAGTCGGGGATACTAGAAACAAAGACATACATATATAAGTATCTGTTCATCCCTGGCTTTGTAAGCCAACAATAATATGTTAATGCAATGACCAGGAAGACATGATCATGATGTGATCATATCTAAATTCAAATTTAAAGTTGCTTGAAATGATGACTAGTGAAATGCAGTATTGCCGAAGCAAAAAGAACAGTGGGACATTGCATTCATATATCTATTCACATCTGTATCATATTGACCATGCACCATGCCATGATATATCTTCACTTTCTCATTTTTATTACCTCCACCAGCAGAGGTTATGTAATCACTGGCGTTTGTTTGTTTGTTTGTTTTGATTGTTTATTAGCAACATGAATCAAAAAGATATTAATGGATTTTGATGAAAATTTCAGGGTGGGTCAAAAATGGGCTAACGTAAAAGTGATTAGATTTTGGTGGCGATCTGAGCTGCCCTGGCAGAGCAATGCACTCTCTGAGTGCTTTTCTAGTTTATCTTTTAAAAGACAGACCTCCAGTCTACCACAATAAAACAAAAACACAGTGAGAGCACATAGCACAGCAGAAACCAAACAGAAACCACTGCGCCATATCTTCCCAATTTGCCCACTTTTTCTTTCCACCTACATCATTATTTGTCTGCTGTGTTGCAGGGATCTGTTGCAAAGGGCCCGCGGACGGACGGACGGACGGACGGATGGGTGAATGGTGCCAGTGTGGCCTGGGAACACTGCCCCCACTGTGAGGGCTCCGCGGAGGCAGCGGGGCAGAGGAAGTGCTGGGCACGCTCCAACGCACACCAGGGCCGCGGGTGGCACTGGCCCCGCTTACTTTCCTCCTTTGGCCGTCAGACTCGGGCCGACACAAAAACAACACACCCACGTATATACACACACACACTCACACATGCACGGTGTGTGCAAACACACCATCATCGCTGCTAATGCCACCGGTGCCAAGGGGGGACTGGGGTCCAAAGAAACTCTCTCTGGCGCAAAAGAGAAAACGAAGGCTATGCCAGGGAGGCAGTGAGTTTACTCTTCAGCACACATTCTCTTGATAAGTCCTCTTTACATACAGCTTAATAGGGTTTTAACGGCTTACTGCAAGGGACTCATTTCTCATATCTGTTTGGGCTTTCAAGTCAACACCGCCCAGCCTTTAGCCCAACACTGGGGCCACATGAACTAAATCGAAACACGGTTGATGTTGGTAGAACTGAGAGAGGAGAGAGCTGGACACACACAAGGTGGCAGCATTTCAACATTTTCAGCCTGCAAATGAAACCGATACCCTGTAATAGTCTGTTTGAACATTTCTCTCAAAAAATGCTATGTGGCCAAGGACCACTTCCCCACCCTTAAAAAAACCTCAAGGACCACTCCGCCCATCTGAGGCAAACAGGGCTATGTAAACGCATGAATTGGTGAGGCATTACAGTTAACAAGGGAATGGCATGAAGATGACATACATGTCATTTAAACACACCTGTGCATAGCATAAGTAGCTTAAGAATACTGCTGTGCTAAAGAAATCGATACAGCGATATTATATGTCGATATTTTTTAAAAAATTTTAAAAATTCTGGCTATTAATATCGATACACCCGCCAGTAGCTACTGCACAGAGAAATGCACTATTGATTCTAAACCAAAATGTAGTAAATGTACTTTGTTCAGTACAAATGTACATTAGCCATATTGTATTCTTTTGCACAAATAGTTTTTATAAGTTGACTACAGGTACCTAGTGAGACTGGGCACCTTTTCTGTGACATGTTGCAAATGCACTTTATTTTCCTGTTCAATAAATTGAACATAAAAATAATATTTGTCTGGTTTTGTTGAGTGAATGACATTGAGTAGTAATTATAAAGTAATATGCATCAATATCGGAATCGAATCGAATTGAATTGCATTGTATCGAAAATCGTATCGTATTGTGAGCCCTGTATCGAAAATCGTATCGAATCGTCATGTCCTAGATGATACCCCGCCCTACTTAAGAAACATGGAGAAAAAATCATATTTTAACAAAACTGCTGCAGACAACTTGGGATGTCTTGCGGACAACCAGTGGTCCATGGCCCACACTTTGAGAAACACTGGTGTAGAGGGACTTCAGGTGAAAACATTAGTGTGGGCCACACTGTCAGCTGTTGGAATCTGATGCTTCCTGTTGCTGGCTAACATCTGCTCTCTGTAACTTGCCCCACCTTGTACAAATTGAATGCAACCTGGCGACACAGTGGCTGTTGTCTTCTATGTACTGACTCTCTGAGGCAAAAACATTCCTTCACCATGGAGATGGAGCCTGGACACGCACAACAATGGCTTTGAGGGAGAACGCTCCCCAGCAGAATTCCCCTGCCATGCTGCTTTAGGGGGAACTCCCTCTTTGAAGAACTGCTCCATGACCTGTGATCAGGAAGCGAACTGCGTGGTAGGTAGAAAGAGAAAGAGAGCGAGAGAGCAAGAGACAGAGAGAGACAGAGAGAGAGTGACCAGGAGAGGGAGGGAGAGAGAGAGATGGAGAGAGATGGAGAGAGACAGAGCGAGCGGGAGACAGAGAGAGAGAGAGAGAGAGAGTGAGAGAGAGACAGAGAGAGAGAGCGAGAGACAGAGAGAGATAGAGAGAGACAGAGACGGAGTGACCAGGAGAGGGAGGGAGAGAGATGGAGAGAGACAGAGCGAGCGGGAGACAGAGAGAGAGAGAGAGAGAGTGAGAGAGAGACAGAGAGAGACCGCGAGAGACAGAGAGAGATGGAGAGAGAGAGAAACAAGGTCCAAACCTGTTTTGAGTACCAAGAAGTCATCCCTCAAGCCTCCTGAATTACAAGACGTGGAATGAAAGCCTGCTACTTTGTCACTTTGTCCCAGTCGGTGACTGATGCAACTGGTATGCCTAATGATGGCTTCAGGCAAGCGCTCAGGACCACAGAGGACAGGAACACTGAAAACACCTTTTAACTCACATAGGGACTTTTTGATGGCTGTAACAATCTGCGCCTCATGTGTCACCCAAGAGTCTTACATGGCCGGTCATGTGTCAATGTGTGACATGGGTCATTTCACTGCTTGTACTCACACACAACAGGTAGGCCTAATGTCACAGTGACTTATGAGAATAGCAGCTCAGGTTACAGTTTTCCAACCATCTGCCTACAGTAGCGTATGGTCATATAGGCTAATGAGTTCTTGACCGCCCTGTTGTTCACTCACTGCATAACAGCCTACAGCAATGTGATCATGCACTCACATGGGCTTTTTGACTGTAGCCCCCACAGAATGCAAAATATTGTTGTCACAGATGTGGGGTGTTGTCTACAAATGTGGTTAAGTGACATACATTGTTAATTTAATGCCGGGGTAGCTGTAAAGCTGACAATAAGAGCCCACTGGCATTTGTTTCGCTATGAAAAGCTAAGACCTACTTGGCTCTGCTACTAACAGGTGTATAACTACCTCTGGGTTAACTAATCCAGGTTTATCAGTTAACTACCTTTGTAGCGTACCCCCACATATCTGTGACAAGATTTAAAAACAAACAAAAAAACAACTATTACACTGCTGCCAACAACACAATCTTTACTACTACTGTTATTATAAACAAACTATTACCGATATTTATTAAGCAGTAATTACTCTTTTGACAGGAAACATTTTTAATGAATATGCAAAAAAAATACATATATAATGTAGGCGAATATGAAAAGTTGGTGGTTAATGCGGTTGCGTTATAAAGATCAGACTGCTTTCAGTCCAGAATGACACGCCTGCCTCCTCTTTTGCCCTTTCTTCTTCATTCTGCATGCAGCACGTGTGTTAACTTATCATTTCAGTTGGGTGACCTTTGGACTTGCACCTCATGGTGTGCTAGTTCTCACTCACTCTCCTATATTCTCATGGCTGTCACAGCGCTTGGGCTTTTCCACAAAGTTCCATAAAATCAAGTGATATGTAGATTAAATAAATATTTTAAAAAAAGTTCATTTTTGAAAAGTTTTCAAAAGTTTACTTATGAAAAGTTTATTTTAAATATGAAAAGTTTGGGCATCCTAGATATTACAAGAGTTTACAAAGAGTAGAGTAATGCTGACAACATGTTGACAACAGCAATGGGAATGAATAACTGAGGCAACTGTTCTCACAGCATTGAGTAATAATGCAGTTCTCACAGCATTAGGTTAGATTAATGACAAATGATATTTCTAACCACGTCTTGGGTAAATATTTCCCTTGCTGACCGCTGTATCCTGCATATCCTACCCTACCTCAATACAGCACGCCAATGCCTCCTGTAGGCCTAAGAGGATCACACAGTGAGAGTGAGAGGGATGGCAATAAAGTCATTCATTCACAATGGAGGCAGCCGCGCTAAGAGGATGCTTGTAAACCCATTTGGCACAAATGACCTCCTAAGCGTCCGACTCAAAAAGCCCTCTTTTGATGCGGTGATAATTCTGACTGTCTTTGGGGTGGGGGGGCTGTGAAAGTTAATTCTCCCAGTCTCTATGGAGCCCGAAGGAGATCACTTCTTCCTGCTCTAGGCTAGCGGGGATGTCTGAATACAAATTTCCAACATGTGGCGGTGAATAAAAGCTCAATTATACTCCCCTGAAAATGTGCACGCACGCACCCACGCACACACACACGCACACACACACACAGAGCAAACACACACACACACACACACACACACAGCTGCATACAATGCCTATGCACCGTCCTCATCTCACATCTCTCAACTGCCATTTGTAGCACACCACACCTCCACCACCACTTTCATGTACTCGTGGGTTTGGAAAGTATAATATTTATCTAGGCCAAGCAACACATCTGATAAATGGTAACAAAAACGATGAGTGTTGTTTGTATTTGAAACTTGTAGCCTCAGTATCAAGTTTGTTATGGATCCAGCACGTAATAATGACCAACTCATCAATTTTTCCAAACCTGCGGATGTATGTTCTTACTCAGCTTCCCAGATGTGTGCGGCGCGTGACAAAATATTTCCACCATTCTCCTGCCATGTGCATAAACTCCCTTTTTTCATTCTTTTATTTTCTCTAAAAGGCGCAACTTCTCAAAAGGAAAGAAAGAAAGAAAGAAAGAAAGAAAGAAAGAAAGAAAGAAAGAAAGAAAGAAAGAAAGAAAAAAACTCTTCTTATTCCAACCTTGAGTCAACTAATTTTGCATGCATTGCTCACATCAAAACTGACTCATAACGAGCTGTTGAGTCCCGTGCGAGAGAGAGAGCGGGCGCGAGAGAGAGCGGGCACGAGCGAGCGCGAGGAGGGGAAAGGAGAAGTAGCCCCGGTTGCATAGCGACGGCCTGAGAAGAACCCGATCTTTCCCACTGAGTCAGCTCCATCTCGCAGAGAAATGAGGGCACTTTCTCTCTCCAGCTCGCCCAGGCCAGGAGCCCAGGAGCCCAGGAGCAGGGGAAAGAAATAGGGCATGGGATTCGAAGACGCGCTCGAAAGTTTGAGCTAGGGCTGTGCGATATATCGAATATACGAAATTATCTCCGAAATAGATTTGTGAGATACATAAAATTATTATATCGTATGTATCGAGTATTTTAGGGTCATCTGTTTTTTGCTTTTTTTTTCAAGCAGCAGCCGAGACTCGTCTTGCTTTCATGTTTAAAATGTTCTGGTGGCTTTCTACTTTTCCCTCAGGCAGTAAGGCGAGTGAGGGGTTAAACAAACGCACACTCTCATCAAACACTCACCAACCAATCCCGCGCGACATCTAGGTGCGGAACGGAGGGAACTTCATTTTGTAATTTCTTTCGGTTTGCAGGCAGCGCGAACACTAGCTGTCGTACAGTATACCTACCAATGCAATAGAACATGGAAGCGGACGAACAGCTTGTTCCTAAACGAGGCAATAAGGGATCAGTAATCCGGAAGTTTTATGGATATCGGGAACGTGGAGCAGGTAACCCCAATATGCAAAGTGTGCAAAAAAACTGTCCCGACGAAAGGCAGCAGCACCACAAACATGTTTCACCACCCCAAAACCTACCCAGAGGAGTATGCAGAGTCCATCAAACTCCGAACAGCATGCACACCTGCTAAAACCCCTAAACCAGCCCAGTACAGTTGAAAATTGTGCAGGTAGAAATATGTTGTGCAGATCTCTCTCTCTCTCTCTCTCTCTCTCTTTCTCTCTCACACACACACACGCACACACACAAGGCTAAATGTGTGTCGTTGTAGTTAATGCCACACACGTCATTTTCTGGGAGATCTACCTCTATATTTTTAAAAGTAATTTCATGAAAGCACTTGTCTCTCAGGATTTCTACTCGAGTTTGCACTTTTTGGTTTTTGCACAGTTCTGGGCAGCTCTGTTTGCATTTATCACTTTGCTGTAATTTTGAAGATTGTTTTTGCACTTTGTGCTTTATTTGAAAAAAAAAAAAAAAACAGTCTTATTTCAACTCAATTGTGGTTAATCCCTATGAAAATCTTTAATGTTTTCCTTTAAAGTTAACCATGAATGGTATGTAATCGGCCGGGATTGTAGTGATAACAGTAAAAAGTAAAAGTGTGATTTCATAGGGTCCTATAAAGGATATTTCAAAATATCGAGATATATATCGTATATCGTGAAATGGAGAAAATGTATCGGGATATTCATTTTTTCCCATATCGCACAGCTCTAGTTTGAGCCGTCCAGCTCGACATGCCCTCGTAAAAAGGTGATTTTGTTGTTTTTGCTTTTTGACACGATGTTGACAGCATGCTGACATAAACCACAGTGCCTGAGAAGCAGCAGAAAGAACCTTCCAGAAACAAAACCCTCAGAGCTTAACCTGTAAGCCATCGTGTTTTGCCACTAAGTCTTCATTCTTCCTGCTACCCTGATCTGGCCACTTTTGGGTGAATACGACATTTGTGGAGACCCAAATAATCTGCCTCTGGATCAGCGTAGTGCATTTACATATCAGAGGAAAACTGAACTGAACTCACTCATTCTTATGGAAAATAAGGGCCTGAAGAAGCTACGTTAGTCTGTGTGCCTCCATCCATATGAAACGTGAGCTGCAAGCGGTACGCCTGAAAGGGCATTTAGCATTAGTCTGCTCAAGGGGCCTGAGGTAAACATAACAATCAGTGTTCGAGGTGTCCGACCCAATTACAGACAGACGTGAATCACTACAAATAGCACCACTGCAAATGAGGATTCCAGAAATGAGGATGAGGAAAAATGAGGATTCCAAGGCCAAGTAGACACAGCGTTGTCCCAGCAACACGGCTCAACGACAAATACAGATGTAGGAATGTTCCCACAGGGAACTCTTGTCAAAACGAGATGCTTCATTCTCTTTTAACCACTAAATGTGACATAACACAAGATATGATCATATTCACCAACTATACCATTAAATATCAGAAATATTGACAGACCTCTGTCTGCTAAACTCTGTGCTTGACCTAACCATATAGCTCCTGTTCTTCAAGAGTTAACTTATTTTTGAAAAGAAACATAATGCCATGCCATTTTGCAACAATTGCTGCTCCATGACCTTTATTGTTTTCATCTACATTAAGCAACAGAAATGTTACCATACAAGAACAATGCCAGACAACTGATGTCTAACATTGCTACATTTACAGAAATACACAGTTCAGTTTCAAAGGGTGTAAGAGTATGTGTGTGTGTGTGTGTGTGTGTGTGTGTGTGTGTGTGTGTAAGTTTGTCACAGAAAAAACTCCCGCACACTGGCCTCATTTGCAGAGTTTAATCGCAACGTTTCGGTCAACTGACCATCATCAGGCAATTTTTAAGTAAAGGGTCATTCCATGTCAAATCGAACGATGGCCAACAGTCACCCTCTCCAAAAAATCTGAAAAAAAAATCACAGCCGTTTGTACATCCAACCTATGTATAAATCTTAAATATTAAGTCTGTATCACTAATAGCTCCAAAACTACAGCCCTTTGAAATTTCAGGTCATTTTGGGAATTCTGGTGAACAAGCCTTTTGCTCAACTTCCGACATTGCTGGCTCTTCCACACACATTAGTGTAACTATGTGAAAAGAAATGCATTTTCCTGTAGAATTCAAAAATCAAATCAGATCAGATGTACCTTGTGTAATTCTTCCTCTCCAAAGCTGTGAAAATGGCTATAGATTCAATACGTGAAATGACACCACCACTTTTGAGGGCTTCTCGTTCAAAAAGTATGGCACACAAATTTATCAGATTATTTTTCCCAGTCATATACAGATTATAATGTCATGCCTATGCATTAACCTTTGTTGATATTGTTTTCATATGGTCAATGTATTTTCTTGAAGTTAGGCTTGATTTTCAAAAAGGCTGTTTTCATCTTGTCATTTCACCATGTGGACAGTTCACAGGATTTTTTAAACATTTTTCCACAATCATCCTGTAGGTGAGGATCATTTGTCCAAAATTTGGATTTGTTGCTGAGCCTCTTTATTGAGATATGATGTTTGAGAAAAAATGTCAGTAATTCCATGGAGTTGGATTGATCAGCAGTACCTCTTTCCACCACATGTTGTGCTCTTTTAATAAAATGGAAGTCAATGATAGGGTAGCATGTCATTTACAGGAAAAGCTGCCAAACAAACTTTGTGTTACAATTAAACCAATTGCACTGTCAAGGTCATTTTTGAGCAGGGTTTTGTTGTACAGCACACAAAAAGCAAGGCAAAACTGAAAAAATGGCATTATAATACAAACACAAAAGGACCATAAACAGGAATGCTATCAGATCATAAACAGTAACAATATGCTATGCAAACATCAAGAATGTGAAAACTAAGATCTCATATTTTTTAAAGTAATGAAACGCAAGACACAGACATTCACACTCATGATCACAAAATATTATGCACATCTTAAATTTAAACATTGAAAAATATGAGATCTTAGTTTTCACATTCTGACCATCATCAGGCAATTTTTAAGTAAAGTAAACGTTGCGATTAAACTCCGCAGATGAGGCCAGGGTGCGGGAGTTTTTTCTGTGACTCAGGTGTCCTTGTGGCTCTCCTCCAACGCACCTGGCATAAGGAGGTGTGCAAGAAATCTTTCCCAAAAATGTGTGCAAGTTTGTGTAAGTGTGTGTGTAAGTGTGTGTGGGGGTATGAGAGCCGGCGTTGTGATAAGGTAAAATGTAACCTACCGCTGGTGGCGGTGCTGGGCTCCTCCGGCTTCCCGAAGAAAAACTCGTACTTGGCCTTGGCGACACTCTGAGCGTGTGAGGAGTTGTTGACCCAAACAAACGCGTCAGGCTGGAGGAAGAAGACAAACAGCAAGCAGATGTTGGGAGAGATGTCTGAGGCCACACGTTGGACAGAACAACAAACAGGCTCACTAGCTGCAGTCGGTTCAGCTCTGTAGTCATGGCCCACAGCGCAAAACAACAAGACTCCTCTTTTTTTTTACAAAAAAGAAAAGAAAAAGAAAAAAAGAGGGAAAATGGGCTGGACAAAACACATGTCTGTTACAGACTTGTGCTCCTTGGTACCCCATATTCACTGTGTCAACATGTCAGGGGTATTTGAGCAAGTCAGCATGTGGGCTACACCCACAAAAGGTCATTTTAAAGCAACCAGTCAGCGCTGAAACCCCAAAATATATACATCACACTGAGATTACAATTTAAAAATTATAACCTTCAGCATTCATCGCAGAACTGTTTCATTTGAAAAACCAAGTAAGCTGTTTTTCATGACATCTGCTTGCTACATACACTATGCATTGGAGCATTCAGATACACACCCAGAGAATTTCACACATTTCCCCTAAAAAGTGTATGCTGGAGGCAAGCGAAACTCTGCACTGCTCCGCGAAAGATGAGCGACAACTTCCCTGAACCTGCTGACATAAATCTCAGGCAAAAAGCTGTGAAGTTACAGCAGTACTGCGGAAACCAGATTGCTGAGAGGACTAGCAGGCTTCCATGGGAAAGTGGTTGCCATGGCTGCACACGTCTGGCTGGGAAATGAAGGCCTCCCCTTCCAGACAACACTTACACTCTCTCTCACACACACACCTATACACACACACACAGACACACACCTATACACACACACAGGCAGCCCCATTAAGTCATTTTTTATAAACTAATAAAACCGAAGCCCTCTAGCACGTACATTCATGAGAGTGGAGACTAACAATCCACCCAAGAGTCCTGCAGTGTGTTTGCACTAATCATGAGCTAAATATTTACAGCTTCCAGAGGTGTGGGTAAGGCTTTTGTTCTGCCTTGATCTCATTTCAAACAGAGTTTGTGTAACAACTCAGAGTGCTAAGGGACTTTAACATTAGCTAACGTATTACTACTGACATATCAGTGCCAGTCGTCAAAGCCTTTATCTGATACCAGACCACTTCTGACATGATCAAGAGTTAAGACATGCTGCAATGGAATAGAGATGATTTAAGCTAAACATTGCAGGTTTGCTGTGCTGTAATCATTAGTAGTACACACATTTTCCTTTTCGTTGTTCCAATGAAGGCAAAACGTTTCCCACACTGGAGGCCTGTAAAAATGTTCATTCACACTAAATACAGCCAGTGAAATCAATGTGTCGGACAATGCTTTAAAACTGCTTTCAATGTGTCTGTTCTACTACCCAATTTTAAACAGTTGTGTTGACTGCATGTACCTGTGCAAAGATATTAAGCAAAGCAAAAGGGCAAGTAAAACATGATTGCTTAATGTGGGGCACCTTTTCCCCTTTCACAGAGGAGGAGAAGAGAAGATGAGTGCTGCAAGGAGTGGGCTGGTTCTTCTAGCCTGGTAAACCAGCCCCCTCGTACTTAATTTCATTTTGTACAGAGGGTCTGGAGCGGAGGCCGTGAGAAACGATTTCTTCCTGGAGGTGTGGACTCTGCTGGAGTTTAAAACAAGTGCCTCTGCCTTTACCCAATCGCTAACGCCTGGTCGTCACATATGCAATTAGCCTACCTACGCACTACAGTTCAAATGTAGTGCACAAGGTCAACGTCATGGCTCACGAACACACCCTCTGTTCGCTAATTGGATCGGCGTCGCTCGGACCGCTTACATGACCCAAGAGATTCTGGTCCATGACCTTCTGTACAAAATGAAATGAATTCCGGGGTGGGGGGGGTTCTTCCCTGCCAGTCTGGTTCTTCCCTGCCAGTCTGGGAGCCTCTGTGGACCAGAGCTCCACTCCTGGAGCGTTCATTAGGGACGTGAACACTGGAGCAGGCCATTAGTGAAGTTAAGTAGTGTGGCCCACAGAGGTGGCTGGTGGGCGGCTGGGCTTTGTTCCAGTGAAGGTCACGCAGCGCACTGTGGAGTTGGATGGCAAGGGTCAAGAGCCCTAGAGAGGACACTCTCAGTATAACCTCTCTTTAAAGACTGGGACTCTCTTTCCATCTCTCCACACACACACACACACACACACACACATCTCTCCATCTCTCCACCTCTCTCTCTCTCTCTCTCTCTCCCTCTCTCCCTCTAAAGACTGGGACTCTCTCTCCATGTCTCTGTCTCTCCCTCTCTCTCCCTCTAAAGACTGGGACTCTCACTCTCTCCCTCTCTCTGTCTCTCCACCTCTCTCCCTCTAAAGACTGAGACTCACTCTCTCTCTCTGTCTCTCCCTCTAAAGACTGGTTGTCTGTCTGCCTGCCTGTCTGGTATAGAGCTGTTTATATATTTTGCACACTGCTGCAGGAAGTGCTTTAGTGAATAGGTAGATTAGGTTAAAATAACAACACAAAAGCTTAAGCTACCAGTGCATTTGTCCACACTAAGCTCATGTATCTGCTCACTAGGTATAGCCTAGGTATAGAAGCTCCGACCAAGCTTAAGAGTGATGGCTAACACACAAATTATATAAAAATTATGGTGAAAAAAAAAAGAAACTTACCACCAAATAGTGAATAATTCTCAGACTGGAAAGGCTATGCACCTCAGTTGGTGGTATCACACAGGCTATGTCTGAGTGTCGTTAGAAAACTGAAAAGTCCCACCTCATAGTTTTTTGGTTAAAAAAAAGGGACAGTGTTAGAGATTGAGGTGTGCACTTCCTTTTGACGGGGCTGAAAAGTCAGACGTGCCAAAGAGAACATTTCCCTCTTTCCTGGCTGCCAGCATGGGGGGTTCCCATGGCTGATTACACTAACATGATTGTAGCTAGCCGCCGGGCACAGCTAGCCTACACTGTGCAGCTATGAGGAGGGCAGCTAAATGTGATGAAATAAAATGGGGCCTTGTGACTTTCCTGGCTCTCATAGCTGAGCGTCAGTCCGGAAAACTGTGAATGGCACAATGGCCCTTACACATCCATGCATGAGAAAGTATAGGCTAATAATTGGCAAGAGGGCCACTGTCAGGGCATCCATTTTTTTGACTATGGCAAAACAGACAGAAATGTGTGTTAACTCCATTGAATAGCTGTGGAAAACAACGTATATACACACACACACACACAGTCCATTTCAGACCCAAAAGATTTTTTCCACAAAAGATCCTTATTTGGTGGTGGGAAAAACATAAATATAATTGAGGAAACTAAAAAAAGTATCTTCACGACCATCTGTGCCCCACTTTCCAGTTTGCTCGACTCCAGACAAATCTTGTATTATAAGCAATTTGGAATGTCTGAAGTTCAGAGTTGAACGTGAAAAAAACAAGTGCAAGTACGGCAAAGTCAGTCCCTGAAAAATTCAACATATCTTTACAAGCATCTGTGTCCGAGTTGATAGTTTGCTGGGCTTTAAATTTATCTTGTATTATAAGCAATTGGAAAGCAAGCCGAAAGGAATGTCTGAAGTTCAGAGCTAGTAAGAAAAACACACACATACAAAAATGTAGATGCAGATGTATCAACACAACACATGCACACACATGCACACAGATGCACGCACACACACACACACACACACACACACACACACACACACACAGCACAACACATGCACACACATGCACACAGATGCACGCACACACACACACACACACACACACACACACACACACACACAGCTGCAGTGCTTATTCCCTGCTAATGCACCTCTGACCTTAGCTCAGCTTTTCCATGATGACGACAAACACAAACAGGTCGTGGAGTCCAGTCCAGTCCAGCCGCGACAGCTCACAACACCACTCTACAGCCTTTCAGGACACAAACGTGGGGGTGGAGAGGACACCTTGGGGCCGAACGCCGTCATGCAGCGATGGAAAATAAGCTTGCCGTCTTACCACAGGCACGAAGACGTGCCAAAAAAAAAATACTGGGCCGACAGTTTTGTCAACGCAGACAGACATTTGTAATGCAGACCAAATGTTGTTTTTTTTTAAGAGCAAAGATTTTAACAGGACTGGATGTTGATTAAGACTATTTTAGGACTTGTTTCTTTCTGGCTGACGCTCACTGGACTGCATGGGCTAGGCACAGACAGGAAGTTGAAAACAGCACAATGGTGCCAGGTCCAACACAAGCATATGGCACTGGCTTGTCATTATGCTAAAGCTAAAGAGAGCAGAAAATGTCCTACATAAATCATCCACTGTAACCAACAGGCAGTATGGTGTTTTAGTAAAGCTACAGGGTTAAGATCACCACAAACCCATACAATAATCATTTTTAGAGATTTTACAGTCCAATAACTTTAACATCTGAACCATCAGACATTTAAAGGTTTGACTTGACCAGAAACTGAAAATGACTGAGAGTTTCTAAAGCCCTAGAGGCACAGAGACTGCGTATATCCAAAGGTCACTGTGATTAAGCGATTACATGTACATAGAATGGCAGTCAATAGGGTTCTTTTTCTATAGGTGTAACTGGTAGGCTAATTCTGTAAGGAGAACGCTCACAGTATTTAGGCTCACATCTGTGGTCCAGAGCTGACACATTGTTAGAGGGTGAGAGGTTTGGTTACAGGCAATGGGTACAGTGAAACCCATTTCATTCTTTTGTAAAAATAAATAAATAAATAAAGTTTTAGACAGCACCTTACATTTATCACGTCTGACTTTATAGACCATAAAAACAAGGGTCATTACTCTGTAATTTAACCATGAGGTGATGTCTGTGGTTTCCCCCCAGGCCAATAGTTAGTGTACCGACTCCATGTTGGTCTATGATCACAACTGAGCGGTAACACGCACAGGAAACCAGCTCCTGACTGATCTCCAAGACCCCATGCCACCCAAATGGTTTTTATTTTTTTACATTTTATATATGTTTCTTATATGTTTATTTACTCGACATCATTGCACATGAGGGCTAAGCCCTCAATGATTCTTGTAGTTTAAATGAATCAAACACTAGGCCTACCTCTAAATTAATTTTTGCCTCCCTGAACTGTCAAAATGTGGCACAATAATAAATTCATCTAGATCAACACACAGGTGTTTTTTTTTTAAAGAACTTCTCAATGCAACTCTGCTGACAGACATTTTTTTTCCTTTATCTAATCACCCTACCTTGATAAAGATATGTTTTGTTTGCTGACTTGTCAGAAAAAGTAAATCTCTCACCAGCAGCAGTTCTTGCCAGTGTAATTACCTGCCGCTACTGTCCAACACACCGTCCAAGAAGCTAATCCTCTTACCAGACTTATCACAAGTTGTGCTTTGATTCAACGAAGCAAAAAGCCAAACTAGCTTTCCTGGCCAGCGCAGACAGACCGAGCCCGGCTCGAAACCTGGGCTTAGCCACGCTTGCAAAGCCCTGGCCATCCCTTTCATTTTGGTGTATTTAAAGCTCAACCCAGTGCTGCTGTCACTGCTTCAGAGCAAAAAAAGTAGAAGGGGGAGGAAAGACAGGAAAAAAAAAAAGATGCACAGCCACTGTGGAAATTTGTCAAGTATTTTCTCCAAACTGGTAATGGAGGCCTGCAATTATGCAAGTGGAGATTCCTGTGCAGCCGAGCCGGCGCTGGGTGCGTTGTTAACCCTAGAGGGCAAGACAAACTGTAAGCACTCACGACGAAATGGGTTAATGAGGTGAAATGTAGGGCTTGCCAGGCAGGTCGCTCCAGAGAGGACACACACACACACACACACCAGGAAGAGAGCACAGCTTGTAAATTAGAGATGATCTATTTAGCACTCAGCACGCTTCTGCAATGCACTTCTGCACACAACCAGCTTACTCACCTCACTGCCCAACACACACACACAAACAATCAACAGACAAACACACACACACAATACAGACACACACACAAACAAACAACAAAGACACACACACACGCACACAATACAGACACACACACACACACACACACAATACAGACACACACACAAACAACAAACACACACACAAACAACAGACACACACACACGCCCACGATACAGACACACACACACACAAACACACAACAAAGACCCACACACACACTCACACACAATACAGACACACACACAAACAACAAAGACACACACACAAACAACAAAGACACACACAAACACATCCCACATGTACATAAACACACACACACGCATGCATCTGAGTGGCAGTGTGAGTCAACATTAAACTAGCCTGACAGGCTTTGCAGCCATGGTTGTAACACTTCCTGAAACAACAGTCAACCATCGATAACCTGATCAAGTTTCCCTAATGATTAGCCTAATCTTTAAACAAAAACAACAACATTGTGGAATGGCTATAATGTGAATGGCTGGAGCACTGACCTGCTGCCAACAAAATAAATGTTCAGTGATGATCTTTCTGAACACTCTGTTCAGTTAGATCAATGTGTAACTTCCTTTTCCTACTGTCTGTGAGTCACAATTGAAACGGGCGTGTCATTCAACTAAAAAGCAGCATCAGCAATTTTGTTCCTGTGATGAAGCAACTGGTCTACATTAGGCCAATCTGTGTTCTCAACTTCATCCAATACTGAGACAAAGATATTCATCTCAGGCAGATAGGCCATTTCAAATGTCCAACTAAACGATATATAGAATATAAAGCTCTAAAGAACCTTTAAGAAACATCTGTAATTCTGCAATTCTATAATTCATCAAATTCTGTATTTATGGGGAATCAGAAATGCTGACATTATCTGACCAAGTAACACCCCAAGTCATGCGTTCATTTTTCGTTTTACTTTACTTCCATCAAACTAAAAAATAACAAACATACCGTCAGCCTAGCTTAGCTGAGAAGCAGTCTGTCCACAAGACCAGACAAAATACCAGTATTCCCTCAGGCAAAAAGGCAAAAAAAAAAAGAGTCCTTGTTTGTCAATGTAAGACGAATGTGTTTGCCTTAAATCTGAACCGCAGACCATGTAGAGAAACACGTACTGCAAGTTCAGTGCAAAAGGAAGAGCTTTTGATGCCTTTTGCAGAAGGGCCTGAACCTGAATGGAGAAAACCACCTCACACTGTTGGTGGAAACAAGAGCTTCAGCTACTTACAGATTCGTAATCTGCCGTTTGAAGAGGTGCAGTGTGACCAGCCTGAACTAATCCAAGTCCTAAATCTTAATTGGGAGTAGGACCAGATGCTTGATAATAGCTGTTGGGTGGGTGTGTGGTGTGGTGTGTACATGGTTTGTGTGTGTGTGTGTGTGTGTGTGTCGTGTGTGTGTGGTGTGGTGTGGTGTGGTGTGTGTGTGTGTGTGTGTGTGTGTGTGTGTGTGTGTGTGTGTGTGTGTGTGTGTGTGTGTGTATGTGTATGTGTATGCATGTGTGGTGTGGTGTGGTGTGTGTGTGTGTGGGGTACATCCAGTTGCAGCTTTTTGGCCCAGTGCTTCTGCACTTGCTCTCTAAGACAACAATGCATCTTTGAGAGAGAGAGAGCAGAGAGAGCAGATTAAGCATGCCACTCCCATGTCTGACTGGGCCATATGACAGGTGCTAGCAGGGGAGCTTGCTTTTCGCAACAGACCCAGACACACTGCACATGGCTTCTTGCCTTCCCATCACTAAATGTCTGGACTATGGCCATCTCATCAGAAAACCGTTTACCAAAAAAACACACACGTTAATGAGCATACAAACACACATGCACGTGCACACGCACACGCCAACAACAATCTGTTCACAAAAGAGCAGAGTTGTGTTACAAAGACGCTGATGTGACTGACACCCGGCTACAAAAGCATAATCAAACCATCTGTGAGGAACACAGCACATCAGACAGGAAGGGAGAGAGACGTGCGCTGCAACAAAAGCCATCCCAATTGAAAACAGTGACATGACTATCAATCACTCGTTTAAAAAAAAAATTAAGTGGGTCTTTCTTTTCCCTAAAATGAAAACCAAAAAAAAAGTTAAATTGTAA
Source organism: Coilia nasus (assembly GCA_027475355.1). Taxonomy (NCBI): domain Eukaryota; kingdom Metazoa; phylum Chordata; class Actinopteri; order Clupeiformes; family Engraulidae; genus Coilia; species Coilia nasus. The sequence continues at coordinate 26,257,953 of CM050209.1, read as the reverse complement.
CCTATGGGGTCCATTTCTCATGTAAAACCGTAGATAACCTATTAGGCCTGTGACATTTTCCCGTTCAATGACCACTGTCAATTGTATTTTTTATGCAAATTATAAAAAAAATACCATACTCATTTGCATATGCTTTGGGACAAAGACTTCCAACCCCCCACTGTAAAATGGAAAAGAGTGTTAACCCCACAAAAATACTTAGCCCTCGCAATTTAACTTCTAATCATTACAAAAGAATGTTTACTGATACTGATTACTTTAGGTTATCTTGAAGTAAATACACAGTTCAGCTGACAAATATATTTGGTTGGGTAGCTCCTGAAGACTTAAAACTGGACGAAAGGGAAAATACCGAGGTGGAAACATTTTCTGAGGAAATATACAGTGAAGGCTCTAACCCAAATCCTGAATCCATGCCAAGTATTTATCCAAGCAGAACCAAATCGCCACTCTTACAAAGCAGCATTAGATGTGAACATCAAAGGCAATATTATGTGGAGTTATATGCTTTACTCTGTCGTACTTACATACATGGTGGAAAAAACAACAGCGTATGTGAGGATTATTTCCTCCATGTATGTGAAATCTTATAGCTATAGATTGGATTTTGTAGCAGAATTGTTTACTTTTTCGAGCAACCTCCATTCATAACGCTCAGTGTATTGTTTATGTCTTGCATCCCAAGCTAATGCTAGCAAGCTAGCACTGAATAGAGCCAATTCTATTCCAGCAGTATAGTAGCACATAGCATACGTTGTGCACAACGTCACAGCATCTCCAAATCATTGCAGCCCATCTTACATCTAAAGAATTTACATCTAAATCAAAGGATGAAACACATTTGATGCAGCAAAAAATAACTAACGTTAGTTTTTTTGATCACAGACCAACTTCAGCTGTGTAACTATGTGTTGGCAGCGCTGTACTGACGGGGCAAATCGAACAGACAAACCGACAAAGGTAACCTTATCCTGAGTAAATCGGGCTAGCTGGACCCACCTAAATTTACACACTTTTAAACAACTGTAAATATAAAGTTGACAGGCAAGATACCACTGAGAGCGAAGTAAATCATTACGGATGGTCGTAACAAATCGCTGAGGCCAGCGTTAACGTAAAAGCAAGTATAACCTACCTCATCAACCTCTTCCATATCCTGTATTTAATGTTAACGCCAGTTTTCATATGACATCTGGCATTCTGCTGGCATTGTTGGCTAGCAGTTTTGCTAGCTACTGGTCCACTGACTGAACCAGATCCATAATTTAAGTGAGACAACAAATAATTACAATGAGCACCCGAGTGTAAAAGTAATTTTACATCTTAGATAGCCCTATGTTGTCGTGGCACCAGAAACTAACATTTCTGACCTGGTCGTGGACCAGTTTGCAAAGAGCTGTCATTACGTGTGTGAGCGGTTGACTTGGAACGAAGGCGTGACACAATTCTGTGCAATGAATTTCAGCGAAAAGTGAAATGCAATAGTCGAGCATTATTATAAAGACCACGAGAAGACTGTAATGTAAAATGTGCTCGGGAATACATCATAATAGAGACTGTCAACTTACCCACTGTATGAATGTTTCCCAACGATATAATAATCACATAATATTTCCCCCCTTGCTCCGCATCTCCCACACTTTGACCTCCGCGTTTATCGCGACTTTTGTTTTCCTTTCCATCTCTTCCCCTCAAGCGTCGTGACACTTGGTACATTCCTGTTTAAAAGAGCGCCCTAGTCCATCCCATTCCACGTTCTGCCATATGCATACACCAATTAAGTAACAGGAAAAGCAGCTTTACTGTCATGCGTTTGGTTTTAAGCAAAACATTTCATTTCATTAAGTGTTGAAAATAGCATACGATTATAACATTTGAACACTATTCTGAACCCTCAGTTTTTGCCTATGCAATATAGCTCAGGTTATCATAATCTAAACCTGCTATCAAATGCCACAAATGCAGTGGCCAACCTTAACATCTTAATGTACTGCACCACTGATTTTTGAAATTATGAAAATAGGTGAACTGGTAATGTAGTTGTGATTTAGCAGTCACTATGCAGTAATTAAGTCAGCGATTGTTGTTTCATTCAAACAACCCTGTAGTCTAATCCCATTGCAAAGACAATGCCATGGTGTAACTGTAGCCTATATGATAAAAGTGGCTACATGCACCTCAGTGCATTTCCATGACTGGCGTCTGCTGATTTTGCTGAACCGTTTAGGCCACACCCACAATCATAGCCCTCTGGAGCGTGTACAGACCAAACACCATTATTATGTGCATCTCCCAAAATGTCTTATTTTTGTATGACCACAAATAGCCCTCAGGAATATTCTGCAGTTTCAGATTTCTTAAACATGTGGTCAGGCAGAGAATCACCCAGTCTCACGGGCTGTACTGTATACGGCCCAAAGCAGTAATAAAACAAGACCATCCTGAAATTATTCATTTAATCTGTGGATGAAAAAATGTCTTTAATTTACTTGTCTGCACAGCATCAGTTGTGAAATATGAGTTCATTGTAAATTTAACATTGTGTGGCTTTGCACTGGTAAGCAGGCATTTAATTAAAATAAAATGTATGGGGTTATACAAGCATCATCTGATACAAGAGCCCCTTGAAGTTACAAATTGATATTGCAAATGTTTTCTGTTCTGAATAATGTACATTGTGGAATAACTGAATCGACCAGAAGACAAAGACCTGTATCACATAAATTGTGGAGTAACTGTACATCAATACTGCTAAATGACAGTAGCTTCAACAGTTTGCCCATTTTCATTCTTTTTTTTTTTTCATTTGAACTGGGAACAATCACTAGGGGGTGATCCAGACTATCCTTTTTCCAACACTTCCCACTATCGCCTGTTCTCCCTTCCATCTTCTTGGTGATTAAGTAATGAATAGAAGGAATATACACCAAGTGGTGTTCTTCATCTGAAGCATACATTTCTACCCTTTATATTGTCAGCAGTTTACACATCAAAAAAATCACATCACATCCCTATTAGAGTTGCATGGACGTCAGAGTGAATGGAAAGCAAAGGCATATTCTCTTTGGTCCATTTACTCAGAGGAATGACAGAGGCAAATTCCGGATACCTACTAGCTATCAGCCCATCTGGGTGGGGAGCAAACTAAGTATTAATCACCATGTGTGGTCATGTCTCACAGTCTTATCCCTCTGAAGAGAGCCAACAGTAAATGACAAGATCATCTGAACCACGGATATTGGTGTGGAAAAATGGCTCTCTGGCCATATTAAAGGATTATTTTCCTTTTCCTTTTTTTGTTATTGAGAAGAACTAGGTTATCCTCACTGCACGAAATTATTACTGCATGACGAAATACAGTTGGACAGCATATGATGCGAAGGAAGTAACCGTTATGAAGGTCATAATCACATTAGGCTTTTGGAATATTATATAAACATACTTGCACAATAACACCCACTCAGTTTTGCAAGCAATAACAGTTATTAAGCTGGGAAAAAATGGCAGTGTTTCAGACTCACCTTAGGCGGAACATCAGGCTTGGGGAGTTGGCAGACCATCGAAGTGCTCATTGCAGAATAAGACAGCCCAGCTGGAGTAACTGCAGGTTTGGTAGGAGGCCCGGCTGCAACAGTACCAAGCACTGGATGGGTAGGCGATGGCTTTGCACGGGGCTCTGGAGCAGGTGTTGGGTTGGAACTGTCCGGATTGCTCACTGACTTCCTATAGCTGTCCCCGTACAGCTGTGAGGACCTCTGAATGACAGCAGACAGAAAGGTTGCTTTCTCAGGGCTCCTGGACTCCTTGCACTGTCGACCAGTAGCCTCCTCCCTCAGCTTGGCGCTGTGCACCCAACTGTTACTAGAGGAGCGATACACACTGGTGCCCATGGTGGGCTGGACGGGGGTCTGGTAAACGGTCTTGGGCTTGGCGTCCTCAGCCAGCTTCCCTTCTGGAGTTATTTTTAGAGGCTCGTGGGACCCTGTTGGATAGAGGAAACTGGTCCGGGCGGCTGACGAAGGTTTTGGGGGCACCTTGGGGGACGTGCTGCCCCTAGGCATAACAGGGCTCTCCTCACTCATGGCGTCCGGGCTTTCTTCACGTAAGATCCACACGGGGGTCTCGGGGCTGTACCTGGAGTAGTCAGACTGCAGAGCCTGGAGTTTCTCCTCTGTCAGACCCACACGTTCCTCATCTGAACACTGACTTGCATGATGGCAGTCATCTTCTGTGATGCTCTCAGTGGACTGATTCAGAGGCCTGCAGTTCCCCTCCTCCAGGAGAGCCCAGCTGCTGATGGTGCAGGGCTCTGCGCTCAAAGCATCCACGATGACGCCACCACGATCTGAATCCTGTTGCTGTGGGCTTGGCCCTGGACCTTCGGCTGAGGCGCTGCAGTATCCTTCCTCTGAGGCGGCCAGGCCAGCTCTGCTAGCAGGACACGGCTGCTGATGGGCCTTGGAGGGCGACTGCAGTTGGATGAAGAGGAAGGAAGTTTTGACCTGATGGTGATCTTCCATTTCCTCTCTGGGAGGGCAATCTCACCACGCGCCGCAGGAGGGGCACAGCCAAAGCCTGGCCGAAATCTCAGCGCGAGCAGATTCCCAGGGTGTCTCCCATCGTCCCCACTAGACAGACCAACGATAATAGCGAAAGTACTGATATAAATAGTGAAGATAGCCTAATATTTGCAACCTTAATTAACTAAATGTCATCTATAGTAACTGGAAAGATCCTGTCCTTACTGTGCTGTATGGTTGTGTAGATCCCTATGTCTGTGATTGTTTGTGTGCTGATCTACATACAGAACCTGAATGCCCTTCCAAGTTGTTGGTGCACCTAAAGATACATGCAAGCAAAGAGGTGAGGTAACTGTCTGACATTGAATGACATGCTGTCAGTATTACACAGTATGATCAAATGATATGCTGTCAGATTTACCACAGTATTTCAAATGTGTTTACTGACACAACACAAGCTCTTTTTTTTTTTTTAAATTCATAGACGTGGATTTTCAGCTTTCTCTTGCCCTGCACAACAACGCAGTCCATTCATCTGGTTCAGTCAAGTCCTGTGAGCTAAATATTGCCCTGCCCCCACCAAAACATAACATTTTAGTGCTACGATCTAAACATAATCCCTTAGGCCACCGCAAATGTATTTAAACAACCCCACTGTAGCCATTCCACACATGGGTTAAACCACAGGGTCCTTCAACTCCTTCACGAGCCAGGCTACCCCGCTTTCTGTTTTATTTTCCTTCTCTCCATCTCGTACCGAAACATAAAACAGGGAAGTGAAACGGTGCTTTGACCAGTCCCGTAATTATGCTCAGAGTGGTTCAGCTGTAGCAATGGCCAAACCCTGAGAGGCGTAACCAAGCTGTAAAAATTGCACAAAAAAATCTGAGTATGATAAAATGTTAAGTAACTGCAGTTGTTCTTTGTTTTGGAAAACATACACGCAAATGACCTTGTGATAATGCGGAGTCTGTGACAGCGTCTTGAAGATCTCATGATCTATTCCCAGAAATGCCTGGTCATGCGCTGTTGCAAGCCGGTATTTCCACAGACAGTGACAAAAACACAAAATATCAGCAAGTCTCCCCTGTATCATGTCACTAGAATATGATGAGCAAACATTTTATAGTCATTTTAACAGGCTAAATTATTAGAGACTCTTTCGATTCAATTCAAGTTCAACTTGTTACCTTGGGATACTAGAAAATAATAGGTCACATCAGTATTTAAATTATTAAGAAATGGGGAAAAAATGGCCTTTTTTCTATTTTTAGTTATACAGTCATGTTAGTGTTCATGGGGACCGCCAGACCACCCCACTTATAGCCATGGTCGTTCTGCTGAGCCAAGGAACATCAAAGAGCCTGGCACTCTGCCAAGCCGGCTCTCCCCTCCCTGCCATTATTTATACTGGAGCTGTGGCCCACAAAACGTGCATAATGCCATAATGTCGCGGGCTGCCTGTAATGCAGTGGACAGCCAGGGCTACACCAGCAGTGTGAGCCTAATGTTGTAACTCATGAGAGCGACAGCTACAGCTACAAGGAACATTCAATCAGACGGCCCACTGTGGTTTAGCCTATTGTCTAACTGATTTAAACATAGCTCGCACACTGTAGTGTAATGACGAGTTTACGCTGTCATTGACTCTGGGGGTGTCTTGAGAAGCTAAGAAATGTCAGTGGCCTCAACTTCTTCATTTTGTGTGCATTTTGTGTGTGTGTGGTATAGACGTACCTATTTTTCCCACCATGCATTCAGCTGTGACCATATTCATAGGCATTCTGTTTTTCAAAGGATACAAAATGACACAGTATAATTAGTACAATTTTGAATAAGCATTTTAAATAAATATTTGAACGTTTGAATAAAAAACTGCATTATTTGCCAAAGATGAAATCAAAGGCATAACTCTTCAGGTCCAAACTCACAATGACTCATGCACTTAAAACAAGAACAAAAAAAAAAAACTGAAATCCTCCTTCACCAACCTGTATACCCACACACACCCACACTATTTGTCCAGAGCACTCAAACATCCAGGCCTCCTCCGTAACGTTTCCTCAAGTCCAGCTTGTCTGTAAACAGCCGTGATTCGTTAAATGCTTACAGGACTTTGGCGAAGGCTCAGAGTGTCAATTCCAACTGGCTCAGAGTTATTGAAACCAAACACAGAGGAAATTACATCACTGGGGAGGGGGGCTCCCAGGGCGGCCTGCTCTATGCGCTTTTGCAGACACCTCACCCCAGTTCGTCACTGGGACCCATAAAAAAAGGGGGGGGGGCTGTGCTGAGTGACGCTCTCCCTTGCAATGAAAGCATTGTCCTGGCAGCTCCAGCGATGTAGGCTGGCCAGCCACAGACAGCAAGGGAAAACAGCTGTGGGCAGCAGCAGCAATAGCAGACCAGACCACCCCTCCATTTTAACGAAAAAAGCAACTTTTCGTTGCAAATGGCTAATAGAGAAATTCACTGAAACAAAGTACTTATATACGTAAGTATAAGTACTTATGTATAAGTATAGCACTATGTATAAGGATCACTGTTGTTGTTCCAAGACTAAAAAGGAACCGGTCTTGTGAATATGAAAGATTTTGAACCGATTTAGTCGCAGAAGCATGAAAGGCAGAAGCTTGTTTTAAACATGCTCCAACATCTCTTGGATGCTGATGGCATCCATCCCGATAAAGCTTTCTGCTGGCTGGTGCTGCGCATGGGCACCAAAGCAAACATTCACCGTGCAGATAAGGACCACGAGTGGGAAGAGTTTGCATAGTCCAGCCTACAGCTCATGGTCCTGACAAAACAACGGGGAGAGATGTCTGACTGAAACAAAACGCTCTTTATTGAGTGTTGAGGAGAAAGTCAGCAAGTTCAAGCTGCCAGCACTGAATGGACATTTGAGAAGAGAGGGGGTGTGATTGCACAGGATCATGAATGAAGTTTTCTCACAGCGAAATATACCAGAAAAGAAATGTCTTGTAATGACCACGCATCATACATAATACAAAAGAAGAAGATATCATTTTGAAATAAACAGTTGAATAACCGCTTAGATACAGGATGACCTCATCATTCTCTTAAGGCATCATGCCATATAATTCAGAATGTCTTATTTAATTTTAAGGTCAACAGATTGCCCTTTAACTCTTACATAACCATTTCTAACACCTACAGCGTAGCATAGCCTACTTCATACGAATCATTATTTAAAGCTCGCTGTGTGAACTGAATCATAGTAGCCTATTTTACGCTAAGTTCATCTGAGGACATGATGCACCTGCGCATAAGGGTGTTTGTCACCTTCAGAAGCTAGTGCTTTTCATGCCCTTGGTCAGCTATCAGAAGCATATTGGTAAACTGTTAAACGCTTGTCTATTGAAAAATGCAATTTACTTACCATGTCACCGTTTGACTGCGGAACCATTAACATTTTCCCTGTTTTCAGTCAAGCTTTCCGATGTGCAAGAAACATGATGCGAGATGTGGCGATCGAACGTTGCAACTTTGGCTCGATGTCATTCTGGGTGCGAAGTGCGAAGTCAAGACTGACATCGCCTCGCTCCACTCGCACGTGTGAGTGGGAAGAAATGTCACTCTCCGGTATGTGTGTCCCTGCCTTAATTCTAGTTCAGTTCAGTCCGTGGTGTATCGCCGGCGGCTCATTTCCCCATTTCTGTATGGAAATCAGCAGGTTTCTTATAAAACTGCAGTTACCATTTCTAGTAAATCTATAGCATATGTCACTCCAAAGGGTCTTCAAAGAAGCCTCAGAATTGTTTTAGCTTCATCTGTTGCATGAAAGTCAATATGAATAGAATAGCATACAATTAGATGACAACTAAACGCACCAACAGATAATTCAGTCGTATAACCTGTAATAGGCAGCATCAGTTGACAGATAAGTATGATGGGATGTAGTTCCTTGCTTCCTGATTGTGAATATTCGTGAGTTTATGTGTAGCCTACTCTCATGCACAGGCAACGAACTGTGGGCATATCAAGGGTGAATACTGGTTGTAAGCTATCATCTTGGTATTGCAGGTCTGCACTACAGGAAAACTGAGGGATAGGCTACTGCTCGAGACACCAATAATACTAATGTATGTCTTAGATGTACTGTAGGTTGGGGATAATTGGAAGCATGCAAAGGGTGTTTACTTGTTGGAGCCGTCATTAGGCTCTTTTTGAAGGGGACTTCAGTGGAGCTGTTTTCAATTTACCAAGGCCTTTTCTTTTACCCTTTTATTCCAGGAAGCATGAACTTGTGTCAGTTTGGGACAATGCATGGCTTGTACTCAAAGAAAATGATCTTATACTCCTTGAATGGCTTCACTGCAGTGGTCCAAATGTGTTTTGATCTAAGAGACTGCAAGTGTTTGTGTACAAAAAGGCATCCCACCCAACAACCAGCACTTTCCCATGGTTCAGAATCTCCAGTCACATACTGTACAAATAAGCTACACAATATGAGCGATATAGCATTAACTGTGTGTGTGTGTGTGTGTGTGTGTGTGTGTGTGTGTGTGTACATATATGGAACATGGGAGGGTCAAACTAGGTGCCTTTTATGATTCTTTGATGATAAACAACTTTTAAAGAGTACAGTTCTATCACATTCATGCAAATGACGGACTGTGGAAGAGAACACACCTGTTCAGTCTGAGCTGTAATACTGACCACAAAAAAGTGTTCACTGATAAGGTGTCTGATTAGGAAGAGTTGGCCTACAACCATTGGATGAAACTATTCGATTTAAGGATATGAGGACTGCTAGTATTTGCATGACCCACAGTGGTGTCAACTCGTACATTTATGATACGGAAATTCATTCACCTTCAAATGCTGTATAGTATTTTACAGACAGAGTCCTCAAGAATATTATGAAGGTGCTTTTATCCACTGGAAACATCTGGGATTAATTATTCTGGCACTGGGATAAATCCTCTTTTGGATACTATAGAGAGCTTATGTAGACTACACCATAATTGGACTCAGAGACAGTGATTGATGAAAATTGGGTGTTGTTCTCGTTGAAACCTCAGTTGTGTAAACACTCATTGATGTTACATACATGGGTAATGGCAGCTTTCTTGATGTGGTTTTCGTACAGTATTCTGCATAGCTACAGTACATTGTACACACTGTATTGAGAAATATTTCAACAGAGAAGTTGTCCCGTACCACGTTCTTTCTATACTTTTGAAGGAACTGATAAGATAGCCTATATGTTTTCCATTAGATATAAACCCTTTGAAATCAGTTAAACAGTTACAAACCTAATGCACTATTACCTTGTCTCAGTATGAGCAAAAGTCTGTTTCACAGTGTACAACACTGTCACATTTATTTGAAGCAGTGGGCCAAGTATATGTGTATACATCTCACGACACAGTTGAAAAAGGGAGGCAGCCGTAGTCAGTCGGAAATGAGGACACTCCATTTATGAAATTAATCTCCCACCACTTTGAGGTCAAGGCTCATTAGAGACCGTTTATAAATAAATGGGTCACATCATGGCACAGTAAGTAGCCTACCTACCTACCTACCCTTCCCTGAGTTTACTTTGCACCGTAGTAGAGACGCAGAGAGACCCAATCTACATGTGTGTATACAGGTCATTGTGATAAGCTGGCCCTTAAACAAGTGCTTATTTGCTTAAACAAAAGGGGGAAAAGTGCATCTCCATGGTATGAGGGAGTGTCTGTGCTACGGTGGGTCTTGTCAGAGGAGGCGAAGGCGATCGCCTGGGGCGGAATTGGAGGGGGGTTGGCAGCAGGCCATCCAGATTCTAAACGGAGGAGACATACACGCACACACACATACACACACACACACAAACACATACACACACTCACATACACAAGCACATACACACACTCACACACAGACACATACAGACACACACACAATCACACACAGTGGCACACACACACCACAGGAACATTATCCAAGCATTATTCTAAATTTTTAATGGAGAGGGTTGTAAAGTTGTATCTTTGCCTGAGGCAAACAGTAAACCATGACTGCCACTCCTGCTGTATCATACCTACGTATCTGTAGATTAGTGGGGTAATTACACACAGTTTGGTTGGGTGGAGCAGCCCAGTGTGTAAATTCCATATGAATAAAAAAATTCACAAGTAAACATTCTCAGTCTTTTTCAAGTCTGCATACATGCTGTTGTATAGCCATTTACAGTTTTTGCCCATTGCTTGAACGCAATAGACATATGCTTAAACCAAAGTAACATAACTTGAAGTTGTGTTACCATGCCTTAAACACAGTGTAACCATACCTTAAACACAAACGCTGCTTTACACTTTAGTTGCAATTCTGCAACACACTTGCTCCTTTTTGCAACACACTTGCTCCTGCACACTACACACTATTTCATACATAAGATACTTCGTTCAAAAATTAAATACCGATGTATCATTGGCAAAACACATCTATTCAAAATACAAAACACATACAAAACACACAACACTCAGACACACACCTGAAAATACTTACTTACAAAATTGAACACCAATCAGCCAGCTACAAAAAGGCCTCAGTTACAGTTTTTTTACACACTAAAATAAAACCTTTCCCACATTTTTTTAAACCACTCAAATAACAAAACAATGGCTCAGTGGAGGAGAGCATGGACAGAGAAGACGAATGTGTGATAACATGCAAATAACATTGGTTGACCACCTGGAAAACCCTAGGTTGAGACATGCCACCAAATTGAAAAGAGACAATGCTTACAGTATCTTTTTGTCTCCAACAACACAGTGTTTACCGTGTTTACTGTCAACATGGTTCTTTGTAGAAAATGATTGTTTCAATTTTCAACATGCAACCATGCAGCAAGCAAACACTTGCGTACACTACTGACTAATGTTGCATTGCAAGTCCAAATTTGTATCAGTTACTGTAAAATATATTTAGTGAACAGTATTACGTAGTCATGTGTTGTGTTTCGTGAATGTATTCATGCTATTTATCAATATTTCGCAAAAGATACAACCCAGATTATGTCATTAGAAAAGTCAGAATGTTACAGCATGTTTACAGTAGGAATGAACCGCAATACAGTTTATGGCTGCTTATTGTGAGAGATGCTTAGTGAGAGAGATGCTTACCTTATGCTTAGCAAGAGAAGACGTTGCTTGTGATGTTGATGAGATCCTGTGGCCAGACCCCAACACACGGCAAGAACCATAAGCCCACTTACGCACAATTGTGTCCTTCTATATTTACATTAGTGTATTGTTACCTGGTCCCCTGGAGGGGATTCACCAGGTATTGCAATGACGCTTTCCATGTGTGTGTGTGTGTGTGTGTGTGTGTGTGTGTGTGTGTGTGTGTGTGTGTGTGTGTGTGTCTGTCTGTCTGTCTGTCCGCCCACAATGACCTTGTCTGTCCACTTGGCGGACCAGGTTGCCATTTCTGATTGTGGTTGTTTTTTTTTGTTTTTTTTTGCTTAAAATAAATTTACTGCACTGTAAAGCAGACTACTGTAATGTACATTATTGAGTATTTCATTTTTTTGTTGTTGCGAAGACATGCCTTCTGCAGAACTGAATAAAAATGAAAGACTGCAGTGTTCTATATAAAGTAGACTAGTGTGTTGCTGCTGATGTGACAGTGTTTTCATAAGATGCAAGTGTGTGCAATTTTGTTATCAGAGTGACATTTTGACAAAGGATTGTTAGGTTTTGATTGCAGAGTTTCAATTTGACATAGATGTGAAGGGTTTATTTCCAAGTGTTGTGTCCTATGTGCTTGGGTGTAGAGTTTTGGCACAGCGAGCCAAATTTAGCAAAATGTGTTTAAGCAATGGGCAAAAACTGTAAAGGAGAGGTTCGGCGTGAAGCAATCCATGGCCCTGTTGTTGGAGGTCACAGAGTGCACAATTTGATGCAACATAAGCTGAATAATGAACTGGTAGCTAGCACTAGCTAAATAGGTCATATGGGAAATGAAACTAAAAATGACTTTCTATGCCACATTCAGTTAGTGTTAACTCAGTTCGTTATTATGTCTATGTTGCATCAAATTTTCTTGTTCTTTTTCCTACCCACTGCACTCTGTGACCTCGAACAACAGTGCTATGGATTGATTCGCACTGAACTTCTCCTTTAAATCGAAGTGATGGGCTACACATTTAAGTCAGTGGCTCTTAAAAGCTTTGATTTCTATTTGGAACATTCATTTAAACTAGTACTTCCACTTCCACTTTTGAAATACGACAGGTCACCCCGAGTTGCATATGCATGCTGCACGTGAAAATGTTCTTCTACCCCGATTGCCTCCATTAGTCAGTGAAAGAAAGTAGGCAGAAAATGAGTGAAAACGAGTGAATAAGAAAAAGGCCAACAAAGTGACGTAAGTTTGTTAATTAGAAGAAGCTATGCCACAGTTGTGATTACTGGATTACTTGTTGCAGCACACATTCACTTAGCGAAGTATAGGTAAGTATGTGTGTTTGTGTAGAATGTTTAGATCTTCTATTTGGTTCGCTACGCCCGAATGGGCTTCGAATGAATGTAGCCTGTGATTAGCATAGCCAAGAACCTGTCATTCTCCCTGCTCCATCTCCTCCACCAAACTAGAACAGCCTGAAACAGAAGCACTAAAGCATTTTTTTTCACCAAAACCAGCTCACGGGGCATTCATTAATACTAGAGACCACCACCAATTAATGAAAACACGATGGAAGTACACTTTTAAGAAATTTATCACAATTATTCACAATCTTCTGAGAGTCCATGTTACGTGTGCTCGAAAGATTCTGTGCACCGGTGTCCCCACTGAGCACTGCACCTTTAAGTGGGGTTTGTAATGCTCTGCTGGGCTGTCTGTTGCCACTGCACTGAAAGGGGCCAAGGGGCCAAGGTGCCAATGAAAGAAACACACATGCCCACCACCCCAAGTCTGGTGATTTATGGAATGTGATATGAAGGCTCCACATTAAAACAATCATCTCAGGCTCCACTGACATGGCAGCAAGGGAGGCCCAGATGTTGACCTCAGCTCTGAAAGTTGGTCTAATTGCAACGGCTGGTCGGCACAGAGCCAGAGCTTGGGTTCGCCGCATCAAGGTAAGCCACGCCATCCCCTGGTACACTCACACACACACACATTAGCTTCGAACATAACTAACTATCACGTCTGGAACAACGCACTAAGGTTAGGGACTCCTTTGTGTGCAGGGTGTAGCATTAACCCCTAGACAGCGTAGTTTGTGTCAAATGTGTATCTGCAACAGGGGAGCAAACTTCCTAACAGATATGAATACTCCACATTAAAACAATCATCTCAGGCTCCACTGACATGGCAGCAAGGGAGGCCCAGATGTTGACCTCAGCTCTGAAAGTTGGTCTAATTGCAACGCAGCGTGCTGCATGGCGAAGGAATTCCAGTCAAAACAGAGAGCAGTCTGTGCTTTGTCCATGGCCTGCGTAACACGCAGAGGTGAACTGCATCTGGGTAGCTTGGTGTACAAACCAAACCAAACCAAACCAAACCACACCGCAACAGGTCACTCTCTGGTGGAAACACCATACTGTAAATAAAATATCTGCAGCTAAACAAAAACAGTTACAACTAAAACAACTTAAACTGTATGGAACCTTGGAACAATGGACCTTGGAACAATGGAACCTTAGAAAATGATGACGAACAGTGTAGCAGAGTAGACAGCACAAGTGTGAGGTTAATGTCAGATTAACTTTCACCCAGTCTGGAATAGACAACCCTGCCACATGTTTATGATGAGATGCATTTGTCCATCCTTAGTCAGGTGTGGTTCATAACATCAAGAGCTTCTTAGCAGATGTAATCTGTAAGTGATTCGCTTGTCTGATGTGGTGTGCAGTGTTTGATATTTTAGATTTGGTACTCCCTAGAATCTGTGCTAGAGTTAAGAGCTGTATCTACTGAACCTTCATTCACCTAAAGAGCTGTATCAATGAACCTTTGTTTACCAGATATTTGGGAGATGAATGTCTTCTTGACATAATTTAATCAGTATTTAGAAACGGTGTTTACTTCCTTAGTAGTTCTTAACAACATATGTTTGTTTTCAGCGACAATTTCTTTGATCATAGTGAGTGGCCTATGGCCTATGGCCTTTACCCCTGACTATATTATATAATAGCCTAATTTGAAGTGAGTCAGTGCTGCAACAGTCTCTCTTTCTGTCTTCCTCTTTCTCTCTCTCGCTCCCTTCCCCCCATCTCTCTCTTTCTTATTCTCTGTCTCGTCTATCTATCTCTGTGTTCCATTTCGTGACTGTTTCTTTAACAGAGTGTATTGGCAGCCTAGCCTGGTTAACTCGCCCCTCGTACCTCATTTCATTTTGTACAGAGGGTCTGGAACGGAATCTCTTGAGGGTGATGTAGTCGGCCTAAGCAAGACCGATCCAATCAGCGAACAGAGGGTGTGACCTTGTGTGCTACATTTGAATTGTAGTGCGTAGATAGGCTAATTGCTTATGTGACGCCCAGGCGTTAGCGATTGGGTAAAGGCAGAGGCTTGTTTTAAACTTCAGCAGAGTCCACACCTCCAGGAAGAAATTGTATCTGACAGTGTCTGGTCCAGACCGTCTGTACAAAATGAAATGAAGTACGAGGGGCTGGTTTACCAGGCTATTGGCAGCCATCAATTGACACAAAATTATCTAGGAATACTACCACGGAACACACATTCCTGTTGTACTGCAACAACAAAACATGCCTTTACAGCACTCAGTCAATGCATAGAGTACAAAAGCATGGACTCTTCAGAACTAACTTGGGGTCAGCTGGACCCAGACCAACGGGAGAAGAGGCTTTCTTTTGTTCCGCTCCTCACTCAACATGGCTGGCAAAAAAAAATAAGGCATCATTGTGTCAACTGTTCTGACCTTGTCTCACTGCCTCTTCCCCTTGGCAGTAGAGTGGCCAAATGTGCAGCAGTCTGCATGCAAAACAGCCTGGCAGTCAGGACAGAGTACATAAGCTAGAGCTGTTCCCACAGAAAATGTAAACACGACAAGTGCAGACTTGACGACAGCGAAAAACCTCAAGGTTTCCGAAAACAACCTCTCTATATATAGTTTTTTTTTTTTCTGGCCCCACAGCCGAGTACAGTATATGTGACGTGCAGACTCCTGCAGACCTATGGCTTTAAAACACCAGCCCCCACCCAGTCCAATTTGAGGGCCTGGAAAAATAGAAACAGATGATGTATGATTGACCCTGATTAAGAGCAATGGGAGTTTTAATGACACGGCCGTGTGCCAGAGAACCGCAGCAGTGAGGAACAAATAAATGGGCAGCACCTGTACTTGGTGTTTGAACAACTCCCTCAACATGAACTAACCACCTTCGCTGGAGTCCAAGACAAACTCGTGAAAAAAAGGCATATGGAAGAGTTACATGGGACACAAAGTGTTGATTTATATGAAAACACTGTAAATGTGGCATACATTTTATAAAACTTATGGATCAAACATCCTGAGAATTTTCTGTTGTACAGCTAAGTGATTCATTAGGTGATGCACTCCACAAAACATTCAACTGTGACTAGCAACTTCTCATTTATTTTTTAGTTCAAGTAAGCCAGGAGTTCCATGACGCATAATGTAAATAAAAGTTAATGCCTACTTCAACAACTACACAAGGTACATTCTTTAAAAATACTGTTGGCTAAGTAATAAAAAAAAGATAAAACCATCATTCTATTAGGAAAAATATATCTTAACAAGGTATATATTTCCTGCATGACACATGAATTGGCGCAGCCATACTGTAATAGATTAGAAGAGTCGACCTGCTCTTTGTCAAAGAGAGAGAAAATAATGACTTGGCCAACACACAGAAAACATAAATCCTTTGTTATAGTTGTGATGAACATAACTCTTCTCCAAATGAGGATCATGCATGTCTTAGTGCACGATAGCTGTGGCTATCATCTTATTTTAGTCTTAATTAAAAACATTGCAATTGGACGAAAACTTTACCGCAGTGTGAAAAAGAGGGGGCACCCGGATTTGAACCGGGGACCTCTTGATCTGCAGTCAAATGCTCTAAGCTCTGTGCAAAATGTTCACTTACATTATGTATGCCTCTATAGGGCACTTTATGGTGTTTGAGTTACACTGTGTGGTACACTACATTGTGCCCTATATAGAGAACAATTAAACATTTTGGATTTTCCCTTAGTGTCTGCCTTTGGGATCGATATGCTCCCCACGCACACTGGTTGCTTTTGACCAGCGAGTGTTTGACATCCTAACAAAACCAACTTCCACTGGGCTTTCCTTGGATACCAGTAGGGCATGTTCCGGCATTCTCTTGCTCCGCTGTCCCTGCCTGGATAGACGACATGCCAAAACGTCCATATTATGTCATCTTAAAAATGAAAGTGGAAAATAATGAATGAATCATATACAACACACCACAACATAGCTTAATTTGCAAAACTATAATAAAGGTATAAAATGTGGGCCACTTTAAATAAAGAAATAAACTATGCAATATTCAGAAAACTGCATCAATCAGGCATGTTATCAGAAAACTAATATCATATGACCCACTACATGTTTGTAAAATAATACAACAAGTCACTAACATTGTAACAAGTCACTAACATTGTTAGGTGCATACAAACATCCAAAGCTGTGATAGGGTTTACATCTGTGGTACTTGTATCAACATCTCAGCTGTGCTCCTCCTAGATCACATCACTGCTATGTGCACACAGTCAGCCAGAGTCCCCAAAGAAGCAGTCAGGAATTTTTCTCTCTTTGCTTTTTTTGTTGATGATAGTTTCCCTGTCTTCCCCTCGTGGCTGAACACATCTGCAAGATCTATCTCCACGTCCAAATAGCTCCTCTCTTGGGCACTGCCGTGGAATGTCCTTACTGTGTCAACACAACTCCCAAAACTACTGACATCAAACACTCAGCAAGGCAACAAGCAAGGCACAAACTGTCCTGGGCCTCTTCTAATTACTACACGATATAATGTAAAAAAAAAAAAAAAGAAAGAGGGAGAGAGAGGAAAAAGCAACCCTTGGAGGCTTAAAACCGATAAAAATCAGTCCTTACATAAACACAGACAAATTATAGAGTTCCGCTTTAGCATAGACCAGGAAATGATTATTATGGCCTTTTAGCTAATACTCTGCCCCCTTCTCAACTGCATGTTTTGTTAAACAAATGGAGAAATAGCATCCGAAGCCCTGGATTCCTTCCTTGCAAACCGCTGTTCCTAACTGACATGTTTCTTTCTACACATAGAGTTTCAGGGAGCATCATCGAGTTTTAGAGAGCAAAAACAGTGAAGAACAATGTGCTGTTTGGAAGTGCATCCATCTTAAGTAGGCATATGTTTCGCATCAAGTAATCAGTTTGGTGATGTTAATGTTTCCTGTGAGTGTTCTGCAGCACTGTTAGTGAGATTGCCCAGTTGTAACTAGAGAAGTCATCTTCTCCACTGAACCAAGCAGAGGATTGATAGTGATATTCCTAATGATAAGGCACACGAAACACAGCAAATGCTATGCTATTTGGACAGTAGTAAAATCTTATGTAAATTGCTCTATACAGAGACATATTTAAATGTCTACATTTGAATGCACTCAATAGTCTGGTTACGTTTACGCATCTTTGGTTTATTTCTTTTAAACAGCTTTGATAATTGTCTGTCACTTTGATCTGATTTTGCAAATCCACTAACTATGTGTATTTACACAAGTATAAGAAAGAGTTTTCTTTCATGATAAGCACTACGGACTAAGCAATAAATAAGATTTATGCGGCTCATTGTAGGGCTTCTATAAATGCTGCCAGCATATCTGGCACAAAGAGTTTTTAGTTTCTCATCTCCGGCCAATGGAATACTAATGCATCGCCTCTTTGGCTGCTTACAGGACATGAACTCTAGTCTGCAGCACCCTGTCGAGCAAAAAACAACGGGGATTCGTTTTAAACACGTCAAATGGTTGTCTGAGCCAGTAACACTTTTTTGTTGTTGTTTGGTACATTGATTGTTTTAGTAGACACACTGGCAAGCATGTCAGATAACCGTGTCTAAAAGATGGCCCTATGGTTTAAATTCAACTTCAATGAAGCCTAACCAAATTAGCCTAAATAATTTAATAAATAATAATTAGATTTTCTGTGTAGGTTAATTTGTTGTTGTCTGTCGTTTAGTGAGACAGAATTTACTAATAGTTTGTTACTTTACCATTGCATTTCTGTGATACAGGGTCAGTGAGTTAGGCTTACCATGTAAGCCATATGCCACGACTGCCATCTACTGGCTGACTTACAAATTCTGAAATACTTCAGTGTACCTGACAAAAAGTTCTGATCTGCTGTGATATCAGAGACGTTGTAATAAAAGGGCTTTGTGGCTGTCTGCGGTCCATAAGCCACTGCTAGTAATAAATAGATCTGTTTTAATCATATGCACGTAGTTTTGTAAACTGGTTTGTACATGGTCTGAAATATGTATAGGCTAATATTTTTAAACTCGTCCAAAAATTGTTTCAGCCGTTATCGACTACTGTGAAGCCTGTGTGTTGTTTTTAACCAATAGTCTACAGATTTGTGATCAGCCTTAGCACATCCCTGCCCCCCTTTCTGTCTGGATAGTTGACGAAAATAGGCTATGGCTCTTTAAAACTAAAAATCTCCCCCTCTGCCTTAAAGTCAGGCGGACATCTGTTAAGCTGCATGTAACGGCACCTGTGCTGCGCGTGAACACTGCAGTTTTCCAGGAAAGGACTGGTGGTCCAATGACGCGAAAGCGGCGTTCAAATGTGTAATGCGATAAATGTTTCAGCCTACACAACTTGTGTTTCTGTGCTGACAGCATGTGTAGTACCTCCCTCTCACCTGCAGTAATTTACCCTCGTCAGAATCAGGGAGGGACGGAGTTCGAGTTCGGAAGTGGACAGTGGGTGGACCAAAACTTTTGCGGTGTAGCCTATATTGTGTAAAAATGAACAGAAAGAAGTCGGATGTCAGATGAGCGAACGCTACTCAGATGTCCATTTCATCTTAATATGGATTGTCAGATTTAATGGGCGGCTCAGGTGTGGATAACTTTGTTGAACGTGCCCCCCGTCCATAGGTTGGTATACTTCCATACACGGAATGCTTTCAGGAAACTGGTTAAATGCTTCAGTGGCTACACGGAGTTTGTTGACGCTCATCATGTATGATTTTTCATTAAAATGCTGTTTTTTTCTGAATGCGCTTTCTTGTGTAGAT
Source organism: Coilia nasus (assembly GCA_027475355.1). NCBI lineage: Eukaryota > Metazoa > Chordata > Actinopteri > Clupeiformes > Engraulidae > Coilia > Coilia nasus. The sequence goes on along the minus strand of CM050209.1, from coordinate 26,238,174 downwards.
AATCCGCTTTATTCAAGTAGTAATACTTGTAATTAACGTAGTGGACGCTTTATCTAAAACGTTAAATTTAGTTGTGCTACATGTTTACTTGTTAAACGTGTTCTGTACTGTACTATGTACAGTAAAGAAATTCTTTTAGGCTTCTGTATCTGGGAAGACTTGCTTAATTGGTCACTTTTTTCTTATCTGATGTATCCTATTTAAACAGAATCTACACAGCACCATCTCAGGCTAAATCCGTGCACCTGGCTCACTGATAAGATCATTTTAGAAATAAGGAAGTGAAACATTCGTACAATAATATACTTGTTTGTTCACGTAGGCTACAGTAGGCTACTCTCGTTTTGATGTTGATGTCCAGGAATTACATTCCAAAAACATCTGAGGAATATCTCACCCTGATAATAATAGTTTACATGGTGTAAGTATGAAGGAAGGAAGGAAGGAAGTGTCTTCTTGTGTGTTTGTGCTGGAAGATTTTCAACTCTGTGCTGCTGTTCACAGACCTATAGTGTCTATGTGTACTGCTATAATTTTGGTCTTACTGCTTAATGAGTGGGGCAAGCATTATGTTGGCCTTCCCAGACCTGATTATGATACAGAAATATCTCACCACAACTTTGGCTTTGTTTTTAGCAACACATCTGGACTGATCAATGGACTACATCACAGAAGGATTGTAATATTTCAAAACAAAGTCACCCTTTCGGGTCTCCCACCAGCTGTGCCAGTCTGACAAACTCTCCCAACAACCTAGCTGTCACCTCTATCACCAGTCAGTCTGTGACAACAGCGTGGCAGGATGCTGCAGCAGATTTTGATTGACATGTACATTGAGCCCGAGCTCCTGGCGGAGCTGAATGAGGAGCAGAAGCAGATCCTGTTCTTTAAGATGAGAGAGGAACAGGTTCGCCGCTGGAAAGAGAGGGAGGCACAGCTGGAGAAGGAAGAGGCCGGGTTGAAAAGGCGCAAGAAGGGTAAGAGGCAAGCATTACCTCAGTGAATGACTAAGAGCTCCAAGTGAGCGCACTGGAAATTTGAAGGAACTAAAAAAAGTTAAGGCAAAGACTGCAGTCATTTACTCACCTAATTGTTTTGACTGTGCCAAATGAAGCATGCATAGCAAGAGATGCACGAGTGCAGCTGTTAAATCTGTCTTGATAATGTCTGTCCTTAACATGTTTAACTGTCTTACCACGAAGCAAGACAGTGCATTTAAAAAAAAGAAAAACCTCATAATTTCTCTGTATTATGGATTCCCAGAAACTGGCAAGAATGTCTCTTGGAAGAAAGCAGGTGACGGGGATGTTTGGGTGTGGGTGATGGGTGAGCACTCTGACGACAGGCCGTACGACCAGATTTGCGATGAGATTATGGCTGAGAGAGCCGCGTCACAAGCCCAGAGGGAAGCAGACGAGCTCAGGTGAGAAATTATGGACACAGTAGCCAGGCAGATGTTCACTCTTAAAGGTACAGTGTGCATTTTTAACCTGGTGCACATTTTCTTCACATTCTACCAGTTGTCTTGCATGATTTGCTAGATGTCCATGTCATTTGATTAGATTATATTCAACTTATTGTCATTACACAGTAGCAGATGTTTTGTGAACAAGTACCTCTATTAGATATTGGCTCTCTATACAGCTGTCTGTACAGAGCTTGTATGTCTGTTAAAACTCTCTTATTTTCTTACACAGTTCTGTCATTGTAGATTGGAGACATTAGTGACCTGGACAAGACCTTAACAATTTCGGCCAATTGGTACACTTCGTCTGTAGCATGCCAGGGAGGGGTGAAATGTGATTTCTCTTATGAAAGAAAGAGTTTGAGCAAATATAAACATTGCTACAAAGTACATTTAGATGTCAGTTGTTAAAATATAGACAGTCATTTCTGTGCTTGGATTCTCTCAGGGTTCCGGCTCAGTGTTTAGGCAATCCCTCATGCAATGCTATACTGTGCTTAACGTAACGTAATGTTCTCATGACATACACAGGAGGCATTTTACTCCCAGTTTTTGTCTTTCACTAACTGTGAGAAATGACAAAAGCTTAAACTGCATAACTGCACATCACAGTAAAACTGGTCTCAAGGGGTTCCAGAATCCTTTCAGACAAAGGTTTCTGCAGCATTGTATATGTTAGCGGACCAAATATGGTTTTCACTTTACTGGGTCTTTAAATTAATGTGTCCAGGTTAACAACTTGGCAACAGTTAACACTAGTTAACATGGCAAATCTGAGCCCACTGGAAAGATCAACTACTTGTAGGCACATGATGCTTGTTTGGTTCTGTGTGGTATGCTCAGTGTGAGGTTGGGCAAGCACAATCGAGGGCAGCGAGTGTTAAACAACAATGCTATCTCATTTTTTATGGCCTAGTCAAATTTACACAAGCGCCCCTGGCTAATTTTAACATCACCGGCACAGCTCTTTGGAAACATGGCAATTTATGACCTTGAAGCATGCAGGGATGCCTTGCCTTTTCCACACAATGGTTTCCACACAATTAAATTATCCCTCTGTGTATGGAATGTGTGTCAGCGTCTGTTGACATCTGATGACGTGCATGCAGAATAAAAGCAGAAACAGGTTTTGTTCTGCAGCAGTGGTGGCCAGACCTGTATGTGAGTGACTGATTCGGATTGTGCTGAGCACGATGTGTGCACACCCTAATGAAGGGGCAGACGTGGCCATAGGCGCTAGTTAATTGGCAGGCTGGCCTTAAGAATCAGGAAGTTAAACCAGAGACTTTCTTACGTAGGATCTAGAAAGACGTTGGTTAAACATTCCCCTGGAGCCCTGGCCGGCTGTATTGTAGCTGTGCTATGTTGACACAGGGCAGTGTGTGTGTGTAGTAAGAGGGTTTCAACAGTCTGACTTGCCTCATAACCTCCCCCTCGTCATGGCTGTGACCCTTTTGTTAAATGTGCATGGTAAATGTTTTACACCATCTGAGAATCTGAAAATCAGAATCAGAATTTTATTGGTCAAGTACACTTACATATACAAGGAATTTGACTCTGATAGATGTTGGCTCTCCATACATTCAATACAGACATGTAGTAGTAAACATCCAACACATCCAACATAAACATAAACATCCAACACTCTCAGAAAAGAAAGTTCAGGATTGTACTATTAGGGGTAGCAAAGCTTGTCACACTGGCAGTACCCTCAAAGGAACACAATTGTACCTTTTAACCACTGTTTCATACCTAGTTTGTACCTTCTCCAGAGCTGAAAAGGTACACATCAGTACCTAAAGGTCCAAATATTAGCCATTGGGGGTACATTAATACTAATTGTACCTTAAGATACAAATGTGTATCCCACCTGTCCCCCTTTTTCTGAGAGTGAATAGACAAAATAGAAATATATAGACACATTCTGTACAATAGACACAGTATACATATATGCACCTAATATAGCCATACTCCCCTGGTCTTAACTGACCCAGCTAACCCACAGCCACCTGGCTTGGTCGTAGGGCGAAGAAGGAGGCTGAGCTGGAGAAGAGGTTTTCGGCCGTACAGCTGGACCCAGCGCTGGTGCTGGCCGTGCTGCAGGAGGAGAAGAGGCAAGAGGAGGCCCGACAAGCAGCCGCCCAGGAGCAGCAGAGGCTGAAGGAGGAGCTGAAGGTACAGCTACACACACACACACACACACACACACACACACACACACACACACACATACACACCTGGCAACTGAGAGTAACAGGGTGGTTCGCTTGCACATTGGGTGACCGATTGGAGCTGATGTGCCATGTCACAAGGCTGATGTGTGTCAGTAATAATAAACAACAAAGGTTACACGTATAGCGTCTTTCTCAAATATAGCGTATTTATACATATACACATATAGCGTACATATACACATATAGCGTACATATACATACAGCGTACATATACATATAGCGTCTTTCTCAAACCCAAGCTCACTTTACAGACATAAAAAATTAAGGTAGCTAATGAAATGCATGACACATCTTAATCATCAATTATAAAGCGGGCCAGCACAGAGTTTAGAAACATGCTAGATGAATAAAAAAACGAAAACAAAAGGGACTATTGTACAAGTAACTACAGGTTAATTAATGCTAATTAACCTAATTAAGGTTATTAAACTGATTGTTTTAATCATACCTCTGTGCACAGGGAGGTATTCAAATAAGGTGGTTTACTGACTAACTCAGATAAGTTAACTCAGAGTAAGTAGCAAATCTCCTAAGAGAAGAGTCCTATGGCTTCATCCTCTTCTCGCAACAAAGTCGCATTGCTCTTCTATTACTTGAGTAAGTATTTGCTCTGAGTTAATGTACCCAAGTAAGTGACTAAGCCCGCTTCCTGGAATACACCTGGGTTGACGGCATCAGCTGTCTCCTGCTGTATTTTCATAATGCACTCCAAATTTAGCACAGTCCCCAACCCATGAAGTCCATGCAAATTTACACAGAACCAGTTCTCTTCATGCATTATCTCCTAAACCGGTCGCTTGTGTCTGCAAGGCACAGCTGCACGACAGTGGGTGGATGTGTGGGGCTTGTTATGTTATGCAGGAACTATGTCCTGCTGAAATGCCCCAGAGATACACGTGTGATGGGTTAAATGCAGAGGTTACATTTCGTTGTGTGCACTGTGTGCTGTGGTGTGCTGTGTGATCACAATGACAAATGGGAATCACTTACAGAGAGAAATGACTGGTGGGTGGGTGTGGGTTGTGTGTTTGGCAGAGGAAGGAGGAGGAGGAGAGGCGCAAGGCTGAGGAGGAGTTGCGGAGGCTGGAGGAGGCGCGGGCCCAGGAGATCTACATGGACATGAAGGATGTGCACAGGAGCCGCCAGGAGCAGGACAAGGAGGACAAGGCCTGGCAGGAGACATGTAAGCCACCACTCAAGCCAAAACTGTCTCACACACACACACATACACACAAACACATGCGCGCACACATACTCCCATTGAAACACACACACACAGTACTCTTTCTCTCTCTCACTCACTCAACCTGTCTTTCTCTCTTACACAATCATACACACACTCACATTCTCTCTCTCTCTCTTATTCACTCTCCCTCTCTCATTCACTCTCCCTCTCTCTCTGTCTCTCTCACACACGCGCACCACATGTTACAGTACATACACACACAGCCATCATCCATCCACACACTCTTGCCTGAGTCAGTTGTCATTCATTCATAAAAACACTAATATAAAGTTTGTATAGTATGAATGTTTCCCCCTCGCACCTAATGCATTGAAAGAGCCTCTCTAAATGACTGGTGTCATAGTGTGGCTACTAGAGTCTCAGTAATATTTAGACAGCCGTTGGCAAAAGGTCTCTCACAATCAGTATGAGTCAGAGATTGCTAAACTGATCTCCCACCTAGCCTGCTACTTGTGTTGGAAAAAATAGCGACGGTAACATAGGTTACCCGCATGTTTGAACAGCAGGGTGTGTACATAGGAATACTGCTGAGTTATCCACTGATATCCACCATGTAGTGCTGAGGGTTTTGTGGTAGAAATGCATTTTAATGAAGATGCATGTAAATCAATAAACTTAAAGCACTGGGTAGTTGGCAGCAGAAGCATTCAGTATAGATTTTAAAATGGAAGATCTCAAATGCACAGAAGATACATGGTTCCATGCCACTATTGCTTCCATTGAAAATACAACTGACTCTGCTTACTGTTGAGCTAGTTTGCTAGATACCATTAAAATGCAGAGGATTATGTGCGCTTTTGCTGGTTGTATAAAGAGTATCAGCTATTTGCTTAGTCACTCAAGAATGGCATTTTGCTCCGCTCCAAATGCATTCAGTTGAGTTGCAAAGTATGTTTGTATTGGTTAGGTCACAAAGAGTGTATTCAGATGATGAGGTCATATTTTAAAATTGCCCTTTGTGTGTGTGTGTGTGTGTTTGTGTGCGTGCATTCATGTATACATAATGTGAATGTGTGTAGCTTGTTTATATCCTCTATCGTAAGTCGCTTTGGACAAAAGCATCTGCTAAGTGTAATCTAATGTGTGCATGTGTGTTTGTGTTTGCATGCATGTGTGTGTGTCTGTATTTGTTCGTGTGTTTGTGGTGCAGTGCGTAAATCCAAAGTGGCCGACCTGCGTCGGCGTTCGATAGCCAAGCAGACCCGCGAGGAGCACCGCAGGCGCTCGCTGAAGGCGCTGGAGCAGGGCCGCGTGTCTGCCATGACCAAGGCCTTCGGGGGGGACAAGCCCCCCCTGGCCCCCAAACCCAAGCCCAGGAACCTCACCGTCGCCAGCGACGTCATTAGCCAGTCAGTTTGCCCTTCTGAAACAGTTTTTTTGTCTTGTGTTCTCCTCTTTATTTAATCAATTTGTTTATTATTATTTTGCAATCACAATGTGAAAGTGTGAAAGTGATTGTGAAAGTGTTCTTACACCACTGATTGATTGATTGATTGATTGATTGATTGATTGATTGATTGATTGCTTTAACTGCATTGCACTGTCCCACTGTATCGCATTGCCCTGTACTTGCACCTTCTTATCCTCTGCACTACTGCAGCTGTGGTGTAAGAATGTCTCCGTGGTGTCAATATATGCAACAGTACAACTTCAAACTTGGATAAAACGGGCAGTTACTGGATTGGGCGTCTGTCTGCAAGCCTCTAGTGAAGTCTACACAGCAATCCTAATTTAGCCCATAGATGTGCCTGTTTATTACGAGTCATAGTCATAGTTTAGTCGAGTCATAGTTAGAATTAGAGGTTTTCTGATTACTAACTACTGTTCATTTTAATTCTGTTCTGAGCATTGAGTGCTGTAGGGGAACTCTGTGTTTGCCTCCTCTGTCTTCTCATCTACCTAATTCTCCCTCCAGTCAGTAGCTAAATTTGCATGGACACTTTTAATACGATTAGAAATGGAATAACTACTCAGTTGGAGTAGAAATGCACATACAAACACTTAGATGGGAGCAAAACTGTCTGACATGATTTGAAACTTTATTTGAAACTTTATTTTTATTTTTTTTTATTTTTTTGTCACTGTCATGTAAACACGACATTCGGGATTAGACGGTCAGATGAGAGCTATTCCAATGTAAACATAGTTAGTGTGCCATGGTCACTGTTACTCTCATGCTGGCATGGAGAAGTGCTGAGGCCGAGGGATTCTGTCCTGCCATTCAGACTAAGCCACAGTAGCCACCAGCCACCAGACCTGGGGCTTTCACACATGGATGATCCATCCTACTCTTCCTCTCTACATATCTCTCTGCCTCTCTCTCGCTCTGTCTCTCTCTGTCTCTCTGTCATTTTCTCTTGAACACTCTCTTTGTCTCTCTCTGTCTCTTCCTCTTGCTGTCTGTCTTTCTCTCTATTGCTCTCTCTCTCTGTCTTTTGCTCTTTTTATATCTGCCACTCTCTGTCTCTCTCTCGCTATTATTTTCTCTTGCACTGTCTTTTTCTCTCTGTCTCTTCCCCTTTCTCTCTCGCTGCCTCTCTCTCTCTTCCTCTCTTTCCATCTATTTAACTCTCCACCTGTGCCGTCAGTTGAGCTGATGTCCCTGGTGTGTGTGTATGTGTGTGTGTGTGTGTGTGTGTGTGTGCGTGCGTGCAGGAAGCCAGGTGTGAGGCGCACGCTGTCCGCCTCCAGCCGTGAGCGCATCACCCAGTGGTTCAGGGAGGAGCAGCTGCCCCTCAGGGCCGGTTTCCAGAGAGACCAGAGCCGCATCGCGCCCTGGTTCCACGGTGAGCGGACGGCCCACTCATCATCAGGGCACTACTGATGCGGAAAGAGTGCCTGCTGTTTATGGAAATGACTGCTGTGTTGCACTGCTGAAACTTCTCTTTGGAGGATGTTGGTTGCGATACATATATATATGCATGTACACACACTCATATACACACACACACACATACACATTCATCCACATCCACACACCACTCTTGGAAAACCACTTTAGGTAACTCAAACGGCACTATAAATACTTGTTGTTGTTGTTGTTGTTGTTATTATTATTACTATTACTATTATTGTTATGTTTACTTATTTTTAAGAATATGAAGTGTAGAAATAGTGGTAATGTTAACTGCCGCATTGTGCAAGTGTAGGTGCAGCTCCTTTATTCCAGGCCCTTACTGCCCCCTAGTGTCTGAAACAATAATGTGACACTGATTTCCTTTTTTTTTTTTTAAATATCTGCAATGGACTCTTGTGAACCCTTATCATATTGAATGTCATAAGATGGCAGCCAAACGTTGGACGTTCCGTTTGGGAAAAAAAAAACAACAAAACCACAAATGTTCACAGCATTCTGCATGATTTATCTTGTACTATACGTGTTAATCCATATTTCCTGAATGGTGGTCTTTTACATCTTGCTGAAAATAAATGTGCACAAGGAAATGCGGAGTGAAAAGCTAGGTCAGTAGTGGTAGGCTATATTTGGTTTGCTTGACCTAAAAACGACTTGCTTTGCATGTTCTTGTATGTGTTTACCAAAGCCATAGATAAAAGTTAAAAAGTTGATTATTAACTGGTATTTTTCTCCTACAGGCATAATCTCGCGTGAGGAAGCCGAGGACCTGCTGAGTGACAAAGGCAAAGGCTATTTCCTGGTCCGAGTGAGTGAAAGGATCCTGGGATACGTCCTGTCCTACCGAGGCCAGGAAGAATACAAGCACTTCCTCATAGACGCCACAGACAACTGCTACATGCTCCTGGGAGACCAGCTCAAGTTCTCATCGCTCACAGAACTGGTGGAGTACCATGAGGTACCGTGAGGGATAATTGGTTGTCCAGACAAACACTCACAAAGTCAAGTCACTTTTGAAATCCACAGTAGTTGACCCAGAAGTGCTTTCCAAAAAGGTATTCGTGTCATGTACAAAGATCAAAAGCAAAAAATTACGAAAATGGCTCATGTGAATAAATAATTAGAAAAAAATAGATGGGTACAAGTAGAATGTAGACACAAAGAAAAACTTAAGAGATTTGATATCATTATGCAATTTTGAGGGGGGAAATTCAAGATAGTTTAAAAGTTTGTACAGGCCTCGATTATAACCCATGACCTGTGTTGCCATTACTTCTTTTGGCCACTAGGTGGAGGCCTTGACCTCTGCAGGAGAGCAGCTCCTGCATGCGTGCGGGCAGAAGGCCGGAGTGGTTGACTACGCAGAGCTCTTCACTGGAGTCTGAGAGGAGGCCTCCAGCGAGATGCCGACCCAAGGACAGCGCCAAGTGGAGGAGGAGGAGGAGGAGGAGCAGAGAGGGGCCAGAGAGTGTGTTAATGCTGAGGGGGGTGGCCAAGGCCACCCACACCACAGCACAGGTCTGAGACCAGTTAGCCCTGAGCCAACAACAGAGAAAGGCAACTTGTTACCAAGAGCAGACAAATAAAAGGTTTCATGCCTTTTGTGCGTACAACGGAAATGTTGCGTTTTTTGTGAAATATTTTTATCCTTGCTACTTGGGCCATTCAAATGCTTCAAGCTGAGCAATACAAAATACATTTTGTTACATCGTTCCATTAAGCTTACCATCCTTGTGTTATGTAGGTGTACTCCCAACTGGCATTAACAGTTGCTTTGAAGAAAAAGTTATTTACGTTGTTACGTTGTCCTATTTGGTGGCGAGTGCCTTACTCAAAGATGTAATGTGACATTCTGCTGAACAGAAATGGACAGCAGAGAACTAAAAAAAAAATCAGCTAATTAAATGGTATGTGTCAGTTTGTGGTTCACCTGTGTGATTTGTACAAAATTCAATGTGTGTGTGTGTGTGTGTGGTATCTTGGGTTGTGTTCCCTCTCACCCACTGCAAAGGGCAGCATTTGCTATCCCTGTACACAGATCAGTTTAGTGCTTATAAGAAAGCTGGGTAAATAAGGCATATCCCTTACTTTAGCGATCATTAACATATGAGTAAAATGCAGCACTAAAGCACTAAGAACACCATATTATAAATATTATTACAAACATCATTATTTAACAAAACACTAGACTCCATTTTAAAATGAATAACATAGGAATAATAAGAATAAACATAACTTCAAAGACTGAAGTTCATAAATAATTAGAAACAACTCAATACAATGTCAAAATAAATCGCCCAATCAAGTAAATATAAATTCAACTGTCTTACTATTATTATTATTGGCAGTAGTAATAGTTATTTCCCCCCATTACCATTATTGCCTATTTTGTTATTTGCGGAACCCTTTGGGTCAACCTTGTTATGTTAAATGTGGGTTAAATAAATAGATTTGACTTGACAAAACAACAAAAATGTCAGTCCAGTGAGCAGCTGTTGAAAGTTCTAAACCCTTTGCTGCTGCCCCAGATTTTAAAAATACAGTTATCACCGTGACAACTTCATGGAATGCTTATTTGCATTCTAGAACAACAAACTAGAATCTTCAGTGAAGCCAAAAGGATCTGCTCAGTCTAATGAGAGACACAAGAGAGAGAAGTTGCAAAATGAGAAAGCTCTACAGTATTTTCACCTGCTGCCTTGCAGTGCCCAACGAGGATCGTGTGGCTAGCGAGAAACAGCAGAAAAAGAAGGCTAAGCGCCTGAGGAAAGGGGAGGAAGATGAGAAAGTTGTGGAGACCCTTCCACTGGCCACTCCTGAGCCACTGAGAGCAGAGGAGATCTGCCATGGAAGTGGACAACTGATCACCGAAGTGATAGAGCAGCAGGAGGAGGAGAGGATACTGCTCACTAGTAAGCATAATATCTGTCATAGCTAACGTCAAGTTCCTCAATTCGTTCCTTCTGGTATATTAGCTCTTGTACTTGTTATCTCCTGTGCTAACTGACTGGTTCTTGATCACTTTCATAACAGCTGAAGATCTGAAACATCTGGATGCGCTGGAAGAGCGTAATCGGCTGGATGAGGAGAGGAGGAGGATGCTAAAGGGCTTCTATACGCGGAGAGAGGCCTTGAGAGGCAAGGAGGATGGCGCGACCCTTTCTGCCCTCGTTGGAGACCCGCAGGCTGCAGCAGCTAACGAGAGAGAAGTGGCCTGAGGCAGGGAGGGGGCAGTCAGGCAAATGCACCTCCAGCAAACATCAGAAAGGAACTCAAAATCAACATGATTACATCAATACATAACACACATTATATAATACAGGAATATTTTCATATTCATTATTAAACTTGAAATTGTTTGATTTAAATGTCATCTTGTTGTAAATACAGTTTTACACAACAATAATCTTTCTTAGTCTTCCATTGAATGCGGAAGAACAATAAATCAAAATACAGATGACAGTAGCAGCGCTTCATTGTGGCACATGTAATAACAGGTGCTGCGGGAAGCCCAAAAATACACACGTCAAGTCAACCAAACGAGTAGAGCAATTACCTGACAACTGATAAAATAAGCACTCATGACAAGTTTCATGCTAATATACTATAGCCTGCCTGACATATGAGGTCAAATGTTCGGCGGTTTCACGGTTACCGTTTATGTTGTCTTGAAAGAGCAACAGTTTAGCAAATGTTATAAAAGGAAACTGGGAGGTTCCCTCTTCATCTGGCAGAAATTAATCTACCAGTCTGCTCTGACATCAGTTTATTTCCTCAAATTTCTAGCAACTCCATCACTCTTGCACTTACTTTGCCCCTCTGTGTGGCTTTCTTGGCGGTTTTGATACACTGACTAAAATTAGTATCTCATGGTCATGCACAGTCGGTCTCTTTACTTGGTGTACTTCAGTTGTCCTGCCCTACTATATATGGCTTTGAATACAAGCATTGGCCAAATTAACAACTGTCGTAGTCACTGTAAACCTTTACTAGTTTTATTGTGCCCAGAGGTCTCCAAACACATGTTAAAAGCTTTCCTCCTTTGATTATTAACGAGTGCTTCTAAGGTGATAAATTATGGATCATAATTGCTCTGAGCTGCCCACAGCCCTTTCCCACAAGGTTCCCTATTGACCACTGTACCTGTGACCCCAAGGATCTCTTCAGTGCACTTAGTACTAAGAGGAACTGACCCACTCGACCCTGAGTGACCACAGGAATGAGGCTAAGAGCAGACACACCACCTGTCCATGTGCTCATTTAACATCCATTATTAGTCTGACTCACTGCCAGATTTAAAAGGGATGTGAGTCATTATCGTAGTAAGTGCTTGTAAAAAAAACTCCCTGGTGATATTTTGTCATAGGTCAAGTGTATCTGAACCTCCAGCATGTGTGTATGAAAATGCACATCACCTGTGTACGGCGCATGGGAGGAAGGTAGGTGGTAAACTCTTAATAAAATAAATAAAAACAAAGTCTGACAACAATGCGTAACTGAGGTCATTAAAGATACCTGAACCAAGTCCAGACAAGTATGAATTCTTGTCTAAGGTATGTCATGATGGTCCCACATTCAACATGTCTGAGCAATTTGAAGACACGGGGCAATTAAAATGCACTGTGTTTTAAAGACAGGATCCCATGTAGAACATGGATATTTATTTAATGTCACTAAAAACACCAACATACTCCAACATAGAATATATTTATAGCAAAGCAAAACACATATTTACAGAAACAAACAGATTAAACCTTGGGAGTTTAAAGTCCTGTGCAAAATTAAGTACATAGGTGACCACCCGTGTTGCGACATCAGCAAATATTTGCAGGCCTCTAAAAACAATGTAAGCACTGTAAATCTGGCTTAACGTGCTCACAGCACAGGAATCCCCAACAGGGTTACGCTGCAGCAGCTATATGGCTCGCAAGAGTTAGCCAGCACTACCTTTGTGGCCATTTCAGTTGTCACAGTTAGGAGTCTAGTTGCCAGTAACCATTCCCAGATGAAACACTAAAGTCCCTTTTGTCTCACTTCTCTCTATTTACAAATGAGGCCACTACACTAAAAAAGGTCAAACATAGTAGCTTTCATACATTCATTGTTTGAAGTCTTTGAATAACAGTTTAATGTCAGTTTCCGAGACTTAGAAGTCCCATGCTGCTACTTCGACAGACGTTCTGTGAAAATTATGGTCATACCTCGGATCGCTGAGGATCCGTCAGCACCAACTGCATGCTACAGCTTTAACACCCGTAAACAAAACCTCGATGTATGGCTTCATAAGTGACATGAAAGGACAAAAATGCTTAATGGTTTTCTGAGCCCCTCTGTGAGGAGTTAGATAGGTATTACTGAGTAAAATATATATAATATAGAATATTTCTGGTATGATTTAAAAAATATTTGAATAATTTGAAAAAAAATAAAACAGGAATGATTCCTCTTACGAAGGTTGCATTAACCGACATCAGTCTAATTAAACGACTGTCAAAAAATACCATTGAGACGGCAACATATTGCTGATGACACCCCTTAAGTCTCACAACCTAAAACACAATACAGTTTCCTCAGTACTTCTTACCTATGATGATAACCATGAACCGCGCTAAAATGTGAAAAAAAAAAAGCCCTCCATTTGTGTATGTTAACTGTTCACTGAAGACAGTCGCACATACCATCCTCAGTATGGCACACAGGGATACATCTCTCTGCCAGCGTGCCATAATAACCCGCGGCCATTTTAGGCCATACTTCCAAGCAACACAAACACCAAAGCTTTGGTATCAAAACTGATTAGTAGTGTACACTGTCCACCCACTGACGCATGATCTGTTTGAAAGAGTACTGTAAGACACTGGAGAACAAACCTAACTCAAACGCCAAAACTACAAAACAATCCCTGTAGAAACACCTTAGCAGGAACCTTTCAGCCTTTCAGTTCATGCATGTTATCAATCGTTATGTAACTACATCACTGAACACAGATGCAGCTCCACGTACAATGTGTCAGGTCATAGAACAGTATGGAAGAGTGATCTCTCAATACAAAAAATAACATCAAATGAAAATTGAAAATTGAGTTTGCGATATGGCTTACACAGCCACCTGTGACAACACTGCTATATTAAGCACTGTCTTATATCACTGTTGACCACCTGAAGGTAAAAGTGGCAGGAAACAAAGTTAATATTCGGGTCGGATTTGTGTGACACCAGTTTGGAAGTGAACCACTTCATGACTGTTCTCTGTAGCTGATGTACTTACATTTATTTTTATGGCTAAACCAATAAATTTTTTTTATCTTGGAGCAAAAATTTTTACTCCCTCTTGTGCTTCCAACATTACAAATAGGCATCAAAAGGCTTCTGGCTGTTTAGCATTTTCCCAGGGACTGCTACTGTAATTGTTCTGTCTGTCAGAAAGGGCAAGCAGAACTACATTTCCCAGCCTGCCTTGGGGGGGGGGGGGGGGATGAGGAGGCGGGGCCTACATGAAGAACTGTCCCGCCACATTGGCCATGCCCAGCAGGATGAGGAAGCTGTGGAAGAGGGCGGAGGGCCAGCGTAGCTGCCCTTGCCGCTTCAGGCTGATCATGTGAATGAGAGAGGGGAAGACGAACACCAGTGCCAGCCCACACGTCGCTCCAGAGTACCTGAGGGTGGACACGAGAGCAGAAGCGCGCAGGAATAAAAAGAAAGATAAGGAAATAGAACGATACTTGCTTTTTATGGTCATGCAGTGTACAGTGAGTGTAAGCAGACCAGAAATTTGAACTGCATAGCTCAGGGAATCAAAAATATATATATATACATAGATAGATAGATAGATGTGTTCCCCACACACAAGCCATTCTCTAGGGGCTATTCAACAAACTCACAAATCTTGACAAAAATGAGACATCATTTCACTTCCATTTCACTACACTTCAACTATACAGTCTCATGCGAATGTCTCAAGGTGAAAATATAATAAGCATAAGAGTGACATAAGCATTCAGCATCATCTGACCTTATGATGGATCCAATATTGGGGTAAAACTTGGCCATGAGGACCCCAGCACCTACAATAAAAACGTTGAGCACGAGCACGTGGAAGAATCTGTGAGGGAACAGAGGAGCACACAGCTCATTTGTACTGTAGTTGGAGCACGGCAGAAATATTCATGAACTTGGGGGAAAAAACAAAACAAAAAACTGAACATCTGGACATCTGGAGCGTAATTTAGCTGGAATGTGGCCGCAGACCCAAGCGTGGGCTCACCCTGGGTAGCTGCTGCCAAAGATCTGGCTCATGACCTGTACGCGAACCAGGTATCCTAGCAACGGGTAGACAGTGGTCATCTGAAACAACAGGAAGGTCCGAGCCACGAACACCCACACGTCACTGCTGGGAAAGTTATCCAGGAAGTTCTGGAAGAGAGCCACGTGGCTAAGGATTAACAGTACTCCACAGGCCATCTGATACTGCACAGTAACAAGAATCACAGGTTTTGGAGCAGGACTTACTCAAGTCTCTTTTAGTCATATTCTGAAAGTGCTGGTCCAATCAAATAGCCAGGAAAATAACAGGAAAATAAGAGGCTGCATTCTTGAAAATATAGTTTTATTTAACAAAAGTAAATATCAGATAAAGGTGTACAGTGGTCCCTCACTATATTGTGGTTCACCTTTCGCGGCCTCGCTGTTTCGCGGATTTTTTTAGTGCATGCAATCTCCTGTACAGTACAGAATGCGGTCAGCTTGTAAAATTCACATTAATCTTTCACCGTTAGCTGTGTGACTCTGAAGTGTTGTATGTTTGAAAGTGTGAACTTTGCCTGTCTGAGAAAAGTGTATAAGTGTAGTGAGGGGTTTTACAGCCTTAAAACATCTATAATAATTGTAAAAAATAAAGCTGACTACTTTGCGGATTTTGCCTATCGCGGATTATTTTTAGAACGTAACTCCTGCGAATAATCCGCAAAAAACTGCAGCCTCCACTGTACAGTAACATACAGTGGCACTCAGTCAAATTAGGAGAGACTAAAGTAGCCTGAATACTACACCTGCAATGCCAGAACACCAACTTTGTCCTCTGACATAAATTTAATAAATAAATTTAAAAACATGCTTATGCTTATTCCAAACCAATGTTAATCTAAATCTCAGATATAAATTCGTAATCTTTAAAGTTTCATTTTAACACTGGAAATGGGTAAAAGGAAGTCTGCTCACTGCTTGGCTTGTTAAGTTTGAGAATCTGAAAGGCAAGAGCAAGCTTGAGGTTTCCTTTGTGGCAATGCCTTTCACCTACATTTTACTGCATGTGCTTTAGAGAGGCTGAACTGACTGACACACAAACACACACACACACACACACACACACACATACACACACACACACACACACACACACTGTAACCAAGGTCTTGCAGCATACACTAAAAGTCTTCTGAAATTGCCGATCCAATGTTATGGTACAACAGCACTGAGATTGAGCAAAGAGGAGCACATAAACTCTTACTGGTTCAATGCATTCTTTGGAGAGTTCTGGTGATGGAAAGGATGCAAAGATCAGCACTCCCACATATAGGTAAGTCAGGCCCACCAGGAGATAGGCCACAGACAAGTCTCGCACCTGAGAACACAGCAGAGGGTCACATTTCAGTGGACAACCATACATTACTGCTACGTAAAAGAGCTGATTCTGTCTCGTAATATAATTGTGTTTTACTCTCATAATATAATTGTGTTTTACTCAGTTGCCATTCATTAACCTGAGTTCCACCTTTCCACACCAAATCTTGGATAACCCAAATCCCTAAACCTAAACCTAATCCACTTTTATTTCATCACCACAGAAATACTGATCTATCACATGATCGGCACCTCACGAGACCAATGGAAAAGCTTAAGTGTAATGAAAATGCTGTGATGCACAAAACATCTACAAACGTATGTACGATCAACCACAGATTCAGTCCACAACACGTACACTTGAGCTGATGGCAGACATTTTTTTCACCTGGTTAGCACTGCAGTTTCAGCACTTTCAGCACATCCTGTGCAGTGTGACTAATATGGGGTAGTTCCTCATGAACGTCGCCGGTTTAAGGAGAGTCTGAACAATGTGCATTGTCTTTGTGCGAGCGAAACTTAGTTCTTTTCTGCAGAATTCTCAAACCACACATACTGACTCATCAACAATTCATGTCTTCCCCTTTTCCTTTCAGTCCCTAAATGTCAAACTGTCAGCCTTGCCGTGTTATATAACACACAATATATATCAACACAAATTAATTATTCCTCGTTTTCCTCACATTAAACTACAGCAGCACTACAAAAACTTAAAATATTCTGTATTATATTATTGTGTATAACATCTTAGCTGTAAGTTGGAATCATCAAAATTAAGACAAAGGGTTGAAATATTTCACCATGTGTCTCATGAATCAGTACAGCATATGAATTTCACTTTTTGAATTATATTAATGAAATAAATTTACTTTTTTCATGACATTCCAATTCATTGAGATGCACCTGTAGTTGACACTCAAATACATCTTATACCATCGTACATGTTCCTTGTGCACGGGCACCAAGGGTGAGGCATCTCTAACTGTGGGGTAATTTGTGCTCACGTTATTCTCTTGGTGCTTGTTGTTCTTCATGAGGGTGATGATGCAGTTGTGGATGAAGAAGGCCAGCGTGAGAATGCCAGTCAGCTGGGGGAACAGCAGCCTAAACTCTGCAGGCCACACAGTGGTGTGGGGAAGAGGAGATAAGAAGTGTTAAGGGTTCAGCTTTGTTCCAACAGACCTTTCATGAAAACACTACATTACACCCTTTGTGAGGTACTACGACTCTATAGAATAGAATAAATTCCTTTTGTCACTATACACATGTACAATTTACACTACACACATGCACAATAACATTGAAAATAGATGGTATGTCTGTGTCCACCACAAGTCAACATGGGGAGCTAAAAACTAAACTGACAAGTTGGGTTCTGTCAAAGTGACACTGTACTAAAAAGCACGTCTTACTTCTAAGAAAATGTCTTTTATCTGACAGATTAAAAACCAAATTGCCCATTAAGCAGCTAAAGTGTGTCAATTAGCATTGCCTGAATAGTATACATTTCAAACTCACATCATATACTTAATTGTGCTTGCTTTCAGTTGAAGCCCAGTCTACATCAATAAAAACGCAACCTCCTCAAGCAACACGGAAAATTACTGGCGTTAACGATGTTTTAGATAATCTACTGTCTGGAGTACCCCCTGACCCACTCTGCACTGTGTAAATACAGAAACAGACAGAGACAGATAATCACGTTCAGATAAATCAATGTACCAGGAACAAAGGCCTTAGTGGGTTCAAACCAGTGGAATTCCAGGTGGAAACCCAGATGAACAGCTTTCACAGTGACAAGGACGATGAGATACACCACAGATGCTGTGCCTAATTGGATCACAGAAACACAGGATGTCAACACCAGCTAAGTAGAACCCAGAAAACTAACACACAACTTAACAGGTATGCAGATATGCATAAAAGCAGTTACACAGAGGTATGTGGGTAAGAGATGCGACTAAATAAACGTATTGTGTACGAATAATGTCAGTTGTGTGTTGCCATTCTTGAAGCCACTGTATACCAGCAGAAGCCACTGTATACCACTCCTTAGTGGTAAAAGTCTTTGTGTGGACACAAAGTCTCGTGTCCACACAAACACGAGTCTCGTATTAAACTATAAAAAGCATTTATCATAAATGTATAGTTAATGTTTTACTACTAGCCTGCTTTTCCTTAGCAGAGTATAATGTCCACCAACCAAGTGTTTTATCAAATCTTTAGCCTCTTTGGAAATTGGAAAATGGAAAATTTGGAAATGGAAAAATAGGAAATACCAGTATGTTACAAGTTGCAAATTAGTTTTAAAGGAACCATTTGTTCTTTGCTACACTTGTACCACCAGTAGTGCCAGCATAATATTAAGTTTTAATTTTGTTTTATCATTTGTTTCATCATCCATACTATCCTGCAGGGGAAGTACGCGAGCCGAGCGAGCCGAGCGAGCCCCCGCCGAGAGGAACTTAGGCCTCATTTCCACCGACTTGAGCGTGTAACGCACATAACCGTGTACAATGTGTGTGTAGGTGTGACAGAATACGCTCAGATCACACGTGCGGTGGAAATTGTCTAATCTGTTAACGTGCATTCTAAACGAATACGAACAGAAAACCGGCGCTTGCTGTCTACGCGCTGTATATGAGGAGTGTCTGGTGCAAATGGGGTAATCTGTTAACGTGCATTCTAAACGAATACGGACAGAAAATGCTGTACACGACGAGTGTTTGGCAGAAATTGGGCCTTACCCAGGAAGGATCACGCATGTGGTGGAAATTGTGTAATCTGTTAACATGCATTTTAAATGAATACGGACAGAAAATGCTGTATACGAGGAGTGTTTGGCGGAAATGGGGCCTTACCCAGGAAGGATCACGAGTGCGGTGGAAATGGTCTAATCTGTTAACGCGCATTCTAAACGAATACGGACAGAAAATGCTGTATACGAGGAGTGTTTGGCGGAGATGGGGCCTTACCCAGGAAGGTGAACCTGGCGAAGAAGGAGGCGGAGCGGAAGTTGAGGAGGGGGAAGAGCAGCAGGATGAGGTAGAGCGGGATGGTGTTGGTCTTACTCCACCAGTGGTCAAACACCGCCGTGGAGCTGTTCCCACTGCCAGGCGGCAGCGTTACGCTGGAGTTGCCGTCATGGTTCGTTTCAGGAAATGGACAGATCACTAAAATGGAAGGGGGTGATTTAATTGCAGTGGTCTATAATTAAACAAAACTCAAATTGAGATGAAAAACTAATGTGACAGATGTAAACTCTTTTTGTTGTCTGATACACACACACTATACAAACACAGATGACAGACATTCTGAACACACAATGGGAACACATCGGGAGAAACACATTGTGCTTAGCGGTCAGTTTCAGCCGTCCGGCTGCATCACATATACTTTGAATATGACAAATGGTATTCCTTACCTCTTTCAGATCCGTTTGTTCCAAAGTCTGTATCTGACATGTTCAAATGATGTACATAGTCTGAAAGGAGAGGAGACAAAAAATGAGATTACTATTTAATCCCAACACAGAGATTATTAAAAAAAAAAAAAAAAAAAGATCATTCAAGGTTGGGCCTACTTACTGAAGATAAATTTGCCTGCGTTGAAAAGAAAGTTTGACATCAGCACCCAGTAAACCACCATTGCACCAACTAGTGACACCAGAGAGAAGACCAGGCTTGACCACTTTCCGAATGCCCCAAAATAGTATCTACACACATCAGGAAACTCCCAATCCGAAGTGTCCACGTATGCTGCGGGAAAAAAACAAAAACAAAAATAAACAAAACGCAAAATGTTCATTTCCAGAGCATGTGAATTTAGAGAGAGAGTCATGTGTTAAACACTGTTGAATCTATTCAATACTCAGATAGGAGATAACAAAATGGAAAGTTTTCATCTCCAGAGCATGTGAGTTTAGAGGGAGAGTCATGTGTTAAACACTGTGGAATCTGTTCAATACTCAGATGGGGGATAAGACGGATTTTTTTTTATTTCCAGAGCATGTGAATTCAGATGGAAAGTCAGGTGTTAAACACTGTTAAATCTATTCAATACTCAGATAGGAGATAACAAAATGGAAAGTTTTCATCTCCAGAGCATGTGAGTTTAGAGGGAGAGTCATGTGTTAAACACTGTGGAATCTATTCAATACTCAGATAGGGGACGTAACCATGACTGCAATGCACTCTGTCACAACAGACAGGGAGTCTATGGATTTTGCCATGAGTCAGGCCTCCTGGCTGCAGTTCAGATGTGTGAACAGTTGCACCTGAGTGTTAAAATGGGCCTCTCCCCTCCTTACACGTGCAGCCAGCATTTCATAAATGCCTGTGCATGTTCTGCATACTAACATAGTCTGCGTGCACCAACACATGACAACAAGGAAGCAATGAATGGCACCGTTAACGGGACATGTACCTATGCAACAAGTGGCAATTAAAAAAAATAAAAAAAAACTATGAAAACACAGGAAGATACCATATGGGTGTCTATTAATATGTAAATACAAACAAATATCAATGGTGTTGAAAAAAAAACACAACATTTGCAGTTATTAGGATTTGAAATATGTTGTGGTAAATTTTGTAACATTTATGAACTGTGAGAGTTCTTAAACATTCAGAGGGGTTTACTTGTGGTAGGCATCAGATCCAGGACTGAGCAGTTAAATTTTGAATGAGAGAGCTGCAATAACAAGTTATAAGAGTATATGTAAGTCTATGGTACACGTGTTAAACACCTGGATGTTTGCAGACTTACGTATAGCTTTCGTTGACTTTAGCACCCTGTAACAGCAGTATAGGGTCAGGAACCCCATTGCAATGATTATGAGAATCCCCAGAGTGAAGCCCGCCTAGAAAATGAATGACATTTGCCATTATTTAAAATAACAAACCAACACCAACTCCCACACCTCCAACGCCTTTTCTTTTTAAGAGTAATTTGGTGCAAAACCTGCCTTTGTATGAACAGGATCAAAAACTGAAGGGGATCAAATCAAAGTCTCTATGAAGTATCTGAAGCCTGTTCAAACATGTACAAAAAAATACCTGCTTAATTCCCCAGGGAATGCTAAGTATCGATGTCCCCATCATTGTGTTCCAGATGGCGAATCTACAAAACAGGGCAAACTTGTATAAGCAGAGGTAAAGAACACAGTGCACGTATTGACACCATGACGTTATTATACAGAAACTTCATGGTGATACTGAATGAACAGTTTTGAATCTTGTTTTGTCTGTGTGCAATGTTATTTATGCAGTATTGTTTTCATTGTTCGTAGTTGTATTGTCTGAATTGTTTGCCTGCATTCACTGTTTTATATAGGTAATGTGTTATTTACTGAATGCTGTCCATCATCTGTCTCATAAGTGTTGGGCATTATGTGCACAGCAAATGAATCAAAGACAAATTTCCCTTTGGAACAATAAAGTACAGTATATGGCATTGCATCGTGTCACTTTCCCTTTTAAAACACAGCTGTCTGTCACAAGGTATTAATGTTAATTGAGTCAGGACGCACAAAATAGCCTCCTCAGTGGCTAATACACAGTATAGGATAAGAGATACAGTACATACATAGTAACAATGCTGGGATTTTTCAGTGCGCCATCTTTGCCCTGCACTTTGAATGCAGTACCCAATGGGCTGTAAATATAAATGTCCTCAGGAGGAGGGATCACATGGTCCGGAGGGGCCTAGATAGTGCACATGCAAACAGAGCAGAGATAGAGAACAGAGGTCAATGGGTTTTCAGTGATGGACTGCGAAGACATTTTTTTCTCTGAAGATAAGCCACTGCTTGATGTAGAATTTAAACAGAATGAGCGTCCCAGTGCGAGTTTCTGCTGGTGAAGCAGTGCTGAAGTACCTCGCCATAAACACGTCACATGACAATAGCTGAGCAAGCAGGAAAAAAACGGAGGCTATCCAATAACTATGTAGCAGGGCAAACTATTATCTCCAGCCTTAGGTCATACAAAGCACCTTTTTTAAGAATCACTGTCAGCTTTTTTTGCAGCTTGTTTCTTCGCTTTTCTTTTTTTTTTATGTTGCAACTCCTAATCTGGGTTTAACCGCCTATCTAATTTATCTGAAATACAGGTGAAATACGTTCAAAAATGTTTACCTTCTGAACTGGACATCTTCCGTTCTTGGCTTCTTAAAATGAAATAAATTAAAGGTAAATCTGCGGCTTCTTACCAGTAACCTGTCGGAGGATCCGGTTAGTCGGCCGTAGTAGTGTATTCTACTGCTCAGGATAGATGCCTCTGAAGACACCCGTTCCTGCGTGGCATCATCTACAATGTTCCTTGGCTCTACGTAAAAAGGCCTACAGAAGCAGACAGGGTTATATGAATTATACATTAGATTTCTATGCATAAAATCTTGCAAATGACATACCACTGACTAAGGGCTCATTCACACCGACTTGAGTGTGTGCAGCACGTAACCGTGTACAATATGTGCGTTTCGTGACAGATTACACTCAGATCATGTAGGTGTGGTATGAATAGTCTAATTTGTTAACGTGCATTCTAAATGAATACAGACAGAAAACGGGTACTTGCTGTCTACACGCTGTATACGGAAAGTGTTTGGTGTGAATGAGCCGTAATGCAAACATGTGAAGACACACACGTGAAGCTACAGCAGATTACTGGTAGGCTTCGGTACAGAGGTGCTAAAAGGACCTTTTATTGCCACACAGGTACTTGTGTGAAGGGCTTCTGAGAAACCCTCCATCAGCCTGATGTTTTGCACATGCATCTCAGTGGGCAGTGGCGCCCACTAAAAATACCATGTCCATGGGGTGACGCCGAACAAGCGCAGGGTGGGGTGGGGTGGGGTGCCGTTTTGGAAATCTTTGACTAACTCCAACAGGAGGTCTTGCCTCTTGGCCAGTGTTTGTGAAATGCCACACTCTATTAATTCAGAAATGCTTGCTTGCTACTGATGCACTGGACAATGATTCAGAGGGAAAGAGAAAAAGCTACAGAGTACACACAGCACAGCAAATATTCAAGATGAAATTACCCATTTGGCAAGCATTTAACAACAACAACAGCAAGGGAGGTCCGTAAGGGAACAGTCAAAAATCACAAAATAAAAAAAGGCATTTATCATAAAGTGGAAGTGGAAAACTTATTGTTGCCCTAACATCAGTCAAGCATTAACTTAGTCACACTGACTTTTAGGTGTGACTTACAATGTCCACTGTAGTTATAACAATAAAACTCAGTAAAGCAGTAATGCCAAGACAATTATATGGGCAACATGAACTTAAAGTAACAGACATGTAAATGTCTGTGCTAACTTTTTGTTTCACATCAGCCTGGTATGTAACTGGTAGAATTTGCAAATACAACTTGTATTAGACGGATGTGAGCTGTGCGGACGACAGACTGCAGCGTTCGTACCTTCTTACTCTTGGCTCTAGCGAATCAGTGGAGGTGTCCCCCAGTAGTGGTTTTGTGTCATCCTCCATGTCTTCAGAGTGCTTCTTACTTCACCTCATGTAAATACCCTGCAAATGAAAAAGTAGAAATTCTTAATGCTCCATCCACGTCAACTACTTAGCGTTCTGTCCGGCTCCCTGAGGGACACTGGTGCACGTTGTAGAGATGCACCGGAGTGACACGTAACGGTCCTTGCTCAGGCATGTGATTAATTGAGAGTGGAGAGGCCTAAGGTCAAGTCACATTGACGCTCTGTGTCCTTTCTTTAGAAGAGAACAAAACAACATTGATGTCATTGTTGTTCCTTCAGAAAATAAATACGCAGAAATAATTGGGGAAAGAGCAATAACCAAGGCATTCATGAGCTTAATATTGCGTGCCTGTAGCATTCTGATTGGGTATAAATGGAAGGAAAATCTTGACAAAGCTCTTGCCTCCAAGTCGATTAGTAGACTTGCCTCCAAGTCTTTTGGGAAATTCGTGAAGCCGACCTGTACAGGTGACAGGTTACGCCACAAAATGTATTTATACGAGACAATACAATAAAAACGAACATTTTCCCAATTACTGTTCCCAAGTCCCATTCCCACAAGTAAACAATTGTCACTTTACAAAGAGCAATGTAAAGCCTAAAAGGAGCCGAAGCAGTTAATCAGATACACTAAACGGAAATCAACCATGTTGCCAAACTCCCAACTGCTGTGCTAGCAAAACGTCCCTTTTTAACTAACAGTTTTAAACAAGTCTAAGGCAAAAGTAAGCTACCTGCGACATTATTTCTCTTTCAAATACTTCGTAATGTAACATCAGACTACCTGATGAGGCTGCTGGTCTTGTAATTTCCTGAAGTTAGCCTGTCGAATGCCGAAAGTTAGAGGTTGGGTGACGCTAAACAGGAGCCACTAATTATCTGCTAAATAGCAAGATTGTCGACACTATTGCTTCAAGTGAACACCCGACATACTGATATGTTTCAATACTGTTTAAGCCATGACTTTCGAAAAATTACTTGACATTAGCTCGCCGCTAGCTAGTTAGCGTTTACGCTAAAGAGGATAATGTCAAAGGTCGTAAAATAGAAACAGTGAGGATGCTATTAATGTAAACCACTTACCTAATATTGTAAACACGTATGCACGGATATGTAATACAGTCAAAAGAATAAAGCCGATACCATCACACACAAGAAAAAAGGAACCCTGTGCACTCAGTCCACCACAGTTTGATAGCTCAGCGGTACTGCTCTGTTTTGAAAAGGAACTACTACGTCAGCGGCACATGGAGAGGGAGGATCTTTTCAACCAAATATCACGTCACATAATTTTTATATGATATAAAAATTATGTGACGTATATAATTATAATTATAATTTATGACCTTCCAGCATAGAGAACACATCCAACATTTCATTTTGGTTTTAGTACCATCTGTGGATCTGACACTTTCGAGTTGACGAGGATGTATTGGAACATTTTGTGTACAGTATATGGGGGAAATAGGTTTAACTTTGGATAAAATAGCCTAAATCAGATTATTTTTTAGCTCTCAGTTAAGTGGAAGCATTTGGGTAACGTACAACTCCTGTTGTTTGCAAGACAACAACTAAGGCCACCAATTTTCGGAAGGAATTTGATGATTACATTTGTCTGGGTTACACAGAGGCTATAGAAACATGTTTGCCCATATTATATGGCCGTCTTCACGTAAATGACAGATGCTTTCATCCAGAGGACCATGAAATAATTAGAAACTGACAGAGTTTTAAATTTGCCAAATATATAGTGCTAGCCTATTGCAAAAACCACAAAGCATAGCCATTTGATGTGATTACAGTAGATTCAGTATGGCCTAAGAAGTCTTGTAATTCACTAATTAATGACTAAATTGAAGAAGGCTGTCATTATAACCCCTTGGTTCTCAAAGTGTGGGGTGGGCCACAGTGGGGAATAAAGACATGACAGTTGGGGAGCAACAAACGGGAGGACATTTGTTTTCTTTCATGCTCATTTAGTAACGTCTTTCTTGACAATAGAGACCGTACGCTCAAAATAAAACAACCACACATCAGCAGTCATTCGTTAGCTTGCATAAAAGAAAAGAAAAAAAAAAAAAAAAAAAAACAGATTAGATCAGATCCAGATGAATGGTAGGAAAATGTATGGTGGATTCTGTGTGCAAAGATTATGTTTTAAAGCAATACTAAGTAGTTTTTGTTTTCAGTCTCCCTACAGGTTGGAAGCGGACTTGTCTCTCATAAAGAACTACAGAGAGACGGCCCACCCCTCCAAACTTACTTAGTGCCCATGGAGGGCGGCAAAGCGAATTCAGAAGTGCCTTTCAGCTGTTAGGCCTACAAGTTGATAAACAATTGAAACGATTTTGGAAACATTATTTTAAGGTGGAAACAACCACTTGGTGTTGTTTTAATATGATTAATATTTCACTATGGTAATGGGGGCAGATGGGACTTCAAAATTCTCCACCCTCTAAAGTGGGGAGTGACAGAAGAAGTTTGGGAACCACTCATGGGTGCAGATCCAATGTCAGGATTGGGGGGACAAAAATGTCAAAAATGCGGGACAAAAATTGCCTCCGCCCACCAAAGGTATTTTTGTCCCACCCATCAACCCCCCTACACACACACACACACACACACACACAGGATTTGCTCCCTTGGAGCCACTGATATAACCAAAAGTAGGTAGTTCTATCCACTAGATATCACCAATAGGCTACACAAAAGTTGACACTGATGTAAGAGAAAGCAAATACAGGTAATTGAGGGATTAAGAAGGTAAGAACTGGGAGCTTGCTGAACTGCTCCCACTGGCACTCATATCCTTTACATAGGCCTACACAACAATAGTACATCAAAATACAAATAGGAAGTATGGAAACACATGTCCCCTTTAACATTTTCAATACGTCATAGATTTAACTTAACACATAACAAATATCAAAACATTAAAGATAGGCCTATTAGATTTTCGTGTGGTATCCTAGGTACTCTTATCCAGAGTGACTTAACACTGAACCAGTTAACAAAAGTTACCATTTAATTCAATTACAGAGAAAAACGCTGGACAGCGCCTGGGGTTCGATCTCGCGTTCACGAGAGGGTGCGTACGGGATGAACGTAATGCAGAAGTAACCCCTGAGCTAAGCCAACGCGGTTACCTAAGGCTAATTTTCCTTCTATAGATGTAACCTAGAGGGCGTTGTTTTGCAGTTTGAGGATGGCCTTTCCTGGGGTTTAATATAAACGCAGGATAATTCATATGTCTATAGAACAATCCTTACCCAAATTACGTTTTTGTTTGTTTGTTTAACAAAAATATACAAAAACAATATATTTTAGGCAGGCTTTAATTACACTTGAATCATTCCAAAGTAAGTATGTGATTTATTTTAATCCACCCTGGGTTTAGTGCATTGTTCAGGGGCACAGTGGTACTAAATCCTAGGGTCAAGCTCACAATCGTCTTTTGTGGTAATTAGGTTGCATGCAGCTGCCAATTGAAGGACCATTTAATTACTTGTAATGTGGAGTTAAAAAGGAATAATGACAAAGCTGTACACAGGTCACACTTCATTTGGATATACCTATAGATGGTGCTAAAGACTCTCTACTGATGCTGAGACTGTTATTAAACCATCCGTTTAAACTCTATGTAGCTTAGGTCAGGAGTTGGGTTTGATTAAGGAGATAGGTCAGTATGCTTTATGTCATTAACAAAATGAAACTGGATTTCAACAACCCATCTGTAAAGTCTATGTGGGCTGTCCAAGTAGAGTGTTACCAAAAAACACCCACCTTCTGTCCTGCAAATTAATATCAGCTGGCTTAGTGCAAATTGACAGGCTATAAAATAGGCATATGGGAAACACCTCAAACGGGATAAAAGCAACGAACTCTCCCAAGATCTCTGCAACCTGATTATGGCAAAATATGTAGAATTGGTGACATATTTCAAAACCTCTGAATCCTCCAGTCAAGCACTAATTGAATCCATTAACTGCAAGAGGAAGGGACATTGTTGAACCATCAAGCATCAACACACAGGGGCTCCTCACAAGGTTTCTGACCAGGGAGTGGGAAGGACAGTCAGAAGATTGCAGCCTATTTAGCGCTGAAATAGGTAATGTTTTATTAGTCTGCTTACCAATTTCAAGTTCTAGTCTACTTTAAGATCGATGAGTTAAGCCATGTAAAACCACAACGCAGGCACATGACACAAGTCTAATGAACAATAGATTGTTATAAACGAGTATGTGAGTGCTGTGGCCTACTCTTATTTAAAAATCACAAATGTTACATGAGAAAAGAACCTTAACCCTAACCCTGGAGGAAACTTGTGATTGCCGCCTGGAACTAAGGCCTGAAAGCAGGCAGCTGTAGGCACAGCCTGGTGTGATTTTTTTTTATCATAATATTTATTTTCTTGTTTCAGAAGAGCTATCTCGCATAGTTTTTTTAATTTTATTTTGTAGTTTATTAATTAAAGCTGCTCAAATATGTGAATGACCTTTGAACCTAGCTACGTTGATCAAGTTCCCGCCATGTCTTCACTTTTCATTCTCTGACTTTCGGAAGTCGTTCCTTTCACTGGATCGCAGACCTAGTGGTGGTCACGTCGGGGGAATCTCAGAGAAGTCATTGGCAAGTGTACCAAAAATATATAGATTTACCAGTGTGCAGGATTACGACTGCCTGTTAAACACAACGATACATGCAGCATTACATAAATGCAGTAGTTCAAAAAGTACCATGTCTTATATTGAATGGGGTCCACGTGGGAAATGAATGTGTGGAATACTGGCCTGATGCCACATGGTTAGCAAAAGTGTTAGCGCACTTATGTCGGCAAGTGACTAGCTTATCCCTGGCAAAGTAAGGTAGCCAGTATGTAGTGTTGATTTATTCGAAGTGAAATAACGTTGCACGAGTGTCCTTCGATTTGTGCTGGTTTAATACATGTAATTGTAGCGATATTAACGTTATGTATGAAGCGTTAGGTAGTTTGCTGACAATTACTTAAAACAGTGAGAGCAACAGGCAGTGTTTGAGGAACAAGGTATCTTTTTAAAAAGTGTTGCAGTTAAGGTGACTTGTGTCAGGTTCCACCGGCTTTAAAATAGAAATGTTATTGGTAGCTAAGTGATAGTTTGAATTTGCATCTACAGGTGTAAGGTAACAGCCTGTGCAGATGCAGGTAGTTATGTACTTAACACATTACCGTAAATAAGTAGAAATCTTTCACCAGCATGGGTTGTTCAGAAACCCATGTGAGCACATGTTAGCCTACGTTAGGTAACGTAAGTTAACGATAGCCTCTGGCTTGGGGGTAGGTCTGCCGTTGCTTTAATACGTGAAATGTGTTGAGGTGTCAAACGCTACTGCAGGGTTTTCGACGTAAATAACTTAATTGCGAGCTTTTGTTACTGCTTATACTTCGTGCCTCACAGTCTTGTCTGCCTCTCTGTTTTAGTGCAACCCCTTAATTTTGACGACTATAATGGATGACTGGGAGGAGGTAAAATGCAAGGTTCTTCTACTGGTTTAGAAATTGCTGAACAAGTAACTGTCTGCAAAATTGTTATATATATTTAATCGAGACAGAAATGGTGTGATTGAGTATTCTTTAATTTTCAGGATGAGACCCCAACAACCACAACCTCAAATTTAGGTATGTTCACCCACTTTGTGTAAAGCCTTTACTGTAAAAAGAATTTCTGGTTATGGCCACTGTATCTGAAATCGTGTTTGCTCAGTGGCTGTCATTGTAAGGGCAGTTGAATGTAACAAGGGATGTGGGATGTCTCCAGTTTGTGTAGTAATTTTTCTACCTATATATTTTGCAGTTTTTATTAGAGCTGGAAATTGATGTCTGTTGTATATCCTGAATGCATTATAGCTGGTAAGTGTAAGACACATAATTGCTTTGTCATTTAGGCAGCGGGGGAAGCTCATGGAACAGTGGAGGGCAGAAAAATGGCTTTAGCTCCCGAAATGGTACCAAGCTTTTCATAAACCCTCCCATCTATGGAGTCATAAAAACATTACATTAATTACTAACAGTGGATTGTATATATCTTGTTTCGCTAGACAACGAGGGTAGTTCCTGGAACAGTGGAGGCGGTGGATTTGGAGGAAGAGGTGGAAGCAGAGGTGAACACAAGACTATTGCGTTACAGTGAACCTGCCACTCAGAGTGCAGTGATTTAGCCCTTCCTGCATTAGTCCTTTACATATGTGGAGAGGCAGAGCAAGCCAATGTGTATATGTTAAGGATGTGGAAAGCAAATCAACCTATATTGCAAACCAGAGTAATTATTTTGCTTTAAATGGTGGATTTGCTTGTCATGGTAAATAGTGGCTTAAATGTAATACTTGTGCTTTTTTGACTAGCATGGTTAGTTCTGTAGGCATAAACGGGACAGTGAACCACTGTGAATAGTAGTTTACTAAATTTATAGTTGAAATGTAAGAAGAAAAAATTAACTGTGCAACCCTTCTGCTTAGGCTCCTAAAGCAAGGTGTGTAACAACTGTTAAGGAATTATTGATGCACCACTATCAGACTTGCTGCTGACTATAATGTTTAACTTTCAGACCTTTTCAGTTGTAATGTTAAGGGTACAGCAGAAGCTATGGTTTTATTAGTACCATTTTATGAAAGACTCAGGACACTTGACAGAAGCCTGCATTAACCAGAAATGCCTGTTTTAACCACTATGCTACAAGCGTTACATGATTTTGTTTTGAGGACACTGTTACTATGCAAGTTGGTGACTCATCTCTTTCTCGTTAGGCCGTGGTGGAGGAGGATTTGGCCGTTCCTTTTCCTCAGGTGAAGTAACTTTTTGGAATTGTGTGGGAAAGAAAGGATATAAAACTGGCAGCTGTGGTGTAGATGGATACCAAAAGGACGAGGTCATCGTTCACTGTTGTTTATGTTATGTGTGTATTGCCTGTCATTGTACATTGGAAGCTCAAGCGTAATGATGGAATGAGTGGATTTGCTAGAAGAAGCACACTCTTACTTGGCAATTATATTCTTAAGTGATGTGTGGGCGGCATCTTAATGTCACATGAAATGTAAATTTTATTTTGTTTTTCTCAGGAGGTGATGAAAATGGAAATGAAGGTATATGAGGATTTGTGTTTCCTGCATGATATGTCTGGTGTTTATATGTTGTAATTGGGAGATGTGAGGAAAAGAAAAATATCCCCACGCTGTATAGCTCCCTCACTGTGAGTTATTTAATGAAACTCACAGAACATTTCGACCAGACAATGGTCTTCGTCAGGTCACCTGACGAAGACCATTGTCTGGTCGAAACGTGAGGGTCAAAAAATAAATCAAAGTGAGGGAGTTATACGGTGTGCGGATACTTTTCTTTCCTTTAATGCATGTGGTTCTATCCAGCACCCGTGATAAATATTTGGAGATGTGCGCGCACTTCTTGCTTTTTTTTACTGTGTCAAACCCGGCAGAAGTCTCATTGCTTTTCTTCATGTGAAATGCAGATGGAGATGGCGGCTCCTGGAACAGCGGTGGAAGAGGAGGCTTTCGCGGCAGAGGAGGCAGAGGCAAGTTCCCTCATGCCCATTCGATATCAGAAGGGCCGTTCACACCTAGAACGATAACTATAAAGATAATTACAACTATAACTTTGTAAAAAAATCATTTTAACTTTAGTGAATGGTGCCGTTCAACTATAATGGCAACTACAGGCTGAACGATGTTGTGGCGATAATTTTCAGAGCGATTTTATGAACTATAGAAGCACTGTCAGCCGATCAGAATTCATAAGAATTCACAGGACGTCATGTTCTATGAGATGTTTAGGTCATTCGGTGTGGACGCCCATATTGTTGTAGTTATAGTTGTTGAATATCGTTATAGTTCTTGGTGTGAACGGACCATGACAAGTGTTTTTGGACATAGCTCCATACTTGCGGTTACATAAAAAACATGCATCAGAAAACTAGAAAAGCACTCAGAGAGCACAGACCTCTGCCAGGGCAGCTCAGATCACCACCAAAATCTAATCACTTTTAAGAGGTAACAGTGTTTCCCCTAGAAAATGTCTGAAGGTGCGGTGGCAAGACCTGCGCTCAGACATACGACGTACGACGTATCGACCCTAGTATGAGGATACGGGAGCATTCTGAGAGGTTTTTTTTTTTGACACAACACTCTAAAATGGTGACCCTTTGTAAGGGAATAAATGAATAAACCTAGTCTTGAAAGAAGAACCATAACCTTTAGAAAACAGCCAGGAAGACTAAATCCCCCTCCCCCTTCACCAATGCCAGAGCGACCTCTTACCCCCACCCCCCTAAACATAAATCTCACAACACACGATTACTACAAGTACACATTTATTGGAAATCAGTGGCAAAGTTTGCAGGCTTGCTCAGAGCACTTCATTTTCCTGGGTTTTTTAAAAAACAATTTTAAGGCTTGCTCATGGGGGAACTCGCTGACAGGAGGTCCGTGGCCCTGTGTTTGCCCTTTTTTTGGCTGCTCTCCTCTCTGTCTACCCTCTCTTCACATTCTCTTTGTTCCAGCCTATTTTGCTCCCCTGCTTGATTACTGCTACTCTAATAAAACATTCATATTTTCAAAACATTTACGTGCACATTTTGAAATTAACGTGGTTTTGACCATTTCTGATCTGATATGGCATTTGGCAGATGAGCAAACACTGACGTTTGGGGAGAGGACTGTGTTTAATCATACATACTCGAATTAGGGATGGACATCACATATTCTTTATGTCCAAGTTTACTGTCATCACTGTAATGGAGCGTAAATAAATAGCCAACAATTCACCTGCAACAACATTTGAACAGCGCGCACCGGAGCCTTGTAAAATGACGGTGGCGGTTCATCTCAATTCCAGCTGTCGACTCGGTTAGACTCGGACAAGAAGGAGCTTGAACATCTCATAGTAAAACTGAGGTGGGCTAGTTAATACAAACGTCATGGCTTTGATAGTAAAACACGAGGAAGAGGGTCTGAAGTTTCCACAGGCTATCAATATGAATAGCCAACTTTAATATTAATTATTAAGCAATGCCCATCCTTAGCTCGAATGACTTAAATTTTGCACGAACGAATCGAGTTTCTTCATCTCTCTCCTTTCTTTTTTGGGGCGAAATACTTAAGCAAGCTCATCGGCAATCGAAAGATATCGTTGACGTTAGATCTCTCTCTATCAGTCAGCTCAAATGAAAACTAGCGCTCTGGTGATGAGCTGTAAAAATCGTCCTTACATTTATAATCTATCTAAGAGAGCTATATGGATGTGGATATGCCTATGTAACGGAGGTTTACTAATGTTCTACGCCGAGCTCTGCTAGCTGGCATCCGATTTATCCCCTCAGTGTGTGAGCGCGTGATCTACCACTGAAGACCGGGAGGCCAAACGAAACGTCTTGTCTAACATAACCTAAACGTTGCCTACTAACAGTTTTACATAAAGTTTTACATAAAGTAGCCTACTTATGTGACAAAACAAAACATAATCACTGGAAATATAAGGTAACACAACATCTTCAACACCTTTCCTAATTTGGCATCTTAAGTGACAGCTCTGTAGTAGCGATTTATTTTACTTCAGTTTGGCTTGGCTATGCTGCTTCAGGCAGAACGTTGTCCAATCAGAGCTCACGGCGACCCGTGGAAACCAATCAAGTAACTGCTAAATCGGCCGGTGGAACTCCGCTTCGGCCCAAACGCAAAGACTGGGCAAGCAACGTAAAATTGGTAGCTAGTGGAATACAAAAAAAAGGTAGTGGGAATTCCTGAAGGTGCGGCGGTAAAAATTAAGGTGTGGCGGCCCGCCGCAGTCATTTGTACATAGCGGAAACACTGGGTAATAAATTTAGCTTTAATACTTATATCCAGAGTCCGAAAGATGAAAAAAATGTGCATTTACGGTGAAGGTAGTGATTTTACTTGTGTTTAATTTGGAATACCATACCAATCAGCAGTTGTTTGCTGCACATGAAGTGCTCTAAATGCACTCACAGAGGTGGACATGCCAGGTTCAGAAAGTAAATGTCTGGGCACATATTTGTTCCAACCATATCCAATTGAACCAGCTAATACCAGCTAGCACAACTTTTCAGTCAGGCAGATCGGCTAATTAGTGAAATTACCTGTGTTAAGAGCACAGGCAGAAAGAAATACGCTTTTACTTTTTTCAAGCCAGTTTGTTCACCTCTGTTCACAATGCATTTCAGCCAAAGTTACATGGCTGACGACCACAACATGGTGCAAGTGAACCCCTAGTGTTTTAGTCAGGGAATTTTAATCGACTTTTCAGCGAATATTCAACATGTTAAGTCATAATGCAGCAGACAAAGAAGTATATGCTGAGGCTTGGTATGAGGTTTCACCTGTGTCAGAGGTTAGATTTTAGGCAAGTGATGCTCATACAAAATGACTATTTGTATAGCTGAAATATCTTCTGTTTTCACAGGAGGAAGAGGAGGAGGGGGAGGAGGAGGATTTAGAGATTCGTTCAATTCTGGTATCCATTTTTAGTACAAAATAAAAGCTAGAATCATAACCTGCTTGTTTAGCCATGTTTTAATATTTTTCTTATATGTTAGTACTGTTTATAAATTGATGTGTATTTGTGTTTATAAATTGATTGTAATTTTATTATTGATTAATGTATCTTTTGCAGAGAATGATGAAAATGGAAATGACAGTGGTGAGTTATTTTTGTATTGCTGCATTAAAGTTTGAATGGTGAAACATTGTGCCATTTTGTTACAATTTTGTTGTCTATTTTGTTGTCATGGAGCTTCTGTTCCAGCATTTTGCCCATAAACTCTAGTCCTCAAAGACTTGAACTCGTTAACCCTGTGCTTGACGGCGCTGACATTTGTGACCTGATGGTGTGTGCAGACTTTGGCAGCAGGGGAAGGGGACGTGGTGGCAGAGGTGGTGGTCGTGGTGGCTTCCGGCAAGGTAAGCGATTAGAATCTGAGGAAATGATGGTGCTGTTTGTCAGTGGCATAATTGGGGTGGGTGGGGGTGCATTGTATTCTAGAGGCAATTAGAAATGTAGAAGAGATGCTTCCCACTTTTTAGTTAGAACAAAATGCTAATGTATTCCTTCATGTGTTTGTGTGTCAGAGGGAGGAGGTGGTGATGGATTCTCACGGAGTGGAGGTATGTTGGGAGAGCTCCACACTGTAGTCAGAACTTGCGCATCACAAGTGTGGACAAGCCGCTTAAAAATAATAGCAAAATGATGAAATAATAATACAAAATGTGTATAGCTCAATTCATACAAGATCAGCTCAAAGTACTTCAGCAGTTTGACAAGAAAAACACAAGACAACATTCTTGCAGTCCAGTGGTGCTTGTGTGAATTGATGACTTGTTCTTCTGATGTTCTTGCCCAGGTTTCAGGGGGAAAGATGAAGAATTCATCCCTAGAGGTGACTGATTCACATCCTAAATAAAATTCTAGGGAACAGTAGAGGTTCCCGGTACAAGTAAACTGTGTCTTGGCCAATTATTAGTTATTAGCCAATTACCAGATGTTCTTTGACCTGACCCTGTTTAATACAGCTGGCAGTCAAAGAGGCTGTAATGTTTCTTGCAGCGTGTGAAGATGCAGTGTCATGCACGACAGATGTTATTGTGAAGTTCATGACTCTTCCTCTTTTACCGAACGATGAAGTTGTTGTGTAGGGACTCCACATAGGTGGGGTTTGAGTCTAGACTGTCGAGCAACCCTGGATAGGCCAAGAGGCTGGCTTCTGGGCAGACTGCACTCTCTGGACTCATTGTTAAGATTTAAGACCATAAAATATTAAGTTGGTAATCACTTTTATAGCCAAAGTAACTTATTTCTTTGAATATTTAAAACTATAGCCATTTCTGATGTTGCATGATGTAAAGATTTGCCTAAAAACAACCAATGCTGCGTAATGCCTTTTTTTGCCACAATGGTTTACTATGGTAATAATAATATAATTACTATTGTTGCATACCTATTAGTTAGATGTTGAGAATAAATTTATTTTTTGTGCTAGAATGTTCTGATTTTTTTGTTTCTCGTCTAAAACTGAAAGAAATCGCATTTGTCTAATCATTTGACACAGTGTACTGGCAGAGCTCTGTGGTAGGAGGGTTTGAAAATGGTCTCATTTAGGTCTCATTTAAAGTGCTGTATACATTACACTCTGAAACTTCAGTTATGTGATGTAGAGAAAACTACTCAATTTGGAATATGGTCACCAGAGCTTGTGTGAATTTATAATCAACTTAGTGTGGGTAAGTGAGGAAAAACTGGATGAAAATTGCACAAGCCATTATGAAAATCCACTTATTAGACAACATGCTAATTCATTAACCACTGTTAATTAGGTGTGTCCCGGCCTATTACACCTTCAAACTAAAATTGTGACGGTGTTTTTGAAGACATGAAGCTGTGCAATACTCGGTCTAAAGAGTTTTATTTATTATGTGTTGCCTTTGAACAGAGGAGTTATTTTAGTTGCAGTAAACTAATTGGATGAAAATTGATGGAGAAATGGAAACTGACCCTACTTGAGAGTTTAAAGACTCCTGTGCTACATGTGTGTCTTTGTAGGAAGAAGAGATGATGATGGTGAAAAGGGAGGTGATGGCGGCGGTGAAAACGCCGGTAAGTGTGCAGTCCTTCTTCGGGAACACAAGACGGCCCAGGAGGGCTCCATCTCTTTCTGTGAGTGTGCATACTTACGATATCCCTGCTGCAGGTCCAAAGGTGATCTATGTCCCTCCCCCACCTCCGGAAGAGGAGGACGCCATCTTCAATCAGTTCCAGACCGGCATTAACTTCGATAAGTACGACGACATTTTGGTGGATGTAAGTGGAAGCAATCCACCTCCAGCTATAATGGTGAGTCCTGCACACACACTCTCCTGACTTGTGTTGAGGGAACGGGCCAACTGTATTTTACAGCAGAGATCTTTCCTTTCTGCATTGTTGCTTTTGAATGGACTAAACCTGCTTCAGACTCTTTTGTTCAGATGGATGTGACACGTTCATCTTAACTCAACAAATTTTGTGTTGTGGAATTTTTGCTCCACATTGTAAAGCTGCTGTCATTCTGCAGGAGCATCACTATAATCTGACATTGTAACACCATGACTGAGACTGTTAATTTAGCAATTCTGTTTTTTTACACTGAAACAAAGTAGCATATAGTTTGACACTTTGAGTCATGTGTGGGCGTGTTGTTTTTCTGCTGACACATGTGGCTGAAGGAAGGAAGCCTTGAGCAAGTTGCTGTGCTGAGTCTTCCTTCCTTCCTCTCCCTCTCCCTCTCCCTCCTCAGACTTTCGCAGAAGCCAACCTGTGTGAGTCATTGAACAAAAATGTCAGCAAGTCGGGCTATATCAAGCCAACCCCTGTCCAAAAGTATGGCATCCCCATCATCTCCGCTGGCAGGGACCTCATGGCCTGTGCCCAAACGGGCTCGGGGAAAACAGTAAGCCACCTCGGTCTCACGGGTTTTTTTTTTTTTTTTTTTTTTTAACCATTACTTAGCAGATGCTTTTATTGAAGCGACTTACAAAAGGAGGACATAATAAGCTAACAGAGGTGTAGAGGAACACAGAGTAAATTGACTACACACATACAAACAAGGAGATACATGTGCCTTAGGTAAGTATCCCAGAGAAGGGACACTTCAGACACACACACCCCCTGCACACACACACTCATGAGCACGAGGCACCGAAGGAAAAGAGTTGGTTAGTAGTTTTTTGCATGCTCTGGACTAGCGCTTGTGTCACTAATTTCTGAGAAAGCGGCGTGGCCTGCTTTTGTGCTGATTGCCACAATGTGTGACTTCCTGCTGCAGGCCGCTTTCCTCCTGCCGATCCTGCAGACGCTGATGAGCGACGGGGTGGCCGCCAGCCGCTTCAGCGAGCAGCAGGAGCCCGAGGCCATCATCGTGGCACCCACCCGCGAGCTCATCAATCAGATCTACCTCGAGGCGCGCAAGTTCGCCTTCGGGTACGCCACTCGCACAGCCCCCTTTTCTTTTGCGCAGTCGCAGCTCTCTCAACCGTGTCCTAACTTTGGTGCGAGCTACAGTAAGCTTGCATGAGAGAGCAGAACTTGGGCCTTGTGTGTCACCATGATGTGTTTATGTAAACAGTCATCCTTAATCATCGCAGATTAGTATCAGTCTTAGAACTCCTGATAGAGGCCGAAACAAAAGTTGTTTCCCACAAGTTAAGTTTACTTGTGCAGCGCATTACATACACGGAAGCAGTTCAGTGTGCGGAACAAAAATAAAAGCAAAGAACAATATGTAAAAGCACAAAAAGTAAAATAAGTGTAAATGATAAAGGTAAAATGAGCAGAGGAAAGGCAGATTAAATGTTCCCTGATGTCATTTTCTGCAGTATAGTTCTTGTCATTGCAATGACCTTCACATTGCCTTGTGGTTGTGCAGGACGTGTGTGCGGCCAGTCGTGGTGTATGGAGGCATCAGCACCGGCTACACCATCCGGGAAGTGTGTAAAGGCTGCAATGTGCTCTGTGGGACTCCAGGACGACTCCTGGACATCATAGGAAGAGGGAAGGTCTGTTTCAATGAATTGAACTTGTAAACGCAACCAATTTAGCTAGGTTAGCCACCTTAATACCTCCAATTAATAATAATAATTCAATTTAATAACTCAATTTTGTGTTAAGGTACAGTACTCAAATCAGGCAACTTTACTAGGGCTCCTGCTTGCCTTGTAAAATGTTGACAGACTGAATGGTTTCCCAACAGTTGTAACTGTATATTTCAAAACCATTGGGTCTACCTATATTTCCTGGTGGATAGGTACTTGATTATGTGCTCTGTTGCTGAGGTGTTTTTCCCTTAAAGGTGTACTTCCATCATGTTTTCCTTAATTTTGCGGTGTTCTCTAGTATTGATAATTGCCCTGTGCGCTGGTTTTGATGAAAAAAATGTTCTAGTGCTTCTGTTTCAGGCTGTTTTAGTTTGGTGGAGGGGGTGGGGCCGGGAGAACGACACGATTTCACCAGAGGTGTGACACGCTCCCTGCAGCTTCCTTTGCCCCACAGTCAACTTGATAGCAGAGTGGGGAAAAGTCAACTTGACAGCGCTAAAACTGCACACAGAATGTCTTCAGAGATACAGCCTTATGTGTTTGATCCTGAATCCAAAGAGGAAAGAGAGATGGCACAAGCACAGTCGCTTCCTGACCGTTTGTCAATGAACGTTTCAGAATGGTAATATTTGCATGACAAAACAGTGCAAGTGCCCGGCTAAATGCAGTTCAGTCATTTAACTAGCCTGCTAATCTTATGCGAGTCACAGGCTAACATCATTTAAAGCCCATTCGGTCAGTTTCTCTTATATGTATTTTCACGTCTGCGTCACGCCGAAGGCCCTTTTCGCATTGGGTCGTTTTTCCAGCCTATTGTCTTCTTTTGACTGATATAGAAAATGGGGGTAGAAAAACATTTTGATATGCAGCATGCATATGCAACTCGGGGTGACCTCTAATATTTCAGAAGAGCAAGTACTAAACGGTTTCTCGTGGAAGTACACCTTTAAGAGCATGGTCTGGGGGGTGGCTCCTCCCCTTCCTCATGTGATGCTGTGTGTGTACTGGACACTGCAATTTTCTTCGGGATCAATGAAGTTACTCTACTCCACTCTACTGTACTCTACTACTTTGCATAAAGTATGCAAAGTGAAGCAAAGTTAGAGACTGGTCTATCAGGCTACAACCAATTACTCCCTTTAGGTAATGTCTGATGTCATTAAATGCCACTTCGTGTGTGTGTGTGTGTTTGTGTGGTGGTGGTTGTCGCAGATTGGATTAAGCAAGTTGCGCTACCTGGTGCTGGATGAGGCTGACCGCATGCTGGACATGGGCTTTGAGCCGGACATGCGCAAGCTGGTGGCCTCTCCTGGGATGCCCTCCAAGGAGGAGAGGCAGACACTGATGTTCAGTGCCACTTACCCAGAGGAAATTCAAAGGTCTGTCCTAGTTCTTTCCATAATTCCTTAATTTAATTAGTTGATTGGAAGAATTATAATGCCTTTGAATATTTAGCAAAAAGGTTATACAGGGTTCCCGCGGGGTCTTAAAAAGTCTTAAATTCAGAAAGTTTAATTTAAGGCCTTAAAAAGTCTTAAAAATGCCAAGATTTTCATCCTAGGTCTTAAATTTAATTTACCCAAGTCTTAAAAATCTTACCTCTGTTTATTCCTGAGAAGTGTTATCTGCAGAAAATAACATAATAAAACGTCACATGACAAAAAAACTACAAATCCCAATACGTTGTCTAACCACTAGAGTTGTCGCTGCAGCTAGGCAACGGTCCAGTTTGTCCACTACCTTCCCGCCGAGTTTGTGCAGTGCGAAGTTGTTGCTGGAAAGCGTCAAAATGGGTAAATGACACTTGGCTCGATAATAGCAATTTTTGCAGCTGGTTACACGCCGTCCCCGGCTGTAGGCATGAAGCTCGCTGCAAGATATGCAAAAATGTAATGCAGTTAGGGACACTGGGTGTGAAGGCGGTCGAGTCTCATGCCAAAGCGGGAAAACACCAGCTTGCCTTTATGCAGAGCAGAGTTAAGAGTCGTTTCGTTAAAATGAATGGGGCACGTGTGGAGTTTAACTAATAAATAGTCTTTCTAGAGTTGTTAATGTTTCTTGGAACCATGTGTCGAAATCCCCAACTATTTGTGATTATTTCAAGCCTAATAGTGTAAGTTGTTACTGCTGGGATTTTCAGAAAATTAGCTTTATTTCAGGTCAGGCAGCAACCACTTACTATGTGGTTGTTAGCGCGCTAACTCTAGCGAACCACGCTAACGTAATGCTTTAAATTGAAAGCTGTCACTTTACTCACTACCACCCACCTAGATACTTTTACAGATATAAGCGCAAGTGGCAAAGTAATATAAAGTTATAAGGTTACAGCAATGTGTTAAATTCAAGGTGTCAATCACTGTTAGCATTTAGCACATTGGGGTCATAGTAGTTACCATTCACTTAAATGAGTTAGTTCGTTGGCTTGCTAGCTCACTTTACAGGCACACTAAAACGGAAATAGGAATTTGTTGGCATTACTCATGATTCTAAACAATCATACACTACACACATATATATTTATCTTTGTAGAATCTAAGATCTTTGGTACTAATTCAGCTTTTGTGTGGTCATATTATTTTTGCATGAAAGAGAGATATTTAGCTGAAAGCTGGGGCCAACGGGGCTCATTTAATTGTAATAATTAGCATCGTATTACTAGCGCATTACAGCATAATTTCGATTTGCCATGGCCAATTAATTTAAATAGTACTTATATTGCTTGAATTGACTGGTGCTAATGATTAAATAATGTTTGCATTTACAGTAGTAATACTATAGTAAAAACTGCAGCTTTGATACTGCAGTACAACTGGTAGATACTGCAGTATTTGTTGCTAAATCTTTAGCATCACAGTCATAATACAGTAAAACTTGCCTAAACCGGCCGTGACTGGGACCACAGTTTATGGTCGGTTTTCACAATGAGTCGGTTTGTTCGGGGTGGGCGTGGCTGACGCTCGTGCAACACAATATGACATGCTGTGTAAATGTTCGTACTTCTCACACACAAATATGACAAGCACACGATATATTACACTCCAGTTGTACTGTATTTATTTGCACTTATATTTACAGTACAAAAAATTTAATAAACTTAATTAAAAAAAAACGATGTCAGTGATTTTTACAATGATTGGTACTGTATCATACACACAATTGATCATGTAAGTGTCTGTTGATTTTACACTGGCTTGAAAAATGATGCAATTGACGACTGCTTCAATGTGAGCCTCTTCTCAACAATTCTCTGCTCTGTTAGTGTCTGGAGGTCTTGGACCGCTTTCAGGTAGACAGTCCTTGTTCAATGCATAGTTGCGTAGCTTGCCCAACATGGCTAGGACGTCGCTGTCTGACAAATCACTGCCGTCATTTGGATCTGTGTTTTCACTGTCATCATCCTTTTCTTCGCTGTCATCTTCGTCGTCGTTGGTTTCCTGCGTCTTGTCGCTGAGAAAATTCTCGACGATCTGTTTCTCCCACTCACCGCCGTACGTCTCCTCTGTGGGCACACTGTCATCGAAGTTGATAAACTCGTCTACGGTACACTGCCCTTCTCCTTCTGTAGATTGGTGAACTTGCTGGATGAGTCTTCTTAGCTCTTCGTCATCAGCTGTATCCGGCTGTGCATCGCTACCATCAAGACCGACGACGTTAAACCCACTGTTCCTAAAACATTTCACAATTGTCTCTGTCTTCGTCTCGTTCCACGCTCCGCTTATCCAGTGGATAGCGTCGAGGACGTTAACCGACTTGGCGACTTCACTTGCAGTGGTTGCGTTGTCGACCTTGGCAATGACAGCACGCAACAGTCTCTTTCTATATCTGGCTTTAAATGCTCTTATGATGCCTTGGTCTAGGGGTTGTAGCACTGAGGTTGTATTGGCAGGAAAGAACTTCAACGTGACGTGGGACAGTTTGATGTCAGGGCAGTGTGAGGTGGCGTTGTCCAGAAAGAGTAGCACTTTACGTCGCTGACGCCGCATAAGGTTGTTAAATTCCCGGAGGTACTCATTAAACAGGGAACCGGTCATCCAGGCTTTCTTGTTTGCGTTCCAATACACAGGAAGGGTCTGCACATCGGTATGCTTAAAACAGCGAGGCTTCGCAGCTTTCCCAATAACGAACGGCTTCAATTTCTCCCCGGTCATGCTACACGTAAACATTACCGTCAGTCTCTCTTTGGACACTTTCCCCCCCTTGCAGTCGTCTGCTTTGTGAGCGAGAGTTCTATCGGGTAGGGCACGGAAATAGACACCAGTCTCGTCTGTATTAAAAATGGCGACGTTTCTGTGGAGGACTCATATTGAGAATTCAGGAAAAAGTAGCGTAGCTGAAGCAATCGGTAATTCTTGTAGAGAGCAACTGTATCTCAGTGATTCCAGTGATCGAATGAATTTCCCTGTGTAAAATCGCCCTTTTAAACATTTTTACTCTTTGCTCACACCCACTGTGAACGACCCATATTCAAAAAACAATGTGTGAATTTGATAGCGCGTAGGTGTCAACATCAAAACAATACAGTACAGTGCACAGTACAGCGCCAGTGATTCCCTGGTCTTTATGATCGCCGGCAGTCGGCCATTCGGTCGATTGGTCGGTCTATAGAGTGTGAATTTGTTACTTCGGACCGACCATTGTTTTACCACATGGACAATGTTTTGTTTTTGTCTGCCTGTGGGCGTGCATTTAGCGCCTAGTGCCTAGTGATTCCTTGGTCTTTGTGATCGCCGGCAGTCGGTCATTCAGTCGATTGGTCGGTCTATAGAGTGTGAATTTGTTACTTCGGACCGACCAAGGTGGTCGGTATTCAGAGTAGACAGTGGTCGGCTTATCCAGTGTCTTTTGTCATTAGTTCCAATGGGGAATTTTCGGGACCAATAAAGTCGGTCGTTTTTCAAAGGAAGTCGGTTTACTCAGGGGTCGGTTTGGTCAAGTTTTACTGTACTACACCTCAGTGACAGTCTGTAGGAGGGGAGGGCTAATCTTAATGTCATGCAAATGGGCACTGAGAAACGAGGGAGCTGGAAAGACTAGTGGTGAACGACAGTATTTATTTATTTATTTATTTATTTTATTTTTACCCTGCTGCTTGTAACCAAAGACGTTCAGCTCCTGGCCAATACAGACTAGTTGATTTTGGCTACTGTCCCGTTTCACTTAGCTATCCTCTCTGTGGAAGTTAGCCCATTTTGTTGTTGACTGAAAAAAGTTATCACCCTCAGATAGGACTCTGAAACTTCACTATCTCCTTTCTAATGTTATCCAATACAAAGCCTATAGAGTAAGTCTGGAGGCAAGTAAAAGGCCTGGGGGCTTACCTTACATCGTCATCAACCTCAGAATAAAGAAGGAACAAGTATTTGAAAATAGAATTTCCAATTAATTTTTATTTTTAAATTTAAAAGAATTGGGGAATGAGACTCCAAACAAAGATACAGAAATACAGATATTTTAAAGGTTAAATCTTGAATGAACGGAGCTTATCTCTCTCTCTATATGTGTATCCCTTTTTTTTAATTTTTTTTTTTACTTCATTTACTGTGCCTCTTTATACCGTTTTACTCCCACACATTTACGTCAATGCATTATTCACCTTCCTGTTTCTCGAATCTTCTGTGTCTCGAATCTTCTTGCACTAATTTAACCTTTACTTAAGTTCTTCTTTTAACCAAATTTGGTCCTTCCTGCTGTGGTTTCCGCAAGGCATGACAGACAT
Source organism: Coilia nasus (assembly GCA_027475355.1). NCBI lineage: Eukaryota > Metazoa > Chordata > Actinopteri > Clupeiformes > Engraulidae > Coilia > Coilia nasus. The sequence goes on along the minus strand of CM050209.1, from coordinate 26,193,919 downwards.
GTTAAAACATGTTAGGGCATATACCCAGCTGGGCCTGGGTGACACGTTCCACAGGCACCATTCTGCCCCACGGCCCTAGAGTGAGGAAAAACATAGTTTTGTGTTTTAAGATGTGCATGCTTTCAAATGATCACAAATTCTTCAAATATTATCAAATTTCCATGTGACATCATTGGAAAGCTTAGAAGCTACACTTTCTGAATCTGAATAACTCAAAATCTCTCTGAGACAACTTTTGTCATGGTTTGGTCTGTTTTTTGGCACAGTCGGTTTCTAGTAATGCGTCGTGTTGGTCGTACGTTTTTCCGATAATGGTCTTAAAAAGTCTTAAAGGTCTTAAATGTAACTCGCTGAAACCTGCAAGAACCCTGTTTATAGTGTTGTAAATCACTTAGGGGGTAAAAGTGTCCGCTAAATGCTGTAACTGCAAGGGTGGGGGGGTGGTCCTGAACACCTTGTGCTTAGGAGTTATAAAAGTTGTCAAATTGAATGACAAGCATGCCTTAGAGTCAGTAACATCAGATGCAAATGATTTAATTGACGTCATAGGTCGCGTTAACCAACAATTATCCGTCATTGATGGATTTTTTTCAGCTATGATGGAAAATTCTGAAAGCCGTCCGTCATTTTGACGGATTGTTTTAGGCATAGGAAACGGGGGGTCGGAGGGGTCAGGATCCCCCCAATGTTGACCTCCCCCCACCAAAAAAACAAACACGTCGTTTACAATAGTAACGCTCAGTGCCAAAGACACGAAAACACGTCAATTACATTTTTTTACAGGGGAGGTGGGGTAATCATCTGATCTTGCTTGTGTAAAAAAATCAAAGTTGGGAACCCATTCTGTGGGTAGTAGTAGTGTCAGTGTGGATATGTGATCATCTAACATTGTCTCTGTGAGAAGCTGAAGTATCCCCCTTCTCACTCGTCACGAATCACAATGACTTTTTGCTGCGTGACGGTAGGCTAATTGTGGAGGGAGAGAGACTTGTTCCCGCGGGCACACACACACGCTGATTTGCACACACGCATTCACACACAGACACGGCGTTTCTCCTTCCCAATCACCCTTTATGGACATTGTCTGCAGTATTTATGAACTTTGGGGGATTATGAGTGCACGGTGTTTGGGGTTACCTGTTAAAGCTTATCGCCGACTCGCCGGCGTTTATGCGTGACCATGACCAATTGTTTGGTCGGTGGCGATTTGTTAAACTTGCTGCTTTTTATTCATGCTTTTTATTCATGCCTCTTCAATCTTTAAGGATAACTAAAGTTGCCAGCGTTATTTTTGATGCAGTATACAACCCCTCTAAGCAGAGCCTATGTTTATATTCTTTTATTAGGCCTATCCATAATAACATTGTTCATATGCCTGTTAAGTTGCAACAGTCGCAGTGTTTTTTAGTGGCGGGGAACAAATGGTCTCATACGAGGATTGACTGAAAATCTCAATCTCTGTTCGTCTTTTTTACTTCGTGACATACAAAAATAATGCACACCTGTTCATTGAATTCATTTTTAAAATGAAAATGAGCCCATAAAAACACAATTTATTAAAAAATATACCATTATAGTATAATTTAAAAGTCAAAATGAAATGACGGATAATTATGGACAATGACGGAATTTTTACGACCCTGTCCGTCAAAATGACGGACAATGAAAAAGTCTTAACGCAACCACTGATTGACGTCAAATGCAAATGATAATTTAAATGTGGATAAGACTGGTGTCTGCCTCTAGACCGGTGGTGGTGATTGGGCAGGTTATGCCTTTTTTATCCCTTGTGTCTCAGGATGGCTGCGGACTTCCTGAAGGTGGATTACCTGTTTCTGGCTGTGGGAGTCGTAGGAGGGGCCTGTAGCGATGTGGAGCAGCAGGTCCTGGAGGTGAACCAGTTCTCCAAGAGAGACCAGCTGCTGGAGATCCTCAAGATCACAGGTGAGGCTCCTCCTGGTGAGGAGGAGGGGGGAGGGTGGGGGCAGCACTGCCAGACACTCTGTACAAAATGAAATGAAGTACGAGGCGCTGGTTTACCAGGCTAGGTGTCTGAGGGTTCTTGGCCATGTTTTACTTGCCCATAGGGCTGCACAATGCATAATATAGAACGTTACCGTGAATAAAAATATTACAGAATTTACATGTGCGATATACATATCACACAACACTGCTTGACGTTTCTGTGTTAAGTTTCTGTGCTCTGCGATATTTGGCCAATCTGACAGCTCTGTTGGCCTGGGTTTTGTCTGCTCCACTCCAGGAACTGAACGCACGATGGTGTTCGTGGAAACCAAACGCAAGGCTGATTTCATAGCTACGTATCTATGCCAGGAGAAGTTGCCCACAACTAGCATTCACGGGTGAGAAAATTGACACTGCAGTTCTTTTGACAAAGGGTGGACCACAAAAGATGCATTGTAAAATGCTTAAATCTTGGATTATTACTGGATTATTACTTGGATTATTACGTACTATACTTAAATCTTGGATTATAGGTGGATGCTGGTGTCTGTGTGGTAGTCCTCACTATTGACTAGTTATTGTTGCATTGTTTATAAAAAACAAGCTTCTGAATATGACTTAATGTATTGTTGACCAGAATCCGCCCTACAAAGGCAAAGTTCAGTAACTACGTGGGCACTGAATCATACTGCCCAGTCAAACTGTAGGTATAATAGTGGTGATGCTTTGATGTACTTTCTAGAAAGATGCAAAAGGTGGTATAAAGTCAATTTACAGTCTAAATTCAGTTCTAACAAAATATGTAGTCCCTGCCTTTTTGGCCTTGTAGGTAAAAGTAAATAAATTACTTTAGGTTTTTTAGGTTGTAAATTACTTTACTTTTAGGTTGGACACTCAGTCAGCCTAGTGGTTTATTCTTTAGGTTTATTCTTAACAATAAGGACAACACAGGACTCAGACAACACAAATCACCAGACAAAGCCTTAAATGACTTGGTGCAGAAAATGGGTGTAACCAGTGCTGCCAACCTTACATGGATATGCAGTAGTCTTTATTACAAGTTGGCCTCTTCCTAATCAGATCAGAGAAGGTGCCAACCTTGTCTGTATGTTAACCAAAGGTTCTTCAAAGGTTGAGGAAACCAGCTGTTCACATCTCACACAAACTCACATGCACAGCTTTGATCCTAATAACAGTTCCATAAGCAGCTAAGGGATGTGAAATAATGATAAAATGTATTTACAAGATGATTATTATTACTGAAATACCATCATAGGGCAGAGATGTGGAAGCAGCACGTGAATGCATGTATGCATGTGTTATATGTGCACCTTTCTCAGAGATCGGGAGCAACGGGAGAGGGAGCAGGCGCTCGCAGACTTCCGCACCGGGCGGTGCCCCATCCTGGTGGCGACGTCGGTGGCCGCCAGGGGCTTGGATATAGAGCACGTGCAGCATGTGGTGAACTTTGACCTCCCCAACAACATCGACGAGTATGTGCACCGAATCGGGAGGACCGGTCGCTGCGGCAACACGGGTCGCGCGGTGTCGTTCTTTGACCCGGAAGCAGACACCCAGCTGGCTCGGTCTCTGGTTAAAGTCCTCTCAGGGGTTAGTATGAGTTTGAGTCACAATTCCGCTGTTTCCATTTTAGGTATCAAACTGCTGTTAATGAGCATCTTTCAGCAACGTACTTGCAGAATACGTGTAGATGAAAGGCAGTACGTAATGGGGCTAGACCAACACATGATTTATGAAGCGGATTCAAAATAATATAATGATTAAGGGTTGAGGGACAGTGGTATCAGGAGCTTTTATGCTAATGGTAAGGGAGTATTTGAATCCCTAAGAAAAGCTGATTGTATTTATTTATGAATGTATTTATTGATTTTTGTGGTTGCTTTTTTTCTTCTTAGGCCCAGCAGACAGTGCCAGACTGGTTAGAAAAAGTTGCCTTTGGTGCTCACGGGACTACTGCGTATAATCCTCGAGGCAGTGGCAGTGTGTTCGCCTCTACAGACACGAGAAAGGTCAGCGCAGATGGCTCAGGCCAGGCAGGAGGGTTGAGATGTGTGCCGTATCTACCTGCTGCATTAACACACACACACTCCAAACCAACACACATTAATCACTACAGCATTGGGCATAACCCATTTCATACTCACTACATCTACTATAAAGGCTAGGAAAACCTGAAGTAGTTCTGTAGAAAGGGTGTGAAGGAGCCATACATCATTGGTATTTGAGGTGATAAACTTGTTGGGTGTGTTTTTTTTTCTTTTCGTCAGGGTGGTTCCTTCCAAGCAGAGAAGCAGGCTCCCCCACCGGTCTCAAATGCTGGCGGAGATGACGACGAATGGGAATAGGGCTTCAGTTTTGCTTTGAAAATACAGCAATTCTTTTGTTTTGTGTTCAATTTTATGTTTTATTTGCTTTAAGTGTCAGCCTTCAGAGGCCAGTAACTCGGTTTTGACTGGTTCAGAATGTTGCGATGCATTTCAAGGGAATGCAGGGAGTATTAATCATGACTGGTTTCTGTGTGATTGGATTGAGTAGTGGCACTTTTTGTCAGCACTGTGAAGAATTACGTGAGCCTTTTTCTTGAGTGACGTAGAGTAGTGCACATGGTTAGAAAGCCATAACCTGCATGCAACACAAATGTAGCACCAAATACATTATTGACATGATGAATACCCCTTGCATTACGAAACGAGCATGCATACATTTTGTAATCCACTTAGTTCTGTTCAGTGCCTTCCTGTTGACCGATGAAGCCGTGTAACATGGCCTGACGGGCTGAATGCGGAATAAAAGTGTCAACTTTATTCATGTGTGGTGGTAATTTATTACAAACGAGTATGGCACTTGGCCAATTGGATGCCATTCGGCTGGGTTCTGAACTTGTCTGTTGTGGTCAACTGATCATATGACGCGGTTCCTAAGAATTGCCTGCCCTTTCTGGTGAAGCTGATATTAGGAAATCATCCTTTTCCGGCATGCAGTCTTCGCAAGGACCGTTAACTCAAAGTTGTAGCTACGATCAATGAAGTAGCTACGTAGAAAATATGAACTACTTCGGTAAGTAAACGTATCGACCCGTTGGGAACTGGGGTAAAGTGGAGGCTTTAGTTCTTGAAGCCCCAGAGGAAAGTTGTAGCCGAATGCTTCTAGCCGTGATGGAAATGATGAAAGTAATGGTTTCATAATGGACTATTAGGGTAGTCGAACAGAATATGTCCTCAGTTCTAAGTGGTTACAACTTTACCCTTTTTGTTTCTACAGACTATACAAATGTGGGCCACTTTTGTGTGTGTGTGTTTTTCGCTGTAGTTTGTCATGGTAAGTAAAACGTGTACGCCAGTTTTGTTTCTCTTGAAGCTCATTGGTGGCTAATGTTTTTTTGTTATTGTTGCGTGGAGTACCAAAGATTTGAATGACGTACGTGAAGACAATCACGTAAAGACGCAGGTCATACATGCCCAAAGTTTTTTAGGGGACCATGTAACGGATTTTGGTAACTAATAGGGAAAGAGAATGCCATCTTAAAACTACGGGAAAGCTGACATCGCTGAAGCACCATTTTTTGTTTGATGTGGTTCAGTCCATGTTTTTGCTGTTTGGAAATGACTAACGCATTGCGTTAAAAGACTAAAAGAAATTCTGATGTTGGCAGGTCAAGCTTCAGACAGATGTGAAGTTACCCCACAAAATCTTACAGTGAAACTTGGCTCCAATGTCACAGTGGTGTTCAATGCTCCAATAAACGGCATTTGCCGAAATAAATGGCAAGGCTTCAGCCCGAGTCAAGTGTTTTGGACATTGAACAGTCAGAAGATTGAGGAAAGCTTCTATGACCACAATGACACCCATGCGATGGTCTCCATCTCGAATTTCTCTCTTGAGTCTGGTACCGTGGAATGCCACGTACATGAGCAGGTGCTGGGTGGCACCATTGTCCGAACGCATGGTAAGTGTCGAACGGTGAAGGGGATTTCTTTGCAGACTATTTCATATTATTGTGGCATCATGTTGCCCAACCTCTTGGATTGCACATGAAAAATACGCCAAACGTTTGGGTTGCATTTGGCCTTTATGTTTGTTTTTTGACCAGGTACTTTCAGAAATACCTCAATGGCCATGGAACCTCCAAAGAGGCCTGTCAACATAAGCTGTACTACAAGCTCTACAAACGAGCAATACACTACATGCCACTGGAATGGAGCTGGAAATTCACAGGACACAACTTACGAGGTTACCCTGAAACAGTATGTGCCACTCAGCTATATGGCAGTATTCGGTGTTTGAGTAAATAAGTGCATATACCGCCATCTAACCTTAAGATGACATTTTCCTCCACAGGGGAGATACGCTTCCTCCTTGCTATGCCCCACCTGGCCAATATACATGCCAGTTTAAGATCAACCCATACCTGAATAAGAGCGTCACTGTGACTGCAAGAAATTCAGCAGGAAATGTGTCAACTACTGTTCACTTGTATTGGTGGGCTACTAGTAAGTGACCCGGGATTGCAAGTTTAAATTGTGTTTGTTAAATGTCTTTCGAGTTTCAGATCAGGAGGGTATTCCAGAAAGCAGTTAGCCTGGGCCCGCCCATACTGCCTGTGACACTACATTGCATTTCAAATTCAAGCCAGTCTGGCCAACCTGCCTATTCTGCCCTACAAAGGCAAAGTTCAGTAACTATGTGAACCTAGAGAAAAATACCTTTAAAGTTGTCACACTTCCCAGTCAAACATATTGTAGGTATAATAGTGGTGATGCTTTTACGTATGTTCTTAATAGGAAGAAGGGATTTAGTCTCAAGACAAAGGTGTTGTTATAAAGTCAATTTCCTGTCTAAACTCAGCTCAACAAATTATTATTACATTCCACTTAGCTGATGCTCTTATTGCTCTTATTCAGAGCAACTTACTGATTTTTACAGGGTTTCAGTTACAGTCCCTGGAGTCCAACTTCTTAACCACTAGGCCACAGTTGCCCAGTTGCCCAGTAATAATGCAGTTACTGCCTTTTGGCTTTGTAGGGCAGTATTCTCGAGTGTTCATTTACCTGAATCATTGGAATCAATGGTCTGATTGATTGTAGCTCTGTCCAGCAGTACAACGAGGCATTTGAAAGACGCCCGTTGATCCTGCCTCTGAGAACTTCCTGTCTATGGGAGGTTTGCCAGAGCATGGATCTACGAGCAGGGCTAGAAAGCAGGTTTAGTCATTTACCTGGAAAAGTTTACTCAGAGACAGAGGTAAACCTAACAGAGGGGTGTAATGAATTAATTGTCCTGGTGAAACAAATACAGAGGGCTCTTCTATCAGGTGATTTACCACTGACTTCACTAAACCATGCGATGGTCACCATTTTGAATTTCTCTTGAGTCTCTTATGTGGACTGCCACATAGACGAGCAGGTGTTGGTTGGCACCATTGTCAGAAGGCATGGTGAGGGTCGAATAGTGAAAGTGGTTTCTTCACAGACTATTTCATATTATTTTATGACCACTTTGCTGTTGTGTGTGAGAATAGTGGCATAGTACAGGCCAGTGGCTGATATGGCTGAGTGGTGTCAGGTTTGCTCCTGTCTCGCGTTGAGAAATGCAGTTACAACCATCATATGTGATTGTAACATTTGTGCAGTATGAATCTATAATATCAAAATTATTGACGCACAAGTTTGGGAGTTGTGCAGAACTATTGTCAGTACTCTATGTTTTGTCATGTACTCATCCTCAACGTGTATGTCCCTTAATATCTGTATTGTCAATATCTGGTTTTGTGAGCTGTGCCCTACTGTGTTCTTTTTCATTTTAAAGCCAATTGTCCTGGCGTATATTATTTTGTTCCTCTACTCAATCCGAGGTTATCATTTTAGTTTGCACACTTGGGAGACAGAAAACACAAACCTAACACGTAAACCTACAGTGTAATGTAAGAACATGTACAGTAGTGAGTGTAGTATACAGCGAAATCAGAGATGTATCAGAAAATGTAACGTTTGGTGTAGAGCCAAACATAATTTTCAATGAAGTGTGCAATCATACAGATTGTTTTGAATAGTGACCAAATTTGACCTATTGCTGTGTTTCCTGTAGGAAAATATCCTCCTCCAAGCATTCGTGCGGAGCGCCTTCCAAACAGCCTAGGTGTGCATTTGGAGAAGAAATCTGTGGGGTGGGAACATTGTTGGGAACGCGCGAAATGTGAGGTGGAATACGTGAAAGAAGGCAGCAATGACACAGTAAGCTTGATTGACTTTGATGTAAACGAATGTGTAGCTAACTTATGAAATAAATTCCAGTTTAGCATTTTGTGGGCCACGCCGGATGTGAGTTGTAAATAATACAACACAGTAATGGCTCTGCAGGCGGGTAAACTACAAAAGTAGTTAAGTGATAAACTATAGTTTACCCAGAGGTAGTTGTAAACCTGTTAGTAGAAGAAACCAGGGCTTTATTCTGTGACGTTAAAAAATTCCAATGGGCTCTTCTTCTATCAAGTTTCCAGCTGCATCTGGGCTAAATATACCAGATTTGTCTCTTAACCAACGTTGTAGTATACCCTAGGCCCTGTCTCATGTTGAGAAATACAGACATTTTTTTATTGTGATTAAGTGTGCAACCTGTTTTTGTCTTTTGATTTAGAATAGATCTGAAGGAAATGCAACCATCAACATATATGATGTAAAGCCTTGCACCAATTACAGCGTAGCTATGCGGTGTGCTTGCTATCTATCTATGTGGAGCGATTGGAGCATCAAACACACCGTCCTCTCCTTACTTAATGGTAACCAACATTTTTATGTACCAGTTGTCTTTGAGAGGTTATACTGCTGTACACATATTCACATCCTCAAATCTGCAAAGGTTCATGGGAATAGATTACTGGCACCTTGCGTGGCAGCCCTTCGCAGCTGGTATATATGTATAAATGTGTATTTATGTATGTGTGTGTGTATGGGTGAATGTGAGGCATTCAATGTAAAGCACTCCAGAAAGAAAGCCTTTTATAAATGCAGTCCATTGTACCATATGCCATAAATGTAGCTTATGCAAATGCTGGTGTAACCACCGATGCACACACCTCGCTGCTGGAGGCTGTGGCCCTGTAGGGACCATTATGTGCAGGGTTCCCACGGTCATGGAAATCCTGGAAAGGTCATGGAAATTGCAAATGTAATTTTCCAGTCCTGTGAAAGTCATGGAATTTTGTAAATCCACTGAAAGTTTTGGAAAAGGCATGGGATTTTAGTTTCTCCCTATCGCAATTACAGCGTCATGTTGAGTTATCATTAGGCCTTTAGAGTCAGCAATAAATGCATTGACAGTATTTTGAATGTTAAACATTTCATATTTAGCACTAAAAGTATGCTAAATTCTACACACTTAAGGTGCCGTGAAAAAAAAATCACTTTAGGTCATGAAAAAGTAATGGAAAAGTTTTGACATTTTGTCAGCGACAAAGAGTGGGAACCCTGTATGTGTGTATGCATTCAGTTTCGTTTTTGCCCCCGTGTTCACAGTAAGATCCGAGCCGCTTTATTTGTGGAGAAGAGTACTGGAAGAGTATGGAAATGGAACAAGGCATGTTCAGCTCATGTGGAAGGTATTTGCAAGACCTTTTACTAAACTAACCACCCAAAGGAGTGCTGGATCATGTAGAAACAAAGCTATATTTATATTTTCAGTGATATATTACAGTTTGAATATCTTAAGTATGTCATTATGTCAAAGCCAGAAATGTATCCGAAGATAATCTTTTGACAGTTGAGTGTTTTTTTTTTTTTTTTTTCAGATAAACAAATACAGCCTTGATGATGCTTGATGATGATGATGATAAGAGCGTTAGTTGCTAATTTACTTTGAATGTGTTAAGGTTTAAAGACTACCTCTCCTTTTACATGCAGGGTCCTTCACCGTCATGTAAAGCCATTGATGAGTACAGGCTTTATGTTGACTCAACACACTTGAAAAGCTTGCAGCCAACCCAGACTCATACCTCTGTTTTACTAACCGACACAGCTCATGACATAAGGATTGCTGCATATCAGAATAACACAATGCTTCGTGAAAGCTTTTTCAAAATCCCCAGCACTGAAAAGAGTAAATTGACAGTTTTCAGTCCTGTTACAATCATTTTACAGTCATTTTTGCTTGCTCTTCACAAATAATTTTATCTTGAGACATGACGACAGTGATGGCAACATTTCTGTTTTTCCCTGTGCCTGGTACAGAATTTCCTCTTGTGCAGAAACCTTTTGCCACTACTCAGAATGGTGATATTCACATATCCTGGGATCCACCCTCAAAACCAGCGAATGAATACGTCATAGAGTGGTTCACAGATGCTACACAAAAGGACACGCCTTCATGGGAGAAAATCCAAGACAGGAATTACTTTTCTATTGTGAAAAGTTAGTATTTTTTGCATTTGCCTTGCAGAAAAAAATTAAATGCAGTGGCTGTGTCCTTTATCATCTACTTGCGATACTGTTTTACATGTTTTTCCAAAGTATTTTATATCTCCTCCTTGTGACAGGTTTGCCACACAAACTCTACACTGTTACCATATCTCCACTGTATGACGAGGGACCTGGTCCAGAGAACGTCCTGTACACCTATGCAAAGGAAGGGGGTAGGCCTCTACAGCCTTGTTTTACCGTCAGGGCAATATTACAATTTACAGTCACATCCCTAGTATGATGCAAGTAACTACATGCGTCATATTTATTTCCTAGGTTTAGACTATGAAAATACTGTGAAAATACTTTTAACTCTTGTGCAAAAGTTTGTTAATGTCTGGGTTCGATGTCCAATATCCAGTCAAGTTCCAGCACTCCCTTTCATGCTCCATACACAGTATGCTGACTGGCTGAAGCAGCATATGACCTGTCCTGGCTAAAGTTACCTTCATATGTGCCGAGAAAGCATTAGAATTTTTAACGAATTTGTATATTTATTTTAAGTGCACATACAAAACTGACAGCTGGAGGTCCTTCAGGAGCAAATTAGCGGAGCTTGGGGTGGGGGACTGGAAAAGAATCTGTTGCTATGCCTGAAAATACAGCTGTCTCCGGCCACTCTACTTTAGATACTACAGACACAGTTTGGAACTCAGCCTTTGATTTCGTAATCAGTGCGCAGGAGAAGATCCCTAATAACACACCTAGTTTGGGTCATGGTTGGTGCTGGTCCCTAGTGGTTAGGGAGTTGGTCTTGGGATCAGAGGGTCGCAGGTTAAAATGCCATTCCAGTAGGAAGAATGGGGATGGGGGAGTAAACAACTAGTGCTCTTCTGTACCCACATTCATGGCTGAAGTGCCCTTGAGCAAGGCATCTAACCCCACCTTGCTCCAGGGACTGTAATCAGAGCCCTGCACCTAAACAACTGCTCTGATCAAAGTCCCTGCAGTCAGTCAGAGACTTCCCATTTACCAGTCCCGGTAGATGGGCCCCCCTGGGGGCCATGGCTCTGCTTGAGGTGTCTTCCTAAAATTAGACAAATCAAGCAAACAGGGAGTTTTTCCCTCACCCCTGTCGCTTCCGGGGGACACTAGCAACTTGACTGCGCCCCAATGGACTTTCTCCTTCTGCCGCCACTGGACTGCAAGACATGTTGCCTTGTGTTTTTCTTGCCAAATTGTTAAAGCACTTTGAGCTACATCTTGCATGAACTGTGCTATACAAGTGAAGATTATTATTATTACTACTATTATTATTATTATTATTATTATATGATGATGATGATCTCAGAAGGAGAAAAAGCTGTGCACAGCAGGCATTTAAACAATTTTTCATGACTGCCTGTCACCTGAATGAGTTCTGATTTGGTGCTGTTGTAAAGCCAGTTCCATTTGTCCTCATACAACATCCACTCCTCTTCTGAAATTAATGAGCTATAGAAGTAGCAATGTTATAACAGCTGTAAGTGACCTAATGGTCTTTTACAATAAGCTGAATAATGGAGTTGGTGCAAACCTGGTCGAGAGACTGGTGATGGTAAGTACTGTAGAATGACTATAGGACAACAGCGACCCCATCAGGAAAGACACCAAACAGCATCAGAACATTCAACATGAAACACACTGTGCTTTGGTCTTGGTCTGTGTTTGAAAATATTGTTTTCACATTTACATGTTGAACATAGTTTGCAATTCAGCTGCACATGTTTGTTTGGGGATATCCATAGCTAACACAAGAAAGCACAGTATTGTAAGCATTTCCTCCTTTTGTTTATAAGTAGAAAATGTTATTGTCCCCATGGGGAAATGAAGTTTGCAGCACAGCTGCAAGTCAAGTCAAGTTTATTTGTGTAGTGCCTTTCATACACAAAGGCAGTTCAATAAAAGCAAAGAACAATATGACAATATGTAAAAGCACAAAAGATAAAACAAGTCTAAAGGGATAAAAGTAAAATAAGTACAATGTGAATAAAATACATAGAAGCATAAGAAAGCATATCATAAGTATAAATGATTAATTAGAGTTAAGTTAGCCTTTTTATTATGTCTTCTGGAAGTTGGTTTCAAAGCTGAGCATCATAGCAGCTGAAAGCTGCTTTGCAACATTTTGTTCTGAGAGCAAGTTCTGCCCAACACATTGTTCTGCGATGGTCTTAGAGACCTAATTGGTGCATATAGCTGAAGCATATCTGACAGGTCACATCCCATTTAATGTTTTCAACATAAAAAGCTATGCCTTAAAGTCAGTTTTATAACTTACTGGGAGCCTGTGCAGGTGTAATGGAGTAATGTAAGTTCTTTTTGTTCTTGTAAGAACCCTTCCTGCTGCATTTTTGGGCCAGTTGGAGCTGTTTGAGGGTCTTTTTAGAGAGGCCTGTGAAAAGGCCATTGCAGTAATCTACCCTACATGCAAGGCACGACACTGCAGAATTCCAGGCATATTTCAGACATGGGGACCAGTAAACATTCAGACAGCAACACTGCCCTACAAAGGCAAAGTGCAGTAACTACATGAACATCAAAACCGAGAAAAATGATGTTGTCATACTGCCCAGTTAAACATACTGTACATACAATAGTGGTGATGCTTTTATGTACTTTCTTAATAGCAAAAAGCAAGAGATTTAGTCGCAAAACAAAGGGAGTGTTATATAGTAAATTTCCAGTCTAAATTTGATTTGATAAAATATGTAGTTACTGTCTTTTGGCTTTGTAGGACGAACAGAAAGAACATACAGTACTTCCTACAATTGCAGTTGCTTTTTTTTGGTCAGCCTCTCACACCTTTCTCTCCTTGTTGCTCCCACCCAGCACCAGCCAAGGTTTCCAAGGTGATCCTTCTCGATTCTGACAGCACGCACCTCACGGTGGGGTGGCAGCCAGTGCAGCGCAACCAGTGCTGTGGCTTTGTGGTGAACTACACCGTCCTTTGGAAAAAGGTCCCCAATGGGCCGCAGCAGAGTGAGTCTCTGGAAACGGGCGCCATCATGGCCGACCATTAGCTTACAGGGAGGTAGATAATAATAATAATAATAATAAAACTTTACTTGTATAGCACAGTTCATACATGCAATATGCAACTCAAAGTGCTTTACAGTTTGGCAGGGTTGTTACAAGACAACATTTCTTGCGGTTCAGTGGTGTCAGAGCAGATAAATACAGTAGCAGACTGACTCTTGCATGAGCACAGGTAGGCAGTCCTTGTAGGCCCTAGTCAGCAGTCTTTGTAGTCCAGTGGCGCTAGAGCTATGCAACGCCCTGTTAATGTGGGCTCTTATGTGAACATAGGTCGGCAGTCTTTGCAGGTCAGTGGCACTAGACGAGGAAAGTTCATTTAGGCGCAGTCGGTTGTTAGTGTCCCCAGGGAGCAACAGGGGTGAGGAAAAACTCCCTGTTTGTTTGATTTGCGTGAATTCAGGAAGAAACCTCAGGAATCAGTGAGTAAAACTCCCTGTTTTTCTAGGAAGAAACCTCAGGCAGAACCACGTCTCCCAGGGTAGCCCATCTGCCGGGGCTGGTAACGGGAAGTCTGTGACTGTTTGAAGGGCCTTTGGTCTGGGCAGAGGAGTCTGGCTGAAGGGACTTTGGTCTGAGTAGTTAGGTGTAGGCTTGGTTGAATAGGTAGGTCTTTAGTTGTCGCTTGAAGATGTCGATGGATTCTGCTTCTCTGATGTGCTGTGGTAGGGCATTCCATCTCTTTGGGGCGTAGTATGAGAAGGCCGATTCCCCGATCCTTTTGGATGGTGCGTCTGGAATCCTCAGGAGACCGGCATCAGCGGATCTAAGGACTCGTGCAGGGGTATAAGAGGATAATGCGTCAGCAATATAGCATGGGGCAAGGCCATTTACAGCTTTAAATACCAGTAGTAGTACTTTGAAATCAATTCTATAGGATACAGGTAGCCAGTGTAGCTCAGCCAGTACAGGAGTAATATGCTCCATCTTTCTTGTTTTTGTTAGTAATCTTGCAGCCGAGTTTTGAATAAGCTGTAGTTTTTCAATAGATTTTTTTGGGAGGCCTGTAAACAAGGCATTGCAGTAGTCTAATCTACTTGTTAGTCAGGTAAGCTAAGTTGTAAGCAACTGGCCTTCTTTTTGGAGCTTGAAGACTTTTCACCTTTAATCCAAAAGGCTTCTTCAGTTCTGGCCTGATGATGGGGAATCGGGAGCTATATCTCTGGATCACTGGAGGTGGAGCTGTAGACCACACCCCTCATCATGTGACAGAGGATCACATGAGACACCCAAGGTGTGAATTGGAGTGAGCGTAGGAGAGCGTAGGATCCAGAGAATGGGAACTGCTCTGATTGCAAAGAGCAGTTAAACTTCCTGGGACATCATCAGACTTGCTGACCCCTGCTGCATTTACCATTATCGCTCTGATTGCAAAGAGCAGTTAAACTTCCTGGGACATCATCAGGCCAGAACCGAAGAAGCTTTTTGGATGAAAGGTGAATTACATTACACTTAGCTGACACTCTTATCCAGAGCGACTTACAGATATTTACAGGGTTTCAGTTACAGTCCCTGGAGCAGTGTGGGGCCTTGCTCAAGGGCATAAAAAAAATCAGTTGCTTATAACTTAGCTCCTTTGACTGCCATGACCTGGATGAATGAGAATCTTAACAGACCTACAGGGAAATTGTTTTGGTGATGGTTATTTGTATATATGGGCAGCGGATTTGCAATCCATAGTGTGGGTTTTTATCTCACCAACACCTTAAACAGAATTTATATTAGTTCAAAGTTAAAAACAGACTCATTGGAATCAAAAATAATGGTTTTCTCGGTCAAGCCCACTGAATATCTGTCAGTTATAGGTACCACTCAGGACCCACTTCATGAAAAATAGTGTAAAACAAAAAAAAAGATTGTTTGTTTATTCTGTGAGCTTGTCCTTGTGAACATATTGTTGCCCTTGTAGGTGAGACTGTGGATCACACACGTCGAAACATGACACTGAGGGATCTCCAGTCTGACACATCTTACCAGGTCATGGTCAAGGCACACTCCACTGCAGGGTCCAGCATCAGTGATCCCTTTCAGTTCACCACAGACGCATATGGTAATACAGTAGCTTCATACTCATTAACATTACATTACATTACACTTAGCTGACTCACTCTCTTATCCGGAGTGACATGCAGTCATTTACAGGCTTTCAGTTACAGTCCCTGGGGCAGTATTGGGTTAGATGTCTTGCTCAAGGGCATTGCAGCCATGGGTAGGGTGGGATTCGAACCTGCGACTCCCTGGCCCCTAGACCACTGCTGCCCCCACAGCTGTATTTACCGTTATCCGTTATTTACCATTGTACAACTGTATTCACCATTTACCATTATACTCGTTCATTAGACGGCTCTTCAGAATGCTGACGAAAGTCCCATTGACTTTGAATGGGCCACTCCAAAGTTCAGAGGTCAAATATTTTTGTATAATGACCGCTGAAAGAGTATAATGACCGCTGAAAGAGTATAATGACCGCTGAAAGAGTATAATGACCGCTGTCAATGGCAAAAGGTTTTGTGCTTCTTTCATATCATTCTTGATTGACTTAGCGTAATGGAATATCAACAGTAAGCTGCAACAAGTTATTTAGCAGCTTACGCATTCTATTTCCTCTGTGAACTATTTTTAGCAGTGGAGGGCATAAAGCGGCAACACAATATTTAAAATATAACATTGTTAGAAGTGTCTAACTCTCTATTATTATTTTCCATGAGAATGACTGCGTCACAGAGCATTTTCCCTTACATATGTTCATTCAGACACATTACTTTTTATTGAGTGGAAAAATGCATTTATTATCTTGTACTTATACCAACCAACCAATCAGTTGTGATAATAAGTCTCATATCAGTCGCATGAACACACTCGACCTTTACACACTCAGCCTTTACACACTCTGCCTTTACACACTCGGCCTTCAAACACACTTGACCTTCAAACACAGTGCGTCTTAAATTCACATTGAAATTCAGGGGCTCAAACTGGTAATTGCAGACACACTTGCATCTACAGTCAGCTCAGCATGTTGTTGAATGGTATCATTAGGGCTCAAAAGGATGTTGTAAAATATAACTCGAGGCCAACATCATGGCGTAAAAAAATGTAGTGGCACATCATTGTCTAGATTTATCAATTTGATTTGAATCAGTATTTCACTCTCTTTAAAAACTATGCCACTGAAGACCACTCAGCAGCTTCTTTCCTGTTGCAAAAGCCAGACCAAAGAAAAAGCTCTTAGCCAGGAATTGTAGCCGCTGATGAGAAAACTGCTGATGAAATTCTTCCAGTAATTGACATGACAGCACTTTCTTTGCATTGCCATCTAATGTTATTAGTCATACATTTGCTAACTCAATTTCTCTGTATCTGACTCCTAGGTAAAGCCTTTATCCGAACACTTATTGCCGTGGCGTGTGGTGTGATGATACTGCTGATGTGTGGTGTATGTATTTTTATGCTGTAAGTCTGAACTCCTTTCCAGAATCAAGCTGGGTATCAATAAAGTTAAATTTGCAATGTAATTTTTATATGAACAATAAATCCAAACTTTTCCTGTGGTAGCAATAATGAGAATAGTGTCACAACAAAATGTTGTTTTTATGTTCTCTGTGGTAAAAGGGTATATGGTTATGTTGTTCCTCTGTGCTTTGGTTCAGGTGGAGGAAGATGATGAACTTGATGGTACCAAATCCTCAGTACAGTTCAATGGCCATGTGGTCCCAGGCAAAATCTCCAAAGGTACCACCTCCTATTCTCTTGACTGGACTTTCTGATAACTGGACTGTACTTTCCCCACAGCTAGCTTTTACATAAAAGAGTATTGGTGCTCTTTGGTAATGTAAATAATTTGTCATTATGCATCCGAGCTTTACCAATCACACAAAGTATCAATTAAGCTCTTGAAGAGGGTATGTATTAGCCAAGCTAACGCCGACTAGTGCCTCTGCTCAATTTCACTTACCTCCAGCAACTGCGTCAGGTATCAAGAACATAGGTTTCGTTTTGCTACGTCTGTGAATGGTGACGTGCCATGCGAACAGATGGAGGGCTGAAAACAATGACGCTGAACCAAAGCTTTTGAATTGAAGACTTAAAGCCAGAACAAGAACAATGCTTGAGGAAATTTGTCGAGGGGAAAGACATTATTAGTCTAATTCCTACAGGTTTTGGTAAGAGATTAATGTAACAAGCGGTAGCGATTGTCTGAAGCAACTGTGGAGCAAACAAATGCCAATGCAGAGGTTTCAGACGCTTTGCATGAAGTGAATGAATGTGAAAGCAGCTGAAGCATCAGGCTAGGCATGTATGACACTCTCTTGGAAACTAATGGCACCCTATGAACACATGACAGTCAGTGTTATTTCTTTGTACCTTATTTTGTTTGTTTGACCCCCACACACCGGTTTTGATACAGTGTGCCGCACTTTGCTTGCTTAGAATTACATTCCACTGCATTCAATTCAACCTCATGCTACCAATGTCATGTTGACTTTGATTCAGTTCTGCTCTTGTTGGGCTCGGCACTGCTCAGTAAAATCCATTGTTTATCATATCAACCTGAAAACGAATCTTTCTAGAAATTCTGTGATGTTCATTGTGCACCGTACACACCTGGTGTGGGGGAGCAAACAAAAATCGACAAATTCAAAAGTGCAGCACAATAATGTTAAAAGCCATGTGCAGAGAAAGCCTTGAAAATTCCTACTGTGAATGGAATGTCAATAAATGTTCTAGCCTTGCACAGAGGGTCTGGCCTAGCCTGGTAAACCAGCCCATCGTACTTTATTTCATTTTGTACAGAGGGTCTGGCCTAGCCTGGTAAACCAGCCCATCGTACTTTATTTCATTTTGTACAGAGGGTCTGGCCTAGCCTGGTAAACCAGCCCATCGTACTTCATTTCATTTTGTACAGAGGGTCTGGAGTCGAGGCCGTTGAAATTCATGTATGAGGACCGAGCAACTCCTAGCCAATCAGAGAACAGAAGGAGTGCTTGTGGGCCATGGCGTTGACTTTGTGTGCTACATTTGAATTGCAGTGCTTAGGTAGGCTAATAATAGGCGGCCAGACGTTAGCGATTGGGTAAAGGCAGAGCCACTTGTTTTAAACTTCAGTAGAGTGCACACCTTCAGGAAGAAATTGTTTCTCACGGCTTCAGACCCTCAGTACAACATGAAATGAAGTACAAGGGGCTGGTTTACCAGGCTATAAATGTTCTACACACCTATGAAGTAGTAACAAACTTTGACTGCATTACATTGAATGAACTATAAAAGAGTGTTTAAGCATGTTTTCTCTTTTTTTTACACTTTATCTGTTTTGGCAGCCGTCCTTCTTAAATAACCCGGATGTGGACAGCAGTCCCAGGGACAACATTCTACAATTCCAGATTGACAACGACATTGATGGTGACCTTGCAGCGGTTGCTGGCACAGGCGCACCACCATGCCTTGCGGAGGACTGGGCGATGGACGCCAACCTGTCCCCGGACGTCTGTGTCAGTGAGTGGCCAGCGGAGAACATAAGGCTCAACCCCTCCTACGGCATAGGGCCATTTGGAGGGGCAGAGAGCCTGGAGGCCGACATCGAGGACCAACAGCAGCAGGAACAACAAAGCGAGCAGCCAGGCCAAATCTCCCCGGCCACAAGCTGCCAGGCCTACATGGACCACATGCCCGTCTTTGGCCCTGGCGACCCATCAGGCGAAGCACCGGCGTGTGTCCCCTCAGAGGACGGCTCAGAGCACTCAGGGGAGTCTAGTCAGCCAGACACATCAGCCACCCTACGTGCCACCAGCACTTACATCAGCGTGGACGTCTTTGACGGACAGAAGGACAACTGAGAACATTAAGAAATGCCTTTTTGTAAAGCAGGCTATGGAAATGCTACATTCAAAGCCAACCCATTTTTTTTTAAAGAAATTACATAATTCAGGGGCATTGTGCAAATACTTGGGAGCTGAATTTGCACAGCTTTCTATATATATCTATATATATATATATATATGGTAAATGGACTGCATTTATATTGCGCTTTTCCACTCCTCCGAGCACTCAAAGAGCTTTACAGTATATGCCTCTCATTTACCCATTCACCCACACATACACACACCGGTGGCGGAGGCTGCCACGCAAGGTGCCAATCTGCCACCGGGAGCAACCTGGGGTTAAGTGTCTTGCTCAAGGACACTTCGATGGGGTTAGGCAGAGCGGGGCTCGAACCTGCAACCTTCCGATTGCTGAACGGCACCCCCACCTGTGCCACCATCGCCCCATATATATATATATAGGTAGGGGTGCCGTCCGGCAATCGGAAGGTTGCAGGTTCGAGCCCCTCTGTCATACAAAAAAAAAAAAAATTAAATAAATAAATTAAAAAAAAAAAAATTATATATAATTTTTTATTTTATTTTTTTTTTTTTTTGTATGACAGAAATACATGCATAAATAGGAATGTTCAAGGGAATGTGTAGGGAATATATATACAGGGTGGGCCAAAAAAAAATTTTTTTTCACTGTTTTTTGAATGATTATATTTTCTCAATCTGTGAGGCTTCCACAAAAAGCATGCAAATGAATGCTCATTCAATTCCTTTTTCCAGTGACATAATGAGGATGCAATGAATGGTATGACCACCATGGCCTTTTGGGGGGAAAAAAAACTACTGAAGACAAAAAGGTGCTAATTGGCTTTTTCTTCATAACTTCATCATTTTTCCTAGCTTTCTCACCACATCACTGAACACGAGTAAAAAAAGGCAAACTTGATTCATTTTTTTCCACACAAAGTTGAGAAGGAGATGACAAAACAAAAAGTGATATTCTGGCAATCTGAGGGCACCAGCATTTTTTACCTGCATCTTTACCAACCCTTTAGGTTGAAAATTGGGTTGTATGTGGCTCACGTGCCAGGAATATTATTCAACTAGTTAGTTCTCCTTTGCTTCGTGATGAAGAAGTTGTCATTGTAAAAAGGGAAAGTCGATACATTAGACACCTTACTGTGATTATTAAAAAACATAAATTCATAAAAGTTAGTTTAAAACAGGATTTGAACATGTCACTTTCAGAAAACAGAATTAAAAAGCAAATGTGAAAAAGCATGTGGCAACTTTTTTCAGTAGTTTTATTCAAATGGTCGTAGTGGACATCCCCTTGCTTTCATGGTCATAAAGAGAACAGAATGAACTTTCATTTAAATTGAAGCCTAAATGAGATATAGTCATTGAAAAAGTGGCCTAGGTTTTATGGCTTCCCCTGTATATTTGTGTAATATATACAGACAGACAGATGTAGCACTCACCACAAAATGCACTTCCAGAACTAAGCATGGAGAAGATCACTTTTTCCCACAACAGAGGCCTCTAAAAATACATTTTTGCTCTGATTTCTGCAGCAAAATAGACGGTTTATACACAACCTCTGAACAAACGAAGGCGATAGATCCTCTTGAAACACAGCCATTCATACACACATGCTGGTTCTAAAATGACAGCTTTTTGATTGGTTCACTCTGAAATCTGGGGGGTTAGCCAAATTGTTCAGTGGAGGATTTTTGGACAGCATTCAGCTGGTAATGAGTGACAGACTGGTACAAAAATAGGTATCAACCCTACATGAGTAAATATTTTTTGTCTGCAAGAAGAGCATGTACAAGCACGAAGGAAATGAAACACTGTGTTTCTCTGGGTCTAAGTTAATAATTAAAATAAAACGTGCTTGAGGACTGCGTGCAGAACCATTACACTGACGCATCTGATTGTATTCAACAAAAGGAGATTTATCAGGGTAAAAGGGATGAATGTACTACGCAGTGAAAACTGAAGTGATTGCGTAGATAAGGTCCAAGTTGCCTGTGTCTTTCAGTGCCTGTTTACCTACACGTTGAGCTCTGATTCTTGACACATAAGAAGCAAAAAGGGGAAGGAAAAGTTGCAGTGGGCCCCTATGGTAATGTGCACATGTGTGTGGTCGAAAATGGACAATGCCATTCTGGTAACGCCAGCTTTTAATTAAAATTAATTATAGGGAAAGAGAAACCCAAGTCACATTATAATAGCAAAGCTGGTTTTGTGTAATGCAGTGTAGAACATCTGTTTGTTAGACTCATCAGAAAATATGCAAAACGTTATGAAACGTGATTTAGAGTATTTAAAGTGATTTAAAGTAGAAGTGAGTGTTTGCATTGACACATCTGTATAAGTGTACAAGTATTGAGTGTGTATGTGTACATATCATATGCATGTATTTGTACATAGAGCGAGCGGGTCTGAGGATGACCTGTTACACAGTATGTGCACAATGTGTCACACCCAGAGGAAATGTGTAAGAAGCCGTTATATGGAAAAAGGGAAGTTGTTTTGTTGGGGAGGCTAATGACATTCAATTAGACATTAGTGTGGTGGAAAGAAACTTACTGCAGGAGATTAACTGTCTAGAAGGGAAGGGGTCTGTGATATACTGGAGCACATTAAGTGATGCCCTGCTTGGGATTGATGCGACCATATTTATAGCTTCTAAATGTTTATACTGAACCTTTTGCATTGCTTCTTGTTGTAATAAAATACATTGAGATTTCACATCGTACTCGTGCTGCTGCTTCTTTCCCCCATATATGGATTGAAGGCCAACAAAACGGTAGTAGAATTCTAAAGGGGAATATTTGCCCTTTCTCTAACTTTGTTGTGGTATAGCAGAGTGTGGAAAAGGGTCCCTCTCTGTCTATGGAGTCAGTGAATCATGATGACTTGTACTTGGACTGAATGCAGTAAAGCGCCGCCAGTGAGTCACGCTACCCCAGCCCAACTATACCTTACAGTGAACTTCAGTACAAAGAATTGCCTTTGCCAAGAGTGACTACTTGATGGTTGATCATTGGCGGACAGCGGTGTTGTGTTGCCTTGTTTTTTTTGGGCAATTACCGTCAACGTTGAGCAATAGGCTTCTAGCTTGGTGACACCTCTTCCTGAATGAAACTGTTCTCAAGACGGCTGTCCTTTTAACACCACACATGCTGTTGCAATCGATATCTGTTTGTGTGCTTTTTCCCCCATTTAGCTGCTACCTCTGCTTTCGTCATTGGATGGCATGGATTTTGGGAATCTTACATATAAAACATTAAACCAAAATCATAAAGAGAGACAGAAGGTTAACAGTTTTCAGCCTCAGTTCAGTGAATTAAATGTGTTTTACTTGTATAGAACATACATTTCTGCATGAGGTAATGTGGGAGGTAGTGGTGGGAGTAGGTAGGGGAAGTTGGTTGTCACATTTTTTGCTATGGGGTTGGTTGTCACAATGTTATTTCAATGGGGGGAGGGGAAATGATAACATAGAAATATTTTGTGAAAATTATGCAAAAAAGTTAAGTGAAATTTATTCAGAATGTAAGTATAACACACAGGCATTGGAAATATAAGTATAACACACAGGCACTGGGAATATCGACATTGGGAACATTGAAATAAAACATAGACTTGCTGAATACATACTATTTTATAATTATTTCATATTATTATATTATCATTATCATATTATCATTATCATATTATTTAAATATACATGTTATGCACCAAAAGATAGATTAGAACAATTAGATAGGCATATTGTTACTATTTAGATTTTTTGTGTATGTGTGTGTGTGTGTGTCAGAGAGTAAATACATTGGTGGCACATGTGACAACCAACCCCGAAGAGAGTGTGACAACCATCCCCAACTGACCTTGTATGCTAGAAGTGACGCTAGCAGCCACAAGTTGTAGCATAACTATTATTTTGAAAATATATATATTATATATATTGAAAATATAGCTCTGTCTTTATACTTTTTAATGGCAATCGTTTTTCTAAAGTCAACCCATGAGTTACAAAACTAGAAAAGAAAACTTAAAGTTCTGAAAATTTACATTTGACATGAAAAACCTTAATATTGATCTCACCTCAAAACTTTGTGTCAAACACTTGAACTGTCAATGTAGATGACCCCTAACACTAATTCTGAACATTTCTATGTCAGCGACGTTGACCAGCGCCCTAGTGGCCGAGATATGGTGAGTCTGACAACCAACCCGTGTGACAACCAACCCCGGTCTCCCCTATATGTGTGGTTCTGATCTGCATACATTTTTATTATGATGAAAAGGGAATCGATTAACAGTAATGCATGCATAAGTGAGAATAAGCATAAAATCTTGTTGTCAAGTGCTTAAATGTTGACGACATTGATTGACGGATACAAACTAAATAAAATCCCTCCCACAGTAGCTACGTTGGGATGACGGCGTTGGAGTAAGCAAGTGGGGAAGATCAAGGGCGGATCAAGGCATTTACGGGAAATTAAATAGAGACCAACACTGACGCTTCCAGCTCGAGCAAGGTTAATTCAGTCCACTGCAGCCAACCTATCATTATTCGCTGGAACATTTTTAGACTTCAAAATGAAAATCACGTGAAACTTCAAGGTAGGATATGGCTTTTGTTTGTATATGGTTGTTTTAGTCGCCCATTAGAGGTAGCACATTTATTATACAGATATTTATTCACTTCTATATTGCTGTTGTCTACAGGTTAAGTCATGGCGCGATTTGCACTTGTTTGTCTCCTATGTGCTACAGTAAATGAAGGTGAGAGAATGTAACAGCAAACTGCGTAATGAGGTGGCATGACTTTCTTTGCGGTTTTTCATATCAGGTTATTTCAATTTTTATTATTTATTTAAATAAATTATTATTTTTGTAAACCAGGAATTGACAGACCTCTTTGTACAGAATTGAGATTAATTCTTATACCGATAGTTCCTTACTAGTTAGTGGTCAAAAGTAAATGAAACACTGAACTCTGTACGCCGATTTGCTCCTTGACAGTGACCTGGTGTACACGTGGGACAGAGTGTCTAAATCAATGGAAAGCTCCCAAGGAACGTGGTAAGAAACTGAACAACCTTTAAAGCAGTTATCTCATTATTAACATTTTACTCATTTTTTCCATACTGGAAACACATTAATTATTCACACTTCAAGAATATTATAAACCATGGACTACATTTTTGTTCTTGAGCAGCATTCTATTCTAATCCCGGGGAAATACTTTGGCACTCTACGAATATAAGTTGTGTCACATACTTGACATACTTGCCGAATCATCATGTTACGTGTGCTTGGAAACCGTCTGAAAACTCAGATAACACAGCATATTTAGTCACAGTGACCAGGTAAATCTGTAGACCACTCCTCAAATACCAATACGTTACAATGTGGCTGTATCATATGGTTTGATTTGTGCTACTTATGCATTTGAAATGTATTCATTTCCAGAAAGCAAAACGGCAAGTACACCAGAAATCAAAGTTATACAACTAGGGACGTCTTCTGCAGTTTTCCTGTCCCGGGGATGAGTGACAAAGTCACAGTGGTAGTGACCTCATCTACTAATAAGACATGGCGAATTCACTTTGACGATATGTTTGCCACGGGTAAGTAAACTGAGGTACACAAAACTAAATGTTAAAGGCAGGGTTTAAGCCCAGGTTTGAAACACACAATTTAGAACTAAACACAGATGGTGCACTACGATGGTACACACACAGTACATATACATGGGGGATAGTAGCCTAATATTATAACATTTACTTTTGTTTCTATTCTAAGAAACACTATGCCCAAATCATGTTACATTAAGACAACCGGCAAGCTGTTTAATCTGTCAAGGAAGGAAGCACGCTGTGATGGAAACATCTATGCCATCTGCGCACTGCTCATAGTTTGCTAGAAAGCCTGTCAGAACGTGCAGGCTGGTGCCTCAGTTACTCTCGTAATGCAGTATGCCTAATCCATCTTCTAACGATGATATTACTAACAGTCTAACAATCTACAGACGTCTACTGACTGCAGACAAGATAGACTATCACTCCCTCTGCTTTCGGATGCAACCCAACAGCTCCATTCCAGTTTATTGTCATAGGTTAGCCAGCAGTCTTATGTAGTCCAAAACACTAACATTTATCAACATTCATCAGTAAAATCATAACTACCAGGATTTATTTTGAATTGAATAAGCTATTTAAACATGGCCTACACATGGCACAGCTTTATATTTAACTTTATATTCTCACTTGTGCTGCTGTGCCCTGTGACCATGGCAAGCTTGCCAGTGTGGTGATGGAAGTAATCTTAAATATCCAGATTGCAGTACTCACATGGAGTGTTTATTAAAAAATAAACAATACTACTGTTATTATTACTGTACTACTATTCTACTACAGTTTTTTTGCATTCTACTGATAACTGAAATTTCAGTTGTGGACTCATAGCCTACAGTAGCTTGAGTGTTGTTTCTCATTTGTAAGTTGCTGTGGGTAAAAAAGTGTCCGCTAAATATAGTGTAACTTTAGGATGGCTTTTAACAACACAAGATGGTTGTAGGCCTCATAGTCATAATAGCTTTATTTGTGAGGATCATTAAGTTTGCATGTTCCTGGAAAGACATAAGTAGCTCTGTGCCTGCAAGGTCGAGATGGATAGAAAAAAACGTTCACTTTCGTGTTAATGTTTTTTAAATTAGAGAGCACTTACAGACCACTGCTGCTGATGGTAAATGTATTTATGTCAAATAAGATTCTGAACCTCAGACGTCTCATGAGACGATAAGACTCATGCTAACAAGTGTGCATGTTTGTTTTCATAGTGAAATATGACCCACCAAAAGACTTGAGGGCTGAGATCTACTCTGGGGGTATCCAAGTTAAGTGGAAGAAACCCGACTCTCCTAGTAATTTAGCATGTGAAGTTCAAGACCTTCAAGAAGCCTCTGGCATAAAGGTAAGATAAAGTGATACAAACAGGTGAACAATAATAACTAAATTTGGGTAGATCGATTCATTCATCTATGTAAAATGGATTTTACACTCACTAAAATTTGTAGATCTATAACTCTTGTGATGTTCTGTCTTTGCCAAAATTGGTCAGATTTGTTTTTACTTCTCTCACTTCTTCAACCATTATTGTATGTACTGCTTTTCACATACTTGACAAATAATTGTTTAAAGTTATGCCTAATTATCAGAGAAAATAAATTCACTCGATCTCTCTCTCTCTCTCTCTCTCTCTCTCTCTCTCTTTCTTTCTCTCTCTCTTACAAACATACACACACACACACACACACGCACACGCAAACACGCATTCTGATATAATAGATCATAATAGTTCTGTCTCAAAGCATATTGTTATCCAAACCCAAATCCAAACTCATTAGTTAATTAATGCCATTTGTTAAATCCCATGTGAGTAGAATGATGTGTTGGTTTGGTTGTGTTTGGGTCACAGAGAGTGTGGAATTGTAGTCAGTGTGTGGGCCCTGTGAGCATCACGAATGTGAGACCGTGTTCCAATCACACCCTGTCGGTACGCTGTCAAGACGGAAAACGAATGTCTCCTTGGAGCGAGTGGAGCCCCGCAGTCGCAACCTTCTTCCCACTAAACGGTAGGAAATGCCTGTTTTTAAGCAGACTGCTGACAGACCCTTTCCCTTTTTCCTATTTTAACTTTGAGTCTGGCCAGTCCCCATAGACAGCGGCCTGCTTCCTGGTCAGCAGATACTTTTTGTGAAGATGACAGGCGATAGGCAAATCCACAGGGCCTCCATATCATACATATTGTAGCATGTACACTTTAGACTCAGTGTTAGACGACACATTTTGTTTAATAAAGGCTGTTGTCAGCCACAGCCATGCCACAGAACTCCAGCAGCCAGAACAGCATGACACACAAACATCTCTCTGGGTTCCCTGACTCATTTTTTCCTCTCCAAAACACCTCCAAAATACCTCCGCGAAAGTAGCAGCACCCCAACCCCGGCAAAGATAACAGGCCCTAGACATTATGGGAACATTTACATGAGCATTGTATGTTGACATGCTACAATATGTGTCCTTGGACCTGTTTGTACCTATACAAATACAAACAAACGCATTTTGGTATTAATATCGTTGTCGTATATTCCTTGTTCTTGTATGAGACCTCACCTTCTTGTTCTCACACATGCAAGGTCCCATTTCAGTCCGCCTGTGGAGAAGAGTGTTGAAGCCAAATGAGGAGGGCAAAAGGGTAGTTCACCTCATGTGGAAGGTAAGGAGAGACTAGCCAGGGGTCCGTTTCCCAAAACCGTAGTTGCTTACTAAGTTAGCTACTTTGTTGGTTGCAATGCAATTTCCCATTGCCAACCAACTAAATTGCTAACTGGTTAGCAACTATGGTGTTGGGAAACGCATCCCTGGTTAATAATAATAATAATAATAATAATAATAGTAATAATAATAATAGACATTTTTGAAGCGCCTTTCAAGGTACCCAAGGACACTGTACAATACAAAACGTTAAAATAGTAGTGAAAAAGAAATAAAAATTAATTTAGTAACAAAAAACCATGGTTTGTTTGGAAATACAAGTTTTGGAGCACGGACCGCCTACAGAGACAATCTTTTTTTTATAGTGTAAATATGGTGTGGGCAGCAAATGGTTGTTCATTGATGTTTACTGAACTTCATAAAATATGATGTAAGTCCGCATACTGTAGCTGACTGCACCTTGAATCTTCTTGATCTGAAGGAGTTTGTGACAGGCAACCAGTAAACAGGACATTTTAGCTCCTTGTGGTGTTAGTGGGCTAAAATGAAACCCAGGTCATGCACTAGCCATAAAATAACCTGCACGTTCCACCAGAATAGGAGCCGTATACAGTGTGTTTGTTAACCATATATTTGCAATTTTACAGATGATATTGCCTGTTGTAAAACTGATGGTTTGTTCCTTAAGTGTAATTGGCTAAATCACGTCCTATGCTGTTGCAAATCCCAGCACAACCCTACAAGCTGTCTGCATAACATTCTGTTATAAAACTCCATGTTGCTGTGCAGCAAACTCTGATAAAATGAAAAGGTAACGAGGGGTGTAAATCTGCTCTTTCTCTCTTTTTTTTTTTGCGTAGGGCCCTCCCCAATCCTGTGGTATTGATGAGTATCAGGTTTTTGTTGACTCTAAACCCAGCAAGAGATTAGAGCCTTCCCTGGAACAGGCCTCTGTTTACGTTACCGCAGCAGGCCACGAGGTCACGATCGCTGCTTATAAAGATAAACAGTTCATCCCTGAAAACGCTTCAGTGGTGATTCCAGATCTTGCTCATGGTAAGACTATAGTATTTTTGTATTAAGTCTCCTGTTTAATTGATTAAATTATGACTATAAATCCAGTAGAAGTCACCATATATATATATATATATATATATATATATATATATATATATATATATATATATATATATATATATATATATATATGGATATAGGATGTGTAGATGGCAGATCAGATAGTAGATATAGATAGCATATATATATATGTAGATATAGATATAGATAACATATATAGCAATATAGATAACAGTTTTTGAACTGTTCGTGAACTGTAGTTCGACATTTGTACATGGCTATTGTATAGAATTCACATTCCTAGTTACCCCACGTGCCTATTTGTTCCAGCCAATTCACTGAACCAACTGATGCTTATTACCACAACTCATCAGCCAGGTCAACGAACGAAGTAATTAGTAAAATCACATCTTAAGCGCACAGGCAAAAGGAATACATGGAAGGACTTCTGGTTTCTTAAGCTGCTTTGTCCACCTCTGCTCAGGGTGTATCTACAACGTGCAGGCTTTCTGCGTCATGTCATCCTATTCTGATGTGTTGTTGCTGTGACAGAAGGGCCTCCAGTCCAGTCAGCCCAGGCGACCGCCATCGATGGCCAAGTGTTGGTGTCGTGGGAAGCACCTCCATCTGCTGTCACCAGCTACGTAGTTGAGTGGCACACGAACCAGGGCAATTACATGTGGCAGGAGACGGGGGACACAAACTTGTCCTTTTATGGTGAGCCTGTCATTGAGTCCTGTCCTGAATCCTGTGAGAGTTTATGATTATGAACTGTGTGACGGACTTCAGGGACTTTTAAGTTCACATGCCCTATCGTTACATTCCATAGTGTGTTTCTGCAGTCCGGTCCAAACAACAGCCATGGTGCCAAAATGTCTGCACCAGAATGAAGCCATGTGTCAATCTTTGGTAATAACTACCAGATGTAAAGTCACTGCCATCAGATATTGATATTGGCTCAGTTAAGATGTTTTGTTTTTGCTGGCATTTTGTTTGTTGGCTTGTTAGCAACTTGTTACACGAAAAGTAATGAACAGATTTGCATGGATTTTCTCAGCTCCGCCTCCTCACCTTGGCAATACAGCCAGCCGGAGCTGAGCTCCAGAGGTCTCCAGCCCAGTTTATACTCTGCCTACTGTATAATGCGTATTCTTATGTTGACAGGTCTGCCACACACACTGTACACTATTACTATCACTCCTCTTTATGGCAGTGTCCCAGGAGATGACAGCGTCCTTCATGCGTATGCAGTGGAGGGGGGTGAGCGTGATTCATGTTTTCTGAGCTTTGGTTAGGACTTAAGAGTTCTAGTAATGCTTTGGGGAGGGCTAATAACGACCTGAACCATATGTGTTCTTAGAACATTTTCCGTAGTTATAGTGCAATTCCTGTGAAAGAGATGAGTAGCTCTGACTTTGTGTGCTTTTATTGCAACACTTTAAATGATGGGAATACCGATTAGACAAAACAGATTTTTTGGTTTGTTGGGTGTTAATTTGTTTTTGCATAACTCTTGTTTCCCTGCCACATGCCTCATACCTGAACGTCTGATTGTAGTAGATAAATAGATTTAATTTACTTTTATTATCCCGTAGGAAATACTGGTATCCTTAAGCTCCTACAATATGGCATAAACATGACACACATGCATTATAAAAAATGAGAGATGGTAAAAGTTATGAATTATAGAAATTATAAAAACATTTCTCCATAGAACCTGCCAGGGTCTCTGCAGTGGCGGTGACAGACATAGATGACACTTGGGCACGGGTGGAGTGGGATGCTGTACCCCCCGATCAGTGCTGTGGCTTCATACTCGACTACACTGTCTTCTATGCAGCAGATGACACACAGCAGCCAAAACTCAGTAAATCTAATCGATGCCATTTGAAACATTCCTAGTAGGCTACATAGTCCACATGTGAAAACTATTTCACATCTGTTTTAGTTGCTGGATTACATTTGAAATTATTTTCTATGTGTGTCGTGCAGTAATCATAAAGCTAAAACTGGTACCTGTCGCCCTCCTCTAGATGTAACAGTGATAAACAAGAACATGGAGCCTGGCGAGAGGCACTTTGTCATTCTGAAAGACCTCCAGCCCAGCACTGAATACAGCGTTTACGTGATGGCGTCTTCAATCGGTGGAAGCAGTAGAAGCACCTCCAATGCTTTCAAAACAAGGCCATTTGGTAAACCCCCTTGGGCACTAGTATTGTACTCTGTTTTTAGCAATGAAACAAATACAAATGGATTGTGTTCTTTATAGTGTTTGCACATGTGCCAGATATCCAGAGATTGAAACAAAAAGGAACGCTTTTGTGTGTGT
The DNA here is from genome assembly GCA_027475355.1 of Coilia nasus. Taxonomy (NCBI): domain Eukaryota; kingdom Metazoa; phylum Chordata; class Actinopteri; order Clupeiformes; family Engraulidae; genus Coilia; species Coilia nasus. Next base: position 26,162,952 of record CM050209.1, on the reverse strand, counting down.
GTGTGTGTGTGTGTGTGTGTGTGTGTGTGTGTGTGTGTGTGTGTGTGTGTGTGTGTGTTTGTTTGTGTGTGTGGTTGTGTACATGTGTGTGCATGTGTGTGTGTGTGTGTGTGTGTGTGTGTGTGTGTGTGTGTGTGTGTGTGTGTGTGTGTGTTTGTGTGTGTGGTTGTGTACATGTGTGCGCATGTGTGTGTGCGTGTGTGTGTGGTTGCGTACGTGTGTGCATGTGTGTGTGTGGTTGCGTACATGTGTGTGCATGTGTGTGTGTGTGTGTGTGTGTGTGTGTGTGTGTGTGTGTACATCTGTGTGTATAATTTTCAATCTTTAATGTACAGGGCGAAGCTTTATCATGAAGTTGGTGTTGACTGCTGTGGTAGTGTTGGTGCTTCTGATAAGCATATTATCCATGCTCATTTGGTAAGGCTTGTTTTTTGTTTGTTTCTTTCTTTCTTTCTTTCTTTTTTTTCTTTCTTTCTTTTAAATCACGATCTGACTGTAGAATCTTGCACACACAAACATCACCTTGTTACTGGTGAACACACACTATAGGTGTCTAAAACATTTAGAATGTGGTCTGGTCTTGGTAGGCTGCACTTGTCAGCCATTAGGCTGTCCAAAAGTTACATCTCATTGGATGTACTGTAGCTACAAAATGTGTTGCTCATTTTTACCGATTCCAGAGAAGCACGGAAGGATGCTGCACAGCACCCTACTAACAGCCGTGCTTCCAAAACTGTGTCAGACATGTACAATGAGTGGTACTCTCTTTCTTGAGGGGCCTTTTACATGTTTCCACATGTCCTCTCCTCTTCCACATGTGCTGTTCCGGACAGTCTGAAAAAGACCATGTTTCATAAGCTGCCCAATCCCAGACTGAGCTCGGTGGGAAAGTGGACTCACGAAGACCCCAAAAAGGTGCAAAGCCTACAATATTTATCTCATTATTGATGCATCTGTGTCCAGCTTTGCTGAACTGAATGCACTGCGCACAGGACAGAGAGGTTTATTGCTGCACTATATTGCATCGTCAGTCTGATGGCCATTAGTGGTGAGGATCTGTACAACAACATTTACAAGAATGTACTGGAAATTGTAAAATTGCGGGTTCTCAAGCTTACTGCTTAAGTCTTTTATCAGCTGAAAGTGGATCAATGGATCCTTCCCATGCCGGGTAGGGCATGGGCACCAGCAGCAGTGGGGTAACACCCAGATTGCACACACAAACACACACACACCCATGTGCTTGCACACACACGCACACATACACACACACACACACATAGACACACACACACACACACACACACACACACACACACACACACACACACACACACATCCACACATACAGCAGTTAAGTGACAATGAGTGTGGTGTCCATATAATGACAAAATTCTAACAATATATCCTCTGTCTCTCTGGGTATGCATACTCTGCGTCCTTGGGGCATTGAGTTAGTCAGTCCAGCAGTTAGTGCTCAAAGGTCACGCTCAAAGGCTTGACCTTGGATTGGAGCTTAAAGGCCAAGAGGAATGTTTCCTTTCCCATCTACATCTAAAAACAAAAAAAAGATTGCAATCTGTGCGTTTCTCATTTTAGTCATCCAGCCCCTGGGGAGTCTGTCAGCCCAGTGATCAGAGCATGGCGTGTGACATCTCCGCCCTGGAGCACATCTTACCATGCCACTCTGATTCTGGAGAATCCCAGCCCTTCGTCCAACCGACGTGCCTGGAATGGACGGACGACTATGAGAGCGTGCCAGCCGCCTGCACCATCAGCCCACAAACTGGCTCATCAGCGCCACCTACTGACGATCCTGCCGACGGAGTCGAAGCCAATAATGGTCGGCCCCAGGACCTGGTGTTGGGGAGTCACCCCGATGAGCCCCACCTAGAGCACGTTCAGAGTTATATTTCCGTGGAGACAGGCCAAACGCTGGCCCACACCCCAGTGACACTCGGTTCCTCATTAGAGAACCAGAGTACTAAGCAGGAACCTGGGGAGCAAAGCACTCTGATCAATGAACTGTCCTACATTACAGTGACTCAGTGCAGACCCAGCAAGGTGGAATCATGAAAACATCATCATTAAACAAATATTATAATATATATTAATTTATGAGGAAATATTCTATTAAAAACGTGACCATACTGTATACATATATGACTGTTGGGCAGCTTGCTGCTGTTTGTATATCTTGTAGTTATTTATGGTGAATTTTGTGGCATGTCTTGGATTATTGTTCTGTTACAGAAACCAGTGTGTTTTAAGCTTTATTGTTTTGGATGACTGCATGATAATTTGTATTTCTTGGCTGATATTCAGTGGACTCCATTTTCGCCTGTTTTCTGTGGCACTGGCTGCTCGATAATCCCAAAGTGGAATAAATGCAAATGCATTCAGAACAGTTAAAGGGTTAACAGTGTTTCCGTTTTTCATGGGCTGCTTCCTGAAATCTGCTTTTGCTTAGGAAAGTATCCATCGTAATGAAATGACGTGGAAATAGTTGGGTCGTGAGGGCTGTTCAGATCCAAACGCTTAGGAGAGCTCTTTTCATACTTCCTTTCAACGCTCCTTCGTCATAGGGCACACTGGTGGTCCTTTGTGGCAAAAGGACGTCAGAGACACCCCAAAATGTGTTGCACCATGAAAGAACTAATTCACCTCAACACAGACCGGTAACACCCCCTTCTCGTAAATATAAGTGGGTTCAAATTCACCATTGAATTTTCCCAAGGCTTCATAAAATTATGTTAATGTCTTGCCCTGACCACACATGATGTTTTCCAATGAGGTGTAAGGACATAGAATAGATGATGCAATGCAAAAGGTGGCCAAACAGTTCAACAAAAGGTGACACAGAAAGTCACAGGACCATGCAACCACAGTTGTTCATTTTAGACAGAAAAAGATCCACAGACAGTAAACTTGTATCATGTCCAGGCATAAGCTGTTAAGTTTGTATAACATTAGGGCCTTTGTCTGACTGCCGTTTACTGGAGTTTGTGAGGTGTACCTGTCTCTCAGCGTACAGGTGGTGCAAAGGTGGTGAAGGGTAGGTGATGCGACACAGGGCAACCTTTTGAGTTGCTAAAATCAATGTTACTGTAATGTTTTGGTGATTTACTTCGTTCTTACACTGGGCAACTCAGTTTCATTTTTAATAATGAAAAATGAGCATATGCATACTTCATCAGAATCAGTGATCTGATTGATTGTTGTACAGTAGTACACAGAGGCATTTGATTAACACTGGACACATGGGCTGCGGTTGAGTCCTGTGGAGTACACTAAAAATGTGGTTAAGTAACAAACCTGGTTTAACACTGAGGTAGTTGTAAACCTGATGCGATAATATAGTTTGTTAGCATTTATTCAGTTAAGAAAATGAATCCCTCGGCTCTTATCATTAACGGTGAACGTGTGGAGCGAGTGGAGTCCCTCAAATTCCTAGCTGTCCATATCTCTGCAGACCTCTTCTGGTCAGTCAACACCACAGCTCTGGTAAAGAAGGCCCAGCAGCGGCCCTACTTTCTCAGGGTGCTCAGGAAGGAGCAACTAAACACAAGCATGCTGGTGACCTACCAGCACTGCACTGCACTGAGAGCCTTTTTTTGGGGGGGTGTTGAGAACATTTATCGCAATGGCGTATCGTCAATGCATATATAATAGGTACACTGTAGCAGGGGCTGTACGCTCCGTGACGGGCAGCCTCTCAGCAGTAGTCGTGCAGTCGACTCAACCTCTCTACGAACAGTGTTTAATGTTTATCAGAAAATTCAGTATTCTGTCTGACTGTAATTTTCGGGACATTTAGTGCTGGATTCGGGATTTGGGACAACAGCTTAGATTTCGGGACTGTCCGGAATTTTTCAGGACGTCTGGTCACCCTAGCTGTGGCAGTCCAGCGGCACAGAGGCTAAAAGGAAGAGCCTGCAGAGGGTGACCAACACAGCACAAAAATCATCGGCTGCCCTCTGCCTTCCATAACCTCCATCTGTAATTCCCGCTGTCTCAGCAGAACCAGACACATCCTGAGGGACAATATACCCACCCTGGCTTCCATCTCTTCGACCTGTTGCCCTCTGGCAGGCGCTACAGGTCCATACCGGCCGGAACAAATAGACTCAGGGACAGCTTCTTCCCCAAAGCTGACACCATACTGAACTCCAGTTTACACTCAGAATTGCCATTTGCACTGACTTTTGCACTAACTTCCTCACTCAGTATGCTTCTTGCCACTGGACTCACTTTGCACTGAGAACTGACATGTTGACACTACCTCTACCACCCAGTACGCTGCTCAACACTTGGACTTACTGTAAAGTCCTTGGTCTTTACACTGACACTCAGTATGCTGACTACTACTTGGACTCCTTGGTCTTTTCGTACTGATTGTATCTCTACCATTCAGTATGCTGCTCACCAACTCTACTCAAGTCTGTGTTACCTGTTGCCTGCATACTTAGAGTGTGCATATGTACTATAGGATAGTTGTTTTGTAGCTTTTATTAGTACATTATTTATACTTTATACATTGCGCTGTGTGCACCTTGAAGGCTTTAAATCTCATTGTACTGTGTATAATGTCAGTAACGGCTTTCTGTTCTATTCTACTCTATTCTGCTAAAACCTCTTTACAACTAGCTCTGGGTTAACTAAACCAGGTTTATCACTTGACCACCTTTGTAGTATACTGGACACTGGACACAGACAAACATGGACTTCTGTCTGGGCTGTGCCACAGTCCAATTTCAACCTGTTTACAACTGTTCTTTTATTACATTTATGGGAAAAAATACAAGAGTATGAACATCTGCAAAAATGACGTCAGCGTACTCCATAACCCAAGAAGGTGTTGTTTGTCTTTTGTATTTTATTACAGGTGAGCACTGTAAGCATTTAAAGTGGATCTCTCGGTCTGATAGACACACAGCCCAGGAGCATGCAGAGGCAAGTGCAGTGCTGTTTTTTTGCCTTCAGCGAGTTCATGTTACATGTAGTGGATGAGGAACGAGTAGGTAAACGGGAAAAAAAATAACAAAAAACAAACAAACAAAAACAGGCACATGTTTGGTTTGGTGGACTCTTGACAAACACAAAGGTCATAGTCACAGCAGGGGAAGAAAAAAAAAGGTCTTACCTCGTGACCAATTTAGGAACCGTCCTAAAAACATTAACATTCAGGTCTCTGACACATCAGAACAGATACAGCTCTGGAAACAATGAAGAGACCACTGTAAAATTACCAGTTTCACAAATTTAACTATTTATAGGTATATGTGTGAGTAAAGTGAACATTTCTGTTCTATTCTGTAAACAACATTTCTCCCAAATTCCAAACTCAACTGACACTGGAAAGGAATGGCTGTCTTACATGAAGAGATGCTGATTTGAGGTCTCTGGATTTTTTCCAGAGCTGTATGTTCCGTTGACAGCATACTTGGCTATTAGGTCGTCTTTGGTTGGTAAGAGCTCTTCCTTACTACACACACACGCACGCACACAGATTAACTTTTGTAAGTTAATTTGTAAGTTAAGTATTTTTAAACATGAGGTTTTGACCTCTGGTGATTATGTTGGTTAAAGAAAATGTGCAAACTAAAGCATAAAATTCAATGATGCCCACAATAAAGCTAGCTAAGAAATACACTCAAATTACACTAATACAATATGGTACACTTAAAATACACATTTACAGTTAATCAATTCGCAAGACTCATATCGCGTCTCAATTCACATGGGCAGTAGCAGTAGTAGAATACTGACCTATACTACAACCACATGATTTGTAACAGCACACCTGACAGCAAGGTACTAATCCTATTCAGCGCTGTCTGAAAGCATCCTGTATTTTCCCCAATATCTCAGTAACACCCAAAGAGTACGCAAATATTAAAATACAACTGCATTAATTTGCGTTAATCAATACTTCATCTCATGCTCTTCCTTGAAATTCATGGAAGTGAAATCATACACTTCACCCTTTCTAAAAATGCAGTCAGTCTTTATAAAGCAGGACAAGCAACCACTTGGTTAACTTCAAAGGTGTACATGTAAGTACTGTTGTGTATGAATGAGGAGACGGACGATGGCAAGGACTTGGAGAACTCCTGCTCACGGTTGTCGAGTTTGCTTCGATATGGCAGCTGGGAGCTCGGAAAGGCACACCGATACGATTTCCCGTAACCGAGAGCGACGTGAACAACGGGGAGAAGTGGAACGCGACGTTGTCTTGTTTTGACGAGTTCGTTTGTCAGTCTTCAAAAGCTTACACGTACAAGTGCAAAAAATGCAGCCGTCATCACCGGATGTGAGCTGCAAAAACACACACACACAAACAAACAAACAAACAAACGAAAAGGTAGACAAACGAAAACAACTGATGTCAGTTCATAACTGTGCTGCACTTGAGAAAGAACGTCTCTGCGTGGCCGTCTGCAAAACAAAAGGCACGTGCACATGGAAAGAAGGGGGGCTGCAGGTGAGTGGATGATGAATGGGGGCTGGGCAAGGGTCATGTTGGAGTCACTGAGGCCTTTGGCCACTCCATTAGGGCACGCAGGGCAGTTGCGGGTGGGTAGATGAACATCCTGTTGGCCTGTAACACATTGTTTTTTTTTTTGGGGGGGGGGGGGGGGGCTGTGGATGATATCGGGGGGGATTATTGGAATGGGTGGTTGATGGGTAGATGTGTTCTCATCACTGGATGTGATAGGTTAGGTCTTCTCATTACTGTATGTGTGTGTGGATGTAGATGTGCGTGTGTGAGAGATTGGTGGGTGATGATGGGTAGATGTGTTCTCATCACTGGATGTGTGTGTGGGGTGGTTGATGATAGGTTAGGTGTTGTGTTCCCATCACTGAATGTGTGTGTGTGTTGGTGGTTGATGATAGCGTTAGGTCACATGTTCTGGTCACTGAAAGTTAGTTTGTGTGTGTTTGCGGTTGCTGATAGGGTAAGGTGAAGTGTTCTGGTCTTTGTATGTGTGTGTGTGTGTGTGTGTGTCTGATGATAGCGTTAGATGTGGTGTGTCACTGGGGCCTGTAGCTGCTCTGCTGAGGCATGTAGGGTGGGCAGCTGTGTGTGTGTGTGTGTGTGTGAAGCTGATGATGGCGTTAGGTGTGGTGTGTGGTGTTCTGGTCACTGGATGTGTGTGCATGTGTGTGTGTTGTGAGTGATAGCGTTAAGTGTGTGTGTGTGTGTGTGTGTTGTGAGTGATAGCGTTAAGTGTGTGTGTGTGTGGTCACTGGGGCCTGTAGCCGCTCTGCTGAGGCATGTATGGCTGGCGGCTGTGTGTGTGTCTGTGTGTGTGTGTGTGTGTGTGTGTGTGTGTGTGTGTGTGTGTGTGTGTGTGTGTGTGTGTGTGTGTGTGTGTGTGTGTGTGTGGTCACTGGGGCCTGTAGCCGCTCTGCTGAGGCATGTATGGCGGGCGGCTGAGGTGGGCGTCGCTGGCGGGCCGCTCTGCGCCGTGCTGGGGCGGCTCTGCGTCGGCGGCGTCCTCGGCCGAACAGAACTCTAGGGAGCCGCAGTCCTGCTCGTCCTGCTCCGAGGGGTGCAGCCGCATGCCGCCGCCACCTGTGCCGTCCCCACCTGTGCCACCGAAGCCGTCCGCGTCACCCAAGCCGTGGTGGTGGTGGTGGCGCCTGAACAAGGACCCGGCCCGGCCCGCATGGTTCTGGCCAGAGCCCTCCTGCTGCTCCTCGCTGTCCAGCAGGGGCTGGGTGGACTCAGAGCGAGCGAAGGTGTGCGCAGGGGTCTGGCTGCCGGAGGTGCCGCCGTTGATGCCGGCGGACGAGGACGAAGACGAGGAGGAGGAGGATGAGGAGGAGGAGTTGGAGGCGGTGGTGGAGGAGCTGGCGCCCCCTGGTGTTTGGCCCTTGTAGCCCACCACGGAGGAGTACTGCACGGTGCTGGCGGTGGTCTGGCCCGAGTCGGCCTCGTCGCTGTCGGAGACGCTCTGGCGCGGTGAGGACATGCAGGACGAGCCGCCGATGCCGCTGCTGTGCTCCTCCGACAGGTACTTGTCCTTCTTCAGCGCCGCCAGCGAGGCCTTGTCCTCGTCACCGCACAGCGACTTCTGCTCGAACACGTCCACCTCCACCACGCTCAGGTCGCCCAGCGTCGTCTCCTTGGGAGAGCCGGCCTGCAACGCGCGCGCGCGCGCACACACACCGTTACAGTTGCGGTTTTGGGATTCAGCAGACAATTTTCTCCAAAGTGATGCAAAAATACACACACACAGTGTACAGTTACGGTTTTGGTATTTTCTCCAAAGTGACGTAATTTTCTCCAAAGTGACGTAATAATACATACACACACACACATCGTTACAGTTACAGTTTTGATATTCAGCAGACAATTTTCTCCGAAGTCACGCAATAATACACACACATACGCACACACACTGTCACAGCTACGGTCTTGGCATTCAGCAGATAATTTTCTCCAAAGTGACATATTAATAATATGTTTTAATTTAAAGCACCTTTCAAGTTCCCAAAGGACACTGTGCAACTGTGCATTATTGGGGGCTCATCAGAAAATGTCTGCTTCAAATATGTGGCCAGTTTTTTTTTTTTACTTCCTGAAGTGTGAATGTCTGCCTCTGATTGACACACACACACAGACACACACACACTTACACAGACACACAGACACACACACAGACTTACTCTGGCTGACAGGTCTGGAGACCATTTGGCCACCGTGCTGTTGTAAGGATCGGGTACCTGGGGCCAGAATTTCTTCTTGAGTCTGAAGACACAGTTAAGGCAAAACCACATTTATTAGGCATGTCAACATATTTTTTACCTATTTTTTTTACCATTCGTATACCTGACTGTATTGGGTGGGGCAGACGGACTCACGTTTCTCTGTTCTTGAAGCAAAGCCTTATGGTCAGTATAGTAAGGAAGAGAAAGCCAAAGCACACGGCCACCACGATCATCTCAATCTCTCCTGGATCTTGAAGGGAAGAGAGAGAGAGAAAAAAAAAAAAAAAGATTAGAGCACAGCATCACCCACCTTGTCCAATCTCACTAAAACTGGTTCTGGAAACTCTACGCTAAATATTATAATTACACATTACAATACACATCATCTCCCATCAGTTTTTCTTTGTTTGTGGTTAAATTAGGAAAGCTAGGTGTCGTTTGTAAAAAGGCTTTATGTACAATCAAACTGGAGCATAAAACCTCTGTTTGAAATCAAACATTGGTAAGCACGGGTTCTCCCATCACTGTTATGCAGATGATGCACAACTTTACATGTCTTTCCCACCAAATGACTCCACAATATCTGACTTTACCTCTGCATGCCCTTACTTTAAGATACAACTGTATGGATGAAGGGCAGACAAGCCTGAGCGGCCTGTACTTCCTGCCAACCCAGCTATTTCCCATAACCGTAAAGCAAACCGAACTACTCACCGTATTTTGAGGTCCTCATGTTGAAGGCGTCGCTGCTCTTCGAGCCGGCCACCGTGGAGGCCACGAGTTTGATGGTGTAGTATCCGTCTTTCTGCAGGTTGTTCAGCACCAGGCTGTGCACATGCGGAGGCACAGTTTGAGCTGGGGGAGGCAGAGGAACGACACATTCCAGTAAAGAGAAAAGAAGCAGTCAGCAAAAAATAAACGAATAAATGAAAACAAATACAGTAACTTAAATAAATAAACTGTTGATAGTGATGAGATATGCACATTGTATTACGCTGCTTAAGTATAAATATCATCTTTTTTTCCCCTCACACCAACGGATACTGCACCCGTCATTATTATGTAAATGATGGCTATTTACATTTGAATACTAAGACAAAAGTACAACAGGACAATTGTCCCCTGAGCTACCTCCTGTTTAAAAAAAAAATGCAAATTTATGCTGAACAATTTTTTCCAACTAGTGACTGGCAAAATGAACTGATCCATCAGATAAGATCAGATCCAATGCTGATTTAAAAAAAAGAGCAAAGCAAAGAAACACAACAGCATCAACTCACAGGCTACTATGCCGTTGCTTTCGTAAACAATGGTGTAGTTGGTGATGAACCCCTGTCGCTTTTCCAGGGGAATCTCGTTCCAGAAGAGCTCAGCACTGTGCTTCCACGTCCTCTCCACCTGCACCACAGGAACCGCTACTGGCACTACATTGACACAGACATTATGGGATGGATTAAAACGACTGGTTGGCCAAGTGACACCTGCACCACAGGAACTGCTACGAAGTAAGTGAGCAGGTGGTAAACCTTCTAAAAGGAGGGCCCTGTGGCTTTGTTTTGCTAGAGAGAATGGAGCCATAACACTCTTGTATTAGAAAGTCTATGACTCTGCATTTACTTCTCTGGGTTCGTTACTAAACCAGCTACTTGGAATATGCCCCAGGTGTACAGAAGGCCTCTGATTAGCAGCAACACCATAAGTTATTCACCTCAAATGCCCACTTTGACACGAGAAGATGAAACACACAGTACACGAGTCAAGGATTCACAAGTTTAGGTTGATGACTGAAAATGGCCAACAGCCAAACAATAACAAGAAATATTGTTTACACTGTAGTTTTTGTAGTTTTATGGTCCTAGTTACAATGTATCGACATTATGAAGGCCAAGGACACAAGGATATTTGTCACATGCATAGACATACTGGGTAAAGTAGGGCATGCAGTCAAACTGCTGATTGTTAGTTTAAACAGTGTAATAGACTGTGGCACAACATGTAAAATGAAGTACTTCCACTCTACTTTGGGGTTAAAGTAAGGATTGGGAGTAAGGTTAATGTGAAGAGGGTGGGGTACAGTGTTTTTTACATAATGTTAAATGCTGTGACACACAGATACACTGTAAAAGCGAGTGTCACTTAGATGCCTCTTTTAGCGCAGAGGAGTGATTCACACACACTTACCCCCTTCTTTCAGATACAGGGTGACTGTCTGGGGTTTTCCAGGCGGTCTGAGGTGTATCACTTTTAAGGACGACCTGTCTCGATAGCTTCGGTGGTAGACAGGGGTCACGGTCACATTATATGGTACGAAGGGCCGTAGGGTGTTGTCTGGGTAAACAGGAAGTCAGTGGTCACATGGAGGATCGAAACATGTGCTGCCCTCACACTACCTCTGGCACTGATGAACACTAAGCTTTCAGCACACAAGGTCAAAGGGCACTTAACATTGTTATAAAAACAAGAGTATGTATACTGACAAATTCATAATAACAGCAAGTATATGACAACATCAAGATCATCATCAACTACTACTACTACTACTACTACTACTACTACTACTAATAATAATAATAATAATGGCGAAAACAGCTGATGGTGTTGGTGCTAGACGTGTGTGTGTATGTGTGTGTGTGCACGTGTTTGGTGTACGGTACGTGGAAAGAAACTACTATAGACCTTACACATACGTATCTTAACCTCTTCTCTGATGCTAACGGTTAGAAAAGGTGATAAGCGTGGCGTGAGGTTTCCATCCCGTAAACAAGGTGAAGCACCGAGCATCACACCATCAGCCTGTTTCAGGGCAACTGAACTACAAAAAACAAACAAACAAACAAACCAAAAAAAAACAAAAAAAAAAACAAAACAAAACAAAACAAAACAAAACAGCCAGCCTGTGAGCATTTTTATGAGTGTTGAGCAGCAGTGTCTAACCTCTGATGTGGGTCTTGGTGGTATGGCGCTGCTCCCTTTGCCAGCCTCGCTGGCCGTCCAACAGGGACACCCACTCCAGCACGTACTCCGTGGGCGGGCCCTCTCCCTGGGGGGCGGACCACTCCACCTGGAACGTGTTGTTCTGGGAGAACACCACCAGACCCTCCACGGGAGGGAGTTCTGTACATACGCAACCGCAACCAAATGTGCGGATAACAGGTTAGTTACAACATCAGATGGATTCGCGAAGGTCGATACTATTAGGAATTACACAGCCGCTGGCTGACAAGGTAACAGTAATAAACTATTATTATTATATTTTCAAATTTTTATAAAAAAATTGACAGTGGCATCAAACATGCTTGCTTGTCGGAGGAACTGGGAATGAACTTTTAGTATTACGCACCTGGAGTAGTTAGTGGAACAGCCATATCCGCTTTGGGCGACACCCCAACTGAGTTGTTTGCAGTGACTTCAACAAAGACGACCGAATGCCTTTGCACAGTAAACTCGTACACTTGGAAAGGCTCGTCACCTTTAAAGGGAAGCTGAACCAGTTTAGGCTCACCGTTCCCGACCACCATTATGTCGTAAGCCAGTATCTTCCCGTTTGACTCCACAGGTTTCTGAATGGGGAAAGATAAACAAATATGGACTGCGTCCTACAAGCAGATGCGCAGGATATGGAACTCTAATGGATTAACCTTTTCTTAACAATTTGCGAAAGTAAAACAAAAGCAAACATTTAAGATATCATACATGAAACATGGAAACACTTGAATGGTAGTGCAGTTTCTGTCCATAATCAGACCTAATTCCCTTATCAGTAGGAAAGAATGTGGCTGAAGTGCCCCTGAGAAAGGCATCTAACCCCTCGTTTCTAGGGGTACAGTGACTGTACCAAAGTCACCGGAAGTCACTAAGGATAAGAACATCAGCTAAATGTAATGTACCCTGAGTGACCATTGCTTGTTAATTAGTGCTGAGGAGTTCGGCTCTACACGCTGCAGAGCGAAAGGACAAGCAGTGTTTGAGGGTGCGAGTGTGTGTATTCGCTGGGCCTTTACCTTCAGCACGAGCTGGACGTGGAAGGCAGAGCCATCGAGGGCAGAGTTCATCCATATGTCAGGCTTGGAGGATGGCTCTGAACAAGGAACCGAGTGCCGAAGACAAAAACAGAGGGACAAAGACACGTGTGTGTTAGTGCGACAAACATTATTAGCGTCCATCACCATTAAAAAAAAAAGTAAACGATACAATGTTTTTGTGAACTTTGGGAAATGAACTGCTAAACGTTTTTAGCCTCATTTGACCACACTCTAAAGGGCCCCACACAGGCTTCGACAAAAATGCAGGCAACTCTGCTGCCCACATTCTATTAGTTTAGATTCAGTTGTTTTCAATGCAACCCCTGCACACCGGCACCAAACTCTGCTGCCGACAGTGTGTCCATTGCGATTCTGTGCTATTTTGTCAATGCTGCTTAATAGATGTTCGCTAGTGCTTGGGGGAAAACAACTGTTGAATTTAAAAGTGCACCTCAACTCTGTGGAAAGTGCTCTGTGCGGGGGCCTTTATGCTCTGCGTGAGATAGCTGGCTGTGAGACTAGCTATTCCTTATGGTTGTGTATTAATCGTATGTAGGACAACTGTCTATTTACATGTCAAGTAGTAACTAAAAATGTTAAAAAATGTTCAACAATGTTTACAATTACAATGAAACGTACACATTTGGTTACCCATCATGAACTCAATAGAACACTAGGGATGTGCTGAAAATATCCAGAGATCATATTGCAGCACACCTCTGTATTGATATGTATATGCAGCATCAAAAAACAAATCATATTAGACAACCTAAAAATTAATTTTAAGTTAATAACAGTTTTAAAAAATTTACTTTAGTTATTTAAGATTGTGGGCTTTTAATAAAGTGTTGTGTTTTGCAATCTGTTAGGGTTTGCCTTTACTGTATTAGAGAGAATTCTGTGATAAACATGGTCAGAATCAACATGGTTTGTGATAAGCATCGTATCATGGCCTCTTTATCAAAACATCGTACAAGGTACAAGATTGATCACTTATTTATACTGTATGTCACTGTAGGGTCATTAGTTTAATGTTTGCTCATGGGGGTGCAGCACCACCAAATAACAGTGCACCACCAGAAGTGGAGATTCTGGCTTCCAGCTGGGACAAAAAGTGGGTTTGTCAAAGGTCTGGGCAATATGGATAAAAATAAATAAAAAAAAACACACTTTCACATACTTTCACTGCCCTCAGCTCCACTTATGTTCATTCTGCTCTTTTCAAGCTTTGCCTTCCCCAGCAACTCACAAATGACAGTAGCGCAGGGAAAGACAGACTCTGATTGGCTGTTGTTGTGCCATTCCTGTGAGCCATAGTTTGTCAAACAATGATACGCGAGTGCCACTCACGGTCTTCTGCAGTGCGTTTGATGGCACTGAGGCTCCAGTCACTCCAGTAGCCCAAATCCTCCTCGTGTTTACAGCAGACCTGCACCACGTACTCGGTGTATGGCTTCAGGAACTGAAGCCGGAAAGAGTCCTGATAGTCCTTGGTGTCTTCCTCAGGCACCTGTTGCATTGGGAAAGACAGAGACAGGATTAGACCTTTACATTTTCATACATCCCTTTTCATATGGGTGAATTCAGCAACTACAAAATAAAAACATTCACTGGGAAAATGTGTGTATCTTTTGAATTTCAGGAAATTGTGATGGCTTTCTGCAATGTTCATTTCTTCCACAAAGCACTAGAGTGGAAGCTAAAACTAGACAAAAAGTCTAATGACTCAATCGAGACTAAGAAAATAATATTTTTATGGAGCTTTTCCTGAGCTGAAACGCTAGTCGGGTTTCCATCCAATTCAGTAATGCAAATTTATAATAATTCAGCTTAAACAAATGCTCATCAGCAACTGTTTCCATCACCAGTTAAAGGAGAACTTCGGTGTAAAATGAAAATTGGCATGTTAAAACATCATACCGAGTTGGTATGTGTACTGAGGAGCAAAATTGATTTAGCCTGTTGCATTCAGAGTTTAACTATTTTTTATAGTTTGACCCAGAAGGCTAACAATGGAAGTGGTAGGTGCCCTTGGACGAAGCATGACGACTACGCTATTTTTAAACCATTAAAACCGCTCGAAGAAACTCCACATTCCATTGGTGATACAACAAAGGCTCTGGCATTCAAAACGAACCACTGAGAATATTGTAAATGTACATAATGTTTATTTAAAAAGCTGTTCTTACATGCAGTCGTTTGCAGTTGTTTCTCGTTGCCGCCATGATGAGAGTCCAAACAAGTTGATTGTACTACCTCTCCTCCTATTCTTCCTGCTGGTTCGTGTTCGTCAATCGACCTGTGCAGACTTTCATCATGGCGACGACGAGAAACTACAGCAAGGTACTGCTTGTCAAAACTGTTTTATTAATAAATGTTGTGTACACTTACAAAGTTCTCAGTGCCTTGTTTTTAATGTCAGGGCCTTTGTTGTACTACCGACGGAGTGTGGAGTTTCTTCGAGCTGTTTTAATGGTTTAAAAATAGCGTAGCCGTCATGCTTTGTCTAAGGGCACCTACCACTTCCATTGTTAGCATTCTGGGACAAACAATAAAAAATAGTTAAACTCTGAATGCAACAGGCTAAATCAATTTTGCTCCTCCGTACACATACCAACTCGGTATGATGTTTTAACATGCCAATTTTCATTTTACACCGAAGTTCTCCTTTAAACGAAGTAGACATAAGCTACTTTAGAAAATGGATGTCCTCCTCGCTGCAGTAGCAACTGTCCATGTGACAGTATTGGAAATATTTTCGATAGAAGAAGACAACGCTAGAAGGAGACAACGAACAATGCTGCTACAGCTTCTTACAGCAGAGTTTGCAGCCGCTCTCATACACCGCAGACCTCCCGTACACATGGGTACGCCCACGTTCAAGGGCAGCTTTGGGTCAAGAATTTCAGTTACCCATGCTGAACTTGCGCCACTGTGTAGATGAATAGGCCCTGCTGTTGAACCCGACAGTCCTGTGCTCACTGACGCCATTATGCTACAGAGCTAGACTATCACTGCTATTTTACATTACCCTATCCAGTTATTTAGGTACAGGGTTTCAGTTACAGTCAATGTGGGGGTAGATGCCTTGCTCAAGGGCATTTCAGCCATGGATAGCGTGGGATTCGAACCAGCGACCCTCCGATCCCAAGACCAACCCCCTAACCAATAGACCACAGCTGCCCATAATGCGAATATATGCGAATAAACTGTTTCCATCAACTTTATTCTCATTATGGTCTATGCACATTAACACGTAATTCCCCCCTCTCAAGCTAATCAAATTTATATTCCCATTAGGAAACTGAAGCGCATTTGCAGGCATTTCCAACAGAGGATTTGTTATTCACATAACTGAAATTCGCATTACAACTTGGATGGAAACCTGACTACTGTTACTGAACAAAGAGCAGTGTCCTGCTCATATTTTGCAAATGGTTCACATACCTGGAGCCAGGTGGCCGATTCCTTCTCACGAAACCTGATCTTGTATTTCAACCGCACATAGCTTTGATCGATGGAGTGATTCCACTGGATGAGCAGTGACCTTGGAAAGGCTGGCTCTGGAATCCTCACATTTGCTGGTGGATTAGTTTTGACTAAAAAGACAGAAACGTGTTGAAATGGTTATAAATCTTGGGTGCTGACTATGGTTTACCTGTCTTGAGTTGATGTTATAATTATGATGTTATAATTATGTGGACTGCCTGTCTGTCACTTACTTAAGTAGTCCGCCAGCTCTTCCTGGGGCTCAGATCTGACCTTCCCCAAAGCGTTTTTAGCCTCCACCCAAATCTTCACAATCTCGTGGTGGGGAAAGATTTCCAGTACCACTGTGCCAGAGCTGTTAGTGGCATGTCTGCACGTTTGCCCTACACTATACAAGAAGAATTGTTTTTTGTTTCAGACAACAGCAAACTTGCAACACAGAAAATATTCACGTTGACATTAGCTTTATATCAACCTCTTTTACGGTCAGTTAGGCACTGACTTTAGGCTTTTACTGTCAATGTTTGCTTTTATTTTTTTACTTACACTTCTACACACAGCGTGTATTCAGTCTGAATCCTAGGGTCCCTTGTTCCTGGGTTCCACTCGCAAGTCACATTGTTGGATATCTTGGTGTCCTTTTGGACTGACTGGCATTTCAAGGCAGTGGGCTTTTGTGGAGGGTCTGTGGGTTTGGGACAGTTGAACATTCATAATAGAAACCTCAATAAATGTCTCCTCAACAGAAACTTAGCCTCAAGCTCCAATTTAAGCCTGGCTGCCTAAAAGACAAGTGCATAGTGTGCACGCACATCTCTTAACAACTGTCACGGGTGCTGGGTCAAGAGAAGTATCCACATAGCGTTTTAGCTCTGACAATGTGATCTATTTAACGTTACCCACAATGCTTTGTGGGAGCTAAAACGGTGTGCAGATATTTTTTTTCTTTTTTCATTCCTCAAATATAAACACATACTCAGGCTTTTGCACATGAAGGCTTACAAAAGTATAGGCTTCTGCAAATAGCCTAGCTACCTCTATTGTACGTGAAATTCCACCAACAGCAGCACAGCACTTGCAAACACCAATGAAATCCAGAGAGAATGTTTACTCACATCCTTTGTCTAGCAAAATTCCATATGTGATGTATCTACAATCGTTGTGGGTGAAGGTGTAGGTATCTGAGGCGGTGTGAGCACTGCATGTGACAAACCGCCTCATATCTTCTGTCACATTGAATGTGATGCTGCCTGCTGTATCATTGATGATCTTGTAGTACTTCCTCGGGAATTCAACATTTCGGTGGCCGGTGTTATAGGCCCAGACAATGTTGTCTGCCTTCAGGGGATGGCGGAGGAGGCAGGTGGCTGTGAACTCCTTGCCAAGCTCCGCGGGAGCTCCACTGTCGTTGGGTGGATTCGGCTTCACCAATACACAGTCTGAAAGAGAAAACGACAAAACCACAACTTTTGTGGACTTTACAAGAAAACAAAAAAAAAAACCAAAAGACAACAGCCACTGAGCTCGGTGTTCAAACTGGTCAAACCACCCCAGTGATGGGCCATCACCCTCCTCCATTCAGTAGCCCATAACCCCTCCTCCATTCAGTGATGGGCCATCACCTATTCCATTGTGTGGGCTATCAGCTATTCACCCGCTGACCCCCCGCTGATCAGGCTCCAATAAGTCTGGTAGAGCCCTCCAATCACTCCTTTTCACACTTGGTCGAGAGGCCTAGCCACCAATCGGCTGCTCCCAGCAGCCTCTGCGGGGCTACCGATCGTTAACAGCAGGACCCCCGCTGTGGCCCGCTGTTAAAGGTAGCTGCTCAACTCAAGGTTTCAGAGCAAGTCACACATCGGAGGGACAGAGAGACTTCAGCTGGATCCACTTCATTCTTGGACTTCCTTTCATTCACGGACGTTTCAGGATCCCGACGTCCATCTCTCTCTCCTCATTTCTCTTCTCTTCGGCTCTCAATTATTCATTCATCCGTGCGTCCATGAGAGAGTGAGTTCGCTATTATTATGTTGTTACTATGTCATGTATATGCTCGTTGTTGTGTGTTATTGTAGCCTCCTAGCGTCAATGCCTGCAGCGCGAGTATTTGTCTATTGTTTACTTATCTGTTAGATGTTCGTATTGTCCTGTATGTGCATAATAGTAGTTGTTACTCATTCTCCATGTCGCCGTATTCTTTGGAGGGCACAGCAGATACTTAGCTGCTTGTTACAGTGTACAGTTCAAGGGCTCGCGCCATTGCTAATCTCTGTGTACGCAGACACGCTGTCGCGGGGCTTAAAGACACAGTACTTCTGTTACAGCAGTCAGTCATTCAGTCATTCAATTTCAGTCATGGTACATAGCTACTGTAGGCAGTTATGTTCCTTCCTTCATTCTGGTCTAGATAATTGCTGTAGGCAATTATTCATCATTCCTTGTATATATTGTATATTACCTTTGTATTATCATTTGTATATTTGTATTGCTTATCTTTTGTATTTCTTGTTTTTATATTCTAGTAAACCACGGTTTTCACGGTACACGGTTTCATAATTTCAAAGCCAATCAGCCTCCTCATCATTCACGGTTTTCGTGACTTCACGGTTTCACTGTTCATGAGTGGTGTGTGTGTCTTCACTAAGGGACATTTCATTCTTGTTCTGACCGGACAATCTGTGGCGATTATCGTATACCTCAATCAGCCCCTCTTCATACAGCCCTTTTTGGTTTAGTGTTGGTTCCCACCAGCCCCCCTTTTTTCACTCGGCAAACAAATAATATTTAAAAAATAGCATGAAATGAACAAAAAGTGTGAAGAAGAGACGTACTGGGGATGTCCTGGGATGTAGCATGTACACGGAGCAGGAACAACGTAGGCAACAGCAGGAGAAGTCGTGCCATGATGTCTTAGATCCTGCAGGAGACAAAAAGCCCAACAGTTAGATAGTTGGTTATTGATTGCCAAATTTAATAACGACTGACGTGAGGTAGGGCTGCACGATATCTGAAAATGAGCGATATGCAGTAACATTGCTGAATGTTGCAACGACAATATGTTTTGAGATAAATAAACAAATATTTAAAAATAGTTTTAACATCTTCCAGCTTAATCGTCACCGCTAGGCCGTAGCCAATGAGGTGAATATCAAGAGCAGTAAGACTTCATTTGATTTCCCAGATATCTTCATATTTGGAAACATGGCTTAACTGGAATAAACGGGACATACTGTAAGCTATTTCACAGCAAAGTCCCATTTATTCCAGTTAAGCCATGTTTTGCGGTATGTGCATCACGATACTGTATTTTGCGATATCACAATATTTTCGATATATTGTGCAGCCCTAACGTGAGGCAGAAAGGGCTTACTCATGACATGGAGCAAAGACCTAACACCCAAATGTTGATACAATTTAATTAGATGTAAATATCAGTGGTCATCTTATGTGAAACTAGGCAATGCCACTAGCACTCAGGCTACTTATCTGCCCTGATGAAACATGGGGATAAAAGTGATATGGGTGAAAGTAATTTGTTCCAGTTACTGGGGGAGTCTGACCCAAACAAACACTATCTCAAAGTAGGGCTCAAAATAGCAAATTAAAACTGAAAATGAAACTGGTAAATTGTGCCTTTGTGAATTTGTACTTGGGTTAGAAAGAAAGCTGTACTTGATTGTAATAGATTTCAGTGTGATCCAAAACAATTCCCAGGGATGTAGCTGTTGTGTGAGCAGATATCTATCTCCCTGAGAATACCTAAGGCTTTCTGTGGTCAAAACAAATCCTTTGTAATGTTTTTTTTTAACTACATGATGTGAACTACAGCTATTTGTGAAGCCTAACAAAGACAACATTTTTAAATATATCACAGAACCTGACACCTTCCACTGAACAATACCTACACGCATTATCTATTCTGGTATGTTTGTTTCATACTCTGCAAAATCAAGACCAACTTAAACCTTAAACCTAACCCTTTTACTTTACTAAAGAGCGACCAGACATCCCTGTTTTCCTGAGGACAGTTTTTTTGTGGTTTGGTCCCAGTAAACACACAAACCCACTTTGTCCCTGTTTTTTTCCCAAGCTAGTTGCCAGTTAAATAACTGTTTAAAAAAAATATTGTACACGCTTTTTTTCGATGGATGACAAATGCATGCTGTAGAAGCACATTCAGGGTTAACAGTCTAATGGACAGACAAACAAACAAACAAAAAAACAAGAAAAATCCCATTTAAGTCTTAAAAGTCTTAGGGTATGTCTGTGTCAACGCATATCTTTTTTGCATTAAAAACCCACAACCTTAACTAAGGAAATACAATTAGCACTGTTGCTCCTATTTTTGTGCAAGACAAAGAATGTACCATGTTAAAATTATCATTGGCCCTACACATTTCCCATTAGCATTCACCTACAAAGAACACTACATTCAAGTCCTAAAGATACAAAACTTCTCAGAGGCACCAGGAATTCGCTAAAAGGGGGGGGGGGGGGGGGGCTCTGGGTCCTGTAGTGCCCGGAAGTTCGTGTCACGTAACAGCTCAGGGGGGATTATTTTGTACAGTACAGTGTAACTATACCCCATGTTACCAGGTCCATCCCCCCCCGCCCTCTGTTTCAGAGTTTAAAAGCATGGTTATCAAGGTTAAACCAGCTTGAATGTGAATTGAGCGATAAATGCTGCTTCTTTGTGGCTACTGAAATGAATACCCTTCTCATTCATCATTCATGCAGAATCCACCAAGGGTCCGGTGAGAGAAAAAAATAACCCGTTCCCTTAGTATATTATCATATCTGCGGCCGCGAATTTGTAAACTGACCGGACAGCTTGGCGACTTGTGTCCCCGTCTAACTATTTCCCCAAAGCAGTGGCGTCATTTATCATTCTGAGAAGGTATTTATTAAGGTAAGAGGTACATGGAATTGGTAAACGCATTGCGATAATGTTGACATGGCTACATTATACTTGGGAGGTAATTCATCAATTAACTAGTTGATAAAACTACTAATCTACCACCCATGTCCATCCTATCTATGCTGTCGGTAGCACCTTTGGGTGGGTTCGGTTGGGGTACATTGGCCAGTGCAATGTGCGCAGGTTTTCAGTTACAAGGCTAAGGTTAGCCTGATGTGCTAACCTACCTAGCTGCACACATTCAGGAGGCATTGACAACATGAACGACCACGTAAACGTTATTCTCCTACTAAATCTTAAGTTTCAGTTTTGGGAATTGTGTGATTGACAACAACTACCTATCTTGTCTGATGGCCATTAGAGACTAGGGTTGAGTCAGTTAAAAGTCCAATTCAGACAATTAAGTTAAAGTCAACGAAGATGTCCCCATGGCAGGGTAACATTAGCCAATGTTAGCATCAGAGTCTCCCTTTGCTGCTTTTATCAGCAGTGCCTAACGACAGATTCAAATCCAACGTTAATATTTAAAGTGCAGGTCAATTTCTATGACATGTACTACCTTAAATTGTTACTATCCCGCTGATTCCATGTCTGATCCACGAACAAAATACGGCTGGCACTTTGGAGGCACTACACTTCTTCGTCTTCTTTCAATTTTTATGGGGCACTACACTTGATGAGTAAACCCCGCCTTATGGCTATGCACGCAAAACTAGTGCAGATATAAATACATGCGGATCAACGACAAAGCCAACCAAAGCTAGAAAGAGAGACAGAGAGAGACGAAAGACCGTACATGTGTTTTACAAATCTACACAGTCAACCCAAGACAACATGTCACGTCAGGCCACATTTCCGCTCATAGTTCCCGTTAGTCTCCACCCATTTGACCGAAAGTCATATATTATGTTAACCAGTTGGTGTCGAGCGCATGGATGGGAACTGTTGCCTTTGTCGATTTTTCCTAAACTCATGACACAGAAATTAGGATTTATGAGAAAGGGGACATAATTCAGATCACACATAGGACACAGTAGGCTACTTCTGGTAAAGACAACGTAGTCTGTCTGTGACCCCTTATTTCAAATAGGAATGATCCTTCAGCCAACATCCTGAAATAGGCTATATTACCTTAAGTCTAGGATAGTATTAGTAGGCTAGTGTGCACGTGTCAGGGCAGATCTGTTGGTTCCGGATGTATTTTTAAGTGCAACAAACTGTACAAGTTTGTGGTCAAAGGAGGATACATCAGAAAGATACATCAGGCCAAAACTAAAGAAGCCTTTTGGATGAAAGGTGAAACGCCTTCAAGCTCTAAAAGAAGTCCAGTTGCTTACAACTTCGCTCCTTTGACTACCATGAGCCGGATGAATGAGAATCTTCACAGACATGTAGAAGTTTGTGTTTTAGAAGCCATGAGAAATAACCTGGAGGGCTATATAGTAGGCTTACACATCAGCAATAAATAATTCATTTGTCTGTCTGCTGCAAATACAGAGGTGTATATATGTGTAAAACTGTTTTAGAGTGACCTGATAGTTCTTTTATAATCAAGAATCGCTTACACTGCTTACACTGGTCAGGTGGACTATAGGGTAAGTAATTTTGACAGTTGTGAGGCCACACTGCGAAGCCCAAAGTAGATTAGAGATAGATTCTGAAATGATGCACCAAAGCTCCCCAAGTGCTGTTTCAACACAAGACTAGATATGATTGCATTACAGGAAAAGCTGGAAAACAACGCCTCCAGCTCTTGCCGCTAAAGCATTCACTGGGAAACCGTCTCAGTCCTTTTGTTTACTTCTGGGAACTGGGGTGGTGATTCTGAAATGTAGCCAGCCACAGCCAGCACTTCCTTCAGAGAATGAGAACATTTAAAACACAGTCAGAATGATTTTGATTGAGGGAGACACAGAATACCAATACACATTTTCTGAATTCTTGAGGTAACAGTAAAATGTGTCCTTTACTGGAAAAAACGAATAGCCAAACTGCTTTGTCATGACAAAGCCTTCTCTGTGGTGTCAGTAACATGTCCTCCATTTAACCAAACAGGACCTTTGATCATAACTTCACAGCACAACATGCACAATAATGCAATGTGTCTGAACAATACAGTCATTAGTAATGGTGCAGGATAAATGCAAATATGAATAATTTGTGTAGATTAGGAAGTCATTGTTGAATGAGTTGTTAATGTTGTAGTGTGTCTGTTAGACTTTTACCTCAGATGAGGTACTTTTTGAACAGTTTTTTTTATTTCTAGTGATGACCAGAGTAGAAAAGGGGTAACACATCACTGAAAGCCTGAAATATACCCTCTAGAAATTTCTCTGGTAACACAGAGATGGATCCGTTTGCAATTACTGCTGCCCAGTAATGCTTATTGCATGTTGTCAGTCAGCCTTCAACACAAACTAAAGGTGATCAGTGCCTGGAGCTTCAGTGGTGCAATTAACATGATATGCTGCAATGCGGCTCAGTAAAGTTGATGACTTTGTAATTAAAGTCCTTTATTACAAAACAGTCAGATAAGAACTTCAAGATGCCACTCAAATGCTTTAAATACATACATTAAGGAATAGTTAAACACAGTGCATGCCTTTCAATAAAGTTTTTTGATGAGTAAAAACATGTAAAAAATAAGAAAGTATCTCTTTAATAAACAGTATTAAATACCTTAAACCATTCTACAAATCCTGTCAGTTACGTTTTGCCTTAGTCTGTGCGTGCAGAGCACCTAAGACATTCTGACTTTCATTTACCGAAATCTGAATGCACTCCCCCCCTTAAACTCTCTTGGTCAGAAATGACGCGTTTAGGAATCCACCCCATGAACTTCCAAGGAATCTTGTGTTAAGTAGTGTTGACATGCCTTGACTTGAAAGAGAGTAATTCCTTGAAGAGAGACTTCTTGGCACAAGTGTGTGTGCACACAGAGGACTTAAAAACCTCAATCTCAAGGGCAGGTAACCATGCGCCACCAGCTTCTGACTGACTACCGCTGTTCAACGTCTGCGAGAGGCATTGCAGGAGGCTTAGCGGGCGAGGGGCTGCGTCTCCTCAGAGGCGGGATGGCGGGAAGAACTTGCATGATCCGCATCGGTTCTCCAACTGCCGCGGGCGGCAGGGAACAGAGGGACTGGCTCTGGGGCAGTCCAGATTTGTGCTGCTGCTTGGAGGCGTTGGGGGGAGGGAGACTGGTCAAGCCCCGACCAAGGGAGGCGAGCGGCAGGGATTTGGACTTCTTCACTCCCTGAGATACCTGGTCAGGTGGAAGGGAAACTGAACAAAATAACATATTTTCATTATTGCTGTTTTAACATGGGCTCATTTGACATGCCTCACAAGCCTAATTAGTTATGGGTGCTTGCTTACACGGCATGATTGCTGACAGATCACCTCTACTAACTCAGATTAGAGAAAGACATTTGACTGGACTAAACAAAGATTAGTCATCATCAGTTGCCATCTCTTATTTTCATATATTTTGCTTTGTGCGTGTAATATTTCATATATGCAGTATATGCTCTCATAAAGTGTCGAGAAGGCCATTATGTATTTTCAGTAAAAAAAAAAGAAGAGGCTACTCTGGTCAGGCTTGAGTTGTAATTTATAATATTTATAATATAAATGATAAAATTGATAATAATTTATCCATGATGTGTCAGTGACAGGGCAGGAATTTCATGAGGGCCATGAGGGCCATGGCTCTCGTGCCCTCTCAATTTGGCCTTGTGCCCTTGAAAAATATCTGCCAGAAGGCCACAGTGGCCCTGATGCCCTTCCACAAAATTGACAACACAAAAGGCCAAGTGGCCTTGCCCCTAAAATGACGAAATTCCAGGCCTGGTCAGTGATCCCTTTTTTCTCCTCCAAACTGAGCAAAGGTGCGGTACTTACATCGGTGAGTACAGTGGTCACGAATTGGGGCCAGGCTGTTGCGTGCGAGGCCAGACTCCCGCATCCGTAGGCCGTTTAGAGGTAGCAGGTGTGTATTTGGAGCTGGTAACAACATCAGCAAAAAGAGGAGCCATATTTAAATCACATAGATGGATTGTACAAAATTTGTATACATTTTATCTGAACCTTGTAAGTAAACTATGACAATAAACCACATACAAGATCCTTAGTACATTTGTACAAAGGCAACCCAATGTAATTTGTATTACGTGTTTAAAACATATACGTCTTCTACTTTTGTTGTATGACAAATATATACAAATATCAATATGTGAAAGTGGCCATAATCATAAGTAAGTCATATATGAGGCAGCAAATATTCTTGCAAGGTTTTTTTTCTTTTCTTTTTTTGTACATGGGGATAAACGGGTGAATAAGGACTAAGAACGTGACCTTTGAAGGCCGTCGAGGTCGTCTCGTAAAGTCTGTGTGCTTTCACTATTGCTAATGCACTCCCACATCCTGGTGTTATTATTGCTAGCCTTGCCAAAACAGAAGTGAAAATGTGGACTTCAACAAAGTACACAACAAACCACAAAGTTGTGGTTTTAGTGTCTCCAGAGCTATTGTAGGAGTCTGAGACAAAAGAGGGTGATTAAGCTGTGGCTAAACAGACCTAAATGCAGCTGTCAGCTCTGTCAATCAGGGTGAACTAAATTAAGTGCAAATTGACTGAAGCATGTGTACAAAATAATTCTGCACGTTATAGTGTCAGCATGTAAAGGAAGCTGTACAAGAGTGTGCCTATCCAAAGCTTAGTGCAGAAAACAACACCCACATCTGATGGTCAGTGTTATCTTTGGTCTTCATTCACTTTTGTTTGTCTTAGCAAGTCACCACTGCTGGTGAACCTGTAAGTGTTTTATTCAGACTGCTAGGGCAATCAGCATGTTAGTGCAAGCTAGCAAAAAAACTGTTTTGTTGCTACGCAGATGCACTCAGCTCCCCTGAACACTCAGCTGAAGGGAATGTTTGCTTATGCAGAAATGGCAACCACATATGGGTGCTGGCATGTTCCCAACATGAGGTGCTAACAGCCAACCACCTGTTACATTAGCAAAGCTGCATGCAAAACATAACCATAACAACCATCTTCCATTGTGTATTCTCAGATAGGCTATTGTACATGCTCAAATACAGAGTGACTATTTGTATGAAGTGTGTTTGTTTTTATGTAAGATGATTAAACCATATATGCCCTTTGTAAATATTTGGACATAAGCGTCATAAAATGTGATATACTGCGCAAGCTGAATGTGTTGTTTGTGTCGATTAAAGGTTCTATATACTTTAGAAAGTCATTGGGAAGTAATGATAACATAATATGTCACCAGCGATTAAATAACATGTTAAGCTGTCGTAATTAAGTAGTAATTTTACTGACAACAATTAGTACAGCCAGAATATTTGCAATATAAAACTTAGCTAATATCTTTAAAATTCAAATTGTGTTATGATTTTGTGTTTTGGCTCTTGGCTCCAGAGGGGGAGCACTGCTTTACAGCATTTTGTATTTGATTGCAGTACCAGTTTTGTCCACAATCCTACAAATTGCACCTTTGAAAACATTCGGTCTGCCTGTTTTTTTGTTTTTTTTTTTTATAACAAAATGTATATCAACACAGGTACCTTGCTCATTTTTCTGAATGTAAGGGGTTTGTTTTGAACAGAGCACATCTAAGGGGCCCGTCGTTTCTTGCTGAGGTCGGTCAAGCAGCCTGTCTGAGGGGGATGATACCCAGGCCTTATGGGTCAGCACTTGGTTGGACTCGGTCTTCCATGTCTGGGCCCCTGGTTTCTGGTTCTTGGCTCTGCTGTCAAACAGGTCGTGCTCACTCTTGCTCTTCTGAGACCGGTGGGCTAGGTGGCTGATCATTTGCCCACCCGAGTTCCTCTGGACCATAAACTGCACGTTGGCCAACAGCGAGTGTCCCAGAGTTATAGGCGGAAGACTCTGCGTGCGGATGGGTGGAAGTCCCTTGGCCTCCTTTAAGCCGTGGTCCTCCAGAAGGTTCAGCTTCTGTGGCTCGCAGGACCTCTTCCTCAAGGCCAGGCAATCTTCTTGCGAGTCTTTCCCCGACGCGTCTGACGACAGGCAGTCAAACATGGTGATGATGTCATCCACCTCCGACGTCTCCTCCGACTGGTGTCGGTCGTGGTTTGGTGCTTTCTGTAGCGCTGCATGAAGCTCCTTCTTCTTCTTGCAGGAGAAGATGTTGTTGAGCATGCGGAACTTGCCCTCCTTTTTGTTGGACAGGTCGTTGCTCTGGGAATGTGGCTGTCGGGCTGAGTCTAACCTGTGAAGAGCAGAGTTTTATGTAGATCCTCATCCTGGCATGGTGCAAATATCCCTTGGTATGTATGTATGTATGTATGTATGTATGTATGTATGTGTGTATGTATGTATGTATGTATGTACGTATGTATGTATGTATGTATGTATGTATGTATGTATGTATGTATGTATGTATGTAGGTGTGTATGTATGTGTGTATGTATATGTGTATGTATGTATGTATGTATGTATGTATGTATGTATGTATGTATGTATGTATGTACAGTATGTATGTATGTAGGTGTGTATGTATGTATGTATGTATGTATGTATTTACCTACCTACCCACTGTTTACCTGTCTATATATCTGTGCCAATAACACTATGCCTCCATTGCCCCCCCAAAAATTGGTATTAGCATTAACGTCAGCATTAGGTTATTGACTCCTTTGTGCCATCTAAGCACAGTCTTCTTACAACTTCAATTACAACTTCTATAAATATGGTTATAAACTGCAATCTGAGACTTTTCTAATGTTTTTTCTTTTCTAAAATGTCCTGACAGTCAGTATGAGGCATTTTTTTTTACGAAATGACGATCAACGAAACATGCTGCCCCATGAATATCACTACATAGGAATGTATAATAAAAGAACGTTTTCTTTAAAACAAATCAATGTCAGTGCCAATATGAGTAACATAAATGTGAAAACAGGAACACCCTTCCATCATAGCAACTGTGCTGCAGTAGAGCTCTGTTTGGTGTAGGGAAGTGAAACCTTTTAGTGTAAGAATAAACTGGCCCGAGAGAGACACTTTAATCCCAGGGGTCAGGGTAGAAGGCACAATTAAATAACAAACCCTTCATATTCTCTCAGGAGGGATGAATCATAAAGAGAAATGATTTCTCACTTGTAGTGAAGCAGGATGAGTTTAACATTGCTAATGGCAGTAGTTGCCTCTAAACTCCAAATGGTAAACCAATTGAACAAATGCAGACTCTGATCATATCACACTCACTGCTGACAGTTTTGTACAATGTGGTATGAGTAAGAGACTCTGTTGTTCTGTATACTACTCGAACCATTTCAACTATATTATATTATACTGAAAGCAGTGTATTTCATGTCAGGTAGTGATTGAAAACGGATTCTGTGACAAAACAGATAGAATACAAAAAAACACATATGGAATGCAAGACAAAGAAACAAACAAATCAAATAAGCAAAAAAAACAATGGCTGTCCTACCTACCTGTTTTCAGTGGAGAGGAGTTTGATGCATGCGGTGTGGCCGCAGTACATGGCGTAGGTGAGCGGTGTGTTCTCATTGATGTCTCTGGGCTCTGGCTCTACTCCCAGCTGCAGCAGGGCCTGGACACACTCCTCCTTGCCTGCCGCAGCCGCCCAGTGCAGAGGGGTCCTGGGGATGCACATTCCACAGAGCAGGTTTACTCACTGGCCTGGCTAAGTTTGCACAAAGCAAGCGGTAAATAGGCTAGTAGAAGAGGCCTGTGGCTTTGTTTTGCTAAGAGAATGAAACCAAGGGACCTCTTCTCTATTGGAAGACTTACCACTTACTCTGAGTTGCCTTAGCTATACCTACTGGAATCACGGGCACTGCTAGAAATTGTGGGCCCCCTGAAAGAAAATTATTTTGGGCCACCACCCCAGCCATATCATCATCCTCTGTGGGCCCCTGTGAAGCTCTGGGCCCCATAAAGTGTCCTGATCTAACCCCCTTAGCAGCCTAGCAGCACCCCCCCCCCCAACTGGGATAACCCCTGGTGGGCACAGAGAAAATTATTACTGTCAATCATTTCCTTTATACAAAGACAAATATTGTTTCTCTCTCTCTCTCTCTCTCTCTCTCTCTCTCACTCTCTCTCTCTCTTTCTCTCTCTCTCTCTCTCTCTGCCTTTACTCCTTCTTCTCCTTTGCCATTATGTACTAATACTTCTTCTTGACATCTATTAATTATTTACATGTTTGTGTTTTCATGTCATGATAATTTGTGGTTCGTAAGTACACTGAATCATAATTCACACATTAAAATACAATAACTAACTGGTCTCCACAGTTACTCATTGGCCAGGAGACTGGAGAGTTCAATTACTTTCACTGTGTTTTTCTGAGAACATAGCCGGGCTTATTTCACACCTTCACCACAGTATGTGCAAACATGCACGCATGCATTCTGAAACCTGTGAAATTAAAAATAGCACTGAGTCTCATGCAGACTCTGTCACAGGAAGCTCCTTTTGTCAGAAGCACAATGCAGAAACTAACCCCATGCAAAAACATGCCCAACAGCCCCTATTTGATTATGCAAACAAGTGAATGCATCTCCTAAAGCACTGACTGCGTGTGTTGATTTTGTACTGGTCAAACTGTGAATGTGATGAAATTTGAAGGTAAAATAAAGAAATTTCATCTGTTTTTTTTTTTTTTTGACTCGATTTACATTTTCTGTCAATATCCAATTTATGTATGAATACAAAAAAACTCCTTTATGGGTATGTAAGAGTTGGCCAGTGCTCAGCAACAAGCTACATAAAGAAGGTTATGCTTTTGACCAAACCCAGAGAGATGGGCATGTCACGAGCACCATGTTATCTTGTGTTTTGTGGCCAGGTTGATCTGATTGTGTGCTGCTCCCTGTGGCATGCATGCGACCGTACCTCTCGTCCACGTCTAGAGCCTGCAGGTTGGTCTCGGAGACGCGCGCGAGCTCGTAGATGATATCGCTGAAGCCGGCTGCTGCTGCGATGTGCACACAGGTCTTTCCGTTCTCGTCATCGTAGTTTATCACAGACGGGCCAAGATGGTGGTCGAGGATTAGAGAGCACATGAATCTGCTGCCACTCTGTAACAAACATTGGCCGAGGCATTTCTTTACCACGGTGTTGACATGAATATCCTGTTGTGAAGTTTCATCTTTTTGCAAAACTGTTTTTGCAATCTGTGGCCTGAGCATCCTGATACAAATCATGAGAAATATGTTTTCTACCACCCAGTTCTATCCAGTTTTTAGCATCACTTGAAGAGCTTATTTTGGTTTGTCAGTTGTGACTTTAACTGACACAGACAGACCAGCTTACAACACAGCATGTGTGTAAGCCCCCATATCAACAGTTCTCATACTCTGTTGCTGAAGCGTTGACAAAGATGTTGGGCTCTATGAAAAAAAATATCCTGTAACATGCCCCTCCCCAACTCGAACAAACACTGGTCCTCATATGCTGTGTGGGCTCACTGTCGCTGATAAACAGAGTATAAGGTGAGGGCGCTGTATGTGGCACCTGATGTCCATGACCCCCAGCCACTTGTAAAGGCCAACAATACTGTGCCTGCATGGAGAAAAGGGGCACCATGAAACTTCCTGTTTGCCCCCAAATGAGTCAGTATGACTTAAAGTCTTCCATTTTGAAGTGAGGTGGCCATCAGGGTGTGGAGGAGAGCGCAAGTGACAAAGGAGTTACATTGTCACTTAAGAGTTTCAGTGTCACCAGAGCTATCAGTCCATGCTCCAAAAAACTACTACAGGGGACTACAGGGGATATCACCCACCAGCTGATCTACCTGTCTGATGATTAGTGTTTGTTTGGATCAGCTGGTTGGAAGATGGTTGGATCAAATGTGTGCCAGGGTTTTTACTTTTTGAAGACTTTTAAGTGTCACTACAGTTACAGTGACAGGTCTGTGGCTCACTTAATAGTCAGTTTGCTGTGTCCCAGCCATCGTTTAGTGAATCACACACTATCCCGGAGCAGTGGGCTGCCTGCCTGGGGCAGCACCCGGGGAGCAGTGAGGGGTTAGGTGGCTTTCTCAATGCCACTTCAGCTATAATCCACTGGTCGGGGTTCAAACCAGCAACCCTTTGGTGTCAAGCCCGAAGCCTTAACCAGTAAACCACAACTGCCCCCGTATGTTGGTGGCCATACCTGCACAGCCCAGTGGAGGGCAGTCTTGAAGTCCTTGTCCACCAGCGTGGGGTCTGCCCCTTTCTGCAGCAGAGCCTGCACATGTTCGGGGCGGTTGTGGAAGGAGGCCCAGTGAAGGGCTGTCATTCCCTATTTCATACAGACAAAAAACGATTACAGGTGACGATGTAGTTACACTTTATTTGAAGGTGTCTACATAAGGGTGAGATGAGCCCTTTATAAAACATGACACATATCATGAACATTAATGACACTTCATTCATGTTTATTACTGATTACTGATGTCAATTTTTTTTGCAATGTCTGCATCCCAAAAAACATCAACTTAACATTACAGAAACCAAATGACACTTAATGACAACAGTCATAAGCATGTTTATGGCGTGACATTGAGGTCATGCCAATGGTCACAATAATGCAGGTATAATTTAAAAGCCTTCTTCATAGGGTATCTTGCAAAAAACAGTGGGCAACTCTTACAACAATAGATTATGGTTTGTAATAAAAAAATTGTCCATTATTAGTGCACACGATTGACTGAGTATTTTCTGCTATAATTTTCCCAAGTCAGAAGTATTTACTGAAGTGTTTATCCCATAGAAACGGCAAATCACTCCACGATTTTGACTCAGCAGGATGATGTGTTATGCTCTCTGTGCCCTGTATGAAGTAGTGAATACCGCACTCCTGAAATATGATTCTTAAGGTGCTGAAGATGGCTTAGGCCGAAACATTTGTCTTGTCTGTGACGCTTCTTATTAAATCATCACTTTAAGAATCATATTTCGAGAGTGCGGTTTTCACTACTTCATGGAACAACCCGTTCTCACGCACATGAAGTCCTTACTCATTCGCACACTTTCCCTCAAAACTCTGTTCCCTGTAGCCTACACATGTACGGGGCCCTTACCTCGTTGTCCTGGTGATTGATTTCACACAGTGTTGACTGCTGCAGCAGCACAGCCATGAGCCTGCGAAAGAGCAGTGGGATTGCTGGCATATGAAGCGGAATTAGTCAGGCGTAGGTATGATGACACTAAAAATGAAGCTTTCGGTTGACCTGCCATATTTAAGGTCAGGGACGTCACTAGAAATTGTGGGCCCCCTGAAAGAAAATAATATTGGGTGCCACCTCAAACATATCATAGTGGTATCTGTGTGGGCCCCTGCGAAGCTCTGGACCCTCTGAATTGTCCTGATCCAACCCCCCCCCCCCTCCTTAGCGGCACACATGTTTAAGGTCATTAAGCTGTGTAGTATAGTGTTACCAGTGTGCAACAGAAAAATATGTCTGTAATGAGGAACAGGTGATTAAAAAAGCTGAATCCACACTGTTAAATTGCAGACAGTCTTTGCAGTGCGAATTTTAGGCCTTGCCCTTTAGCTCATACCCAATACCCATTAGCCAGAACCAGGCCCGCTGACAATCTTGGCTGGGCCCGGGACAAGATAATCTGATGGGGCCCCCCACCCCATAGTCCATAATATAAGGAGGGACCAGTTCTGGGCCCCTCCTTTCCCAGGGCCCTGGACAACAGACCCGTTTGTCAACCCAGGCATTTCCCTCCCTTGGAAGTTCCTCTGACAAGTAGTGTATGAGACACAACGCCCTTAGAGCCTGTACAGAGCTTGCACAATGAGACTTAGCAATCACAGTACTGGCTTTGTACCCAGATTTGTCAATCTGACTTGTCTGGTTTCAGTTTTGCCACTGTTCCTCAGGCATATTTGTCATTTTTTCAAATGATTACATTTGTGGCAGGTTAATGCTGGCATGTAGATATTACCACAGGAAACAGCTGATGAAACTAAAGAAGGCCATGATAGACATGATTTGTCACGCTGCCATTGTAGAAGTTTTTTTCTATTCAGGCTGATCCATTGGATGACCTAAAACAGGTGCATCCGATGTATCATGTGGTTGAATATTAACCTCAATATTTACTTGAACACTGCGTTTATTGACATTTTTGCTGTCTTGATAGAACACTGTGTTATTGACATTTTCACTACAACATACTGTTTAGGTTCTAACTCATGTCTCCTCTTCCACTTAGCCAAAAGAAAGAGAGAGAGAGAAAGAGAGAGAGAGAAAGGAAGAGAGAGAGAGAGAGAGGGAGAGAGAGAGAGAGAGAGGGAGAGAGAGAGAGAGAGAGAGAGAGAGAGAGAAGGAAAGAGAGAGATACATGGGACCGAACAGCTGGTGCTGCTCAGTGCCAGTGGCTCAAAGGTCTTTGGTCGCCATGGGAACAATAAACGCGTCCCTGGCGACAGAGAGCTCCTCTGTGGGAGTAGGTGAATTTGCCGCCCTTACGGAGGGAAGCGAAGCGCTCATTAATGAACACAACATCTGTGGCTGTGGCTGCTGATTCAGTGCTGACACAGCAGATTACCCTCATCACTTTCACCGCCAAATGATGGGTGTATTTGATCTGAGTGCTCTTATTGCACTTGTATTGTGTGCTCTCTTCTATAGTGCGCTCACTCCTGTCGGACACGTACAGTCTAAATGATGTTCCATGATACTGAGCTAATATAATCACGCAATCCTGAATATATGATACTTCCATATGTTATATATGTAAAAGAGAAAAACAAGAGCATTGCTTGCATCTGTCAACCCACACGTATTTATCATTAAAGGGTACTGCAATAAAGAAAGTGGGTAACACTTCATTTTGCGGTTCCTTTTACAGTGTATCTACATGTAACATGCAATATTATATACTTACGCTGAACATACCTAACACTAACCCTAATCCTAACTCTCTGGTACAGTATACGTACATGTTGTTATATGTGGTAACAAACTTTGTTACACATTACTTCATGATGTAGACTCACCGTAACAGGGACTATGACCACTGTAACAGGGACCATGACAGGAAAGCGTAACTGGAAAGTGTATGCATATAATCAATATGGTATACATCAAATATGTACCAAATGTATCGATCAAATTAAGATTGATGTCTGGATGGTGACTGGTGCATTATTACTGATGAGGAATCCACGCTGTTCTTGTCAGTTTAATGTGTTCATACCTGAAGTCGATTTCTGCCGTAGCAGCATGAAGTGGCAGGCGTCCATTTTTATCCGGAATGTTCTGTTTGGCTCCATTGCGCAGAAGGCAAACACAGCCCTCAAGCCAGCCCTTGAGAAGGCAGAGAGGCCCAATATGGTTTACACACTGGCCTAAATGAACCTTTTCAGACATAGATTACTGGGTTAATAAACCCTTCGAGTCACACAGATTTAGTATAACTCACTCTTACAGGAGAGAAATCCTAAATGCATTTTAAAATAGAAAAGAAACCATAAACATTGAATTACAAGCAATTTTTGTTATGTTTATGCTGTGCTGTTTAGCAGTTGTGCTGTTTTTGTCCAAAGAAACGTTTTGACATAACAAAATACATTTCCATTGCCATTGCAAAAAAGTATTACCACATCACAGACAGTACTATTAGTGCTCGTTGTTAATTAAACTTAAGGTGAGAAACTAATTCAACAGATAAGATGAGGGTTATTTTTTAAGTGGCCTTTTAAAAATGAAGAGATTACACCATATAGCCAAGGACCTAGTTTAAATCAACCAGAAATCCTTTCCGGTTAAACTTTATTTGAAGGTGTCTACATAACAGTGACGTTAACTTGTTATAAATATGACATGACACATATCATGAACATTAATGACACATCATTCATGTTTATGACTGTTCCCATAAATGTAATTCAGATTTTGTAATTATGAGTTGATATTTTTATGGGATGCAGAAACCGCAAAAACCAAATGACATTTAATGACAACAGGAATAAACATGAATGAAGTGTCATTAATGTTTATGATATGTGTAATGTCATGTTTATAAAGGGCTCATGTCACCCTTATGTAGACACCTTCAAATAAAGTGTTACCTCATTTCCCAGTTCTCCAAAGCCCATCTCCCTGTCCCTGTCCCTCTCCTACTCCCTTCCTGTCCCTCTCCCCACTTTCCTATTTCATTAAAGGCGAAAAGGTCCTAAAATGCCTTAAAAATAAGCCTGCGAAAGTGACTCCCATTTGTCATTGTGATCACACAGCCCACCACAGCACACACTGCACACAACGCAATCCAACCTCTGCATTTAGCCCATCACACCTGTGAGCAGGGGGCAGCCATGACAACGGTGCCCGGGGAGCAGTGTCTGGGGACGGTGCCATGCTTAGGGCACCTCAGTCATGGAGTAGGATGGGGGAAAGCGCTGGTCATTAACTACCCCCGCACACCCACCCACCCACGCACTGGTCAGTTTGGACAATTGAACCTGTGACCCTTTGGCTGCAAGTCCAACTCCTTAACCAACAAGTGCATGACTGCCCCAATGATCCCCTTGCCCTCACCAGATACGTGGCCAGGGACAGGGAGGTCCTGCCGCAGGCATCCTGAGTGTTGATGGAGGCGCCCATCTTCAGAAGGAGCTTCACCGTGTCCACCTGCCGCCCTGACACCGCGTGCATCAGGGGAGTCGAGCCTGTGAGATACACATGAAACGATTGAGATGCACATGAAAAAGATACTCCAACATGTGCACGTTTCACTAGCCTGGTTTGTACAGAGGGTCTGGCTTTGCTGTATTGGGAAACGATTTCCCTGGAGGTGTGGAGGTGCTGAAGTTTAAAAGAAGTGGCTATGCCTTTACCCAATCGCTAACGTCTGGTTGCCACTTATGAAATTAGCCTGTCTACCCACTACAATTCAAATGTAGCACACAAAAACAACGTTGTCACTCACGAACACTCCCTCTGTTCGCTGATTGGCTAGGTATGGCTGCTACTTAATACAGCAATGTCAGTGGCAGCAAGGCCAGACCCTCGATACAAAATGAAATGAAGTACGAGGGGCTGGTTTACCAGGCTAATGTTTCACTGACATAGTTACTGAAAATGACCATGCATGCGAGCAGTGCAGTTATTTAAGTTTAAAGCATAACTTTTTTACTGTACTTATGTTCCAGTTTAAACCTGAACATTTAGTAGTTAGTGTTAGTATGAGTGTCCAAGTGTAACCTTAATATTTTAGTTGTGTTCAAGTCTAAAACTCTGTGGGTTTACACTTATAAGCAACTTTACACTATACTTTTTCACTGATATATTCATTTCCAAAAGGACAACTATTAGCGGTATTATTCTGAGGGTAAGAGGCACTTTATTGTTCATCTTAGAACTTGAAAGGCATCAGTGTTATTTGAGTATATAACTCGCTGAAATAAATGGAATATATTCTGACACCTTTGGAAATCCAAATCAACCAGTCCAAGACAAATCACCATGAAAATATATATGAGTAAACAGCCTATGTGCAAATGAGATACCTGGACCATTTACTGAATGGAAGGGTGTCCTCTTTTGGTAGACATATTTATGTCATGGGCAAAAAAAACTTAACTTGTTCACCACACATGTTCATTTTGATTTTTTTTATTCATCTCAAGATGGATATAGTACTGTAGCACTGCACACTTAATCTCTTGAAAGGCTTTAAAGACAAAAAATACCAATTTTAAGTTTTGGGAAGAGTTTTACCAACTGCATTTTAGAAAGAGTTTTACCATCAACACTGTTGGCAACAAAACTGTGATAGCCTCAGGCTTCAACGTGCTGTCATGAACCACTGAGTTTGCATTAAATTCCATGGAAAGGTGCTCTCAATCACCGGATCACCCAGTTTGCATGGGGAAAGGGCAAACAAATGACATTAAAGGAGAAATCCGGTGCAAAATGAAAATTAGCATGTAAAAACATCATCGTTTTGAATACCAGGGCCTTTGTTATACTACAGGTAGAGTGTGGAGTTTCTTTGAGCAGTTTTTAATAGTTTAAAAATAGCGTAATCTTCATGCTTCCAATAAGGGCGCCTAGCACTTTCATTGTTAGCCTTTTGGGCCACACGTTAAAAAATAGGGAAGTTCTAAATACAACAAGCTAGCTCACTTTTGCTCCTCAGCAAACATACCAACTCGGTATGATGTTTTAACATGCCAATTTTCATTTTACACAACGAATTAGTCCTTTAAGCAGAGCATACGCAAATGTATTTCCCCCTTTTGTTGAAGTTGTATGTGTACAGTGGCTCATGTCATGTGTGCACTCAGTAGCTCCTGTGGTTTCACTCGATTTCCCTGTAGACCGGTAGTTAAAAAAAAATGCAGCCGACTGTTTGTGTTGATGTACTGCAATATGCCTTTACCTTGTCCTTTGTCACTAATTTCAAGCTTGGTGGAGTGAATGGGGGGATGAAGTGTAGGCTATGTAATGTCATAACATCTTTCACAAACATTCAGATATATTTATGTAGTAAAAGTACGGGTTATATGTCCATATGCTGTATATACTGTATATCAGTCTGCCTTTACTATTTTATGGTATGCATTGCGAAGACTATAACAAAACCTGAAACTATAGACTTAGTGTAGTGCAAACGCAGTACCTTCGCCATCACAACACTCTAGAATTGAAGGATCTTCACGTATTGTTGCGGTGAGCGTGTTGACATCCCCACTGGCAGCTGCTTGGAACACGACGTTGAGATCGACCTCATCGGTAGAATCTGAGATAACGCAGGAAAACACAAAAATGCCCAAT
>CM050209.1:25980000-26117500 GCA_027475355.1 Coilia nasus | reverse complement strand
TCCACGTCAAATGTGTTATCCCATCAGGGTGAATTAAGTTGCAGCCAGCCACAAAGAACACAGCAAAAATAAATAAATAGATAAAACATTACAGTCAAATACCAGCATGGGGACAATGATCGCTACATAATACAGAACAAACCATTCACCATACAATACAATACACAATACAACTTAAACCAATTTAACTTCGATTGATAAGCCATTTTGCAAAATAATAAAGTAGATATGTAAGTAAACGGTGTTGGCTATGTTTACTGAATATTCAAGGCTGAGGGTCAGGGTTACACAACACTGGCTCCATGTTGTACGTGCATAACTGGGTATAACTGTGTATGTGACTAAGAACTCTTGAACTGCTGAACTCTTCAGATTCTGCTTGAAAATCCTTTGCAACGACAACTTCAAGGCACTTCCTGCATTAGGAATTGGTATCAGTGCTTAAGGGGGTTTTAATAGTTTCTTCAGAGGCTTGCTTGTGAAATCTTCGGCTTCACCCACAAATGGTCACTTGGAGTCATCAGTGACTTTGAAGTGACAATCCAGTACTATAGATTCCAAATCGCCTGGTTCTTCCTGTGCACTTAATACAAGTGACTTCAGTAATTAACTCTTCTACTTTATGGAAGAGCTGTAGTAATTAGAATCAGCTGATTTAAAAGTACTAATTGAGCCACAATATGAGGAAATTATGTACGTAATACATAACACGCATATTTTCAAGCTACAGCTATGTCTGAAGTAAGTACACTTGTTTGCTTATTATGAAGTTCTAGATGGCTTTTGAATGTAGTAGCTAATCTGAATCAGTAGATGGAGCTGCTACTTCATAAATAGTTGCTTAGTCAACACACTTCATTACCCTCAATTCTGCTTGGGGGCGGAGGGTATTGTCATCGGGTCCGTGTGCGTGCGTGTATGTGTGTCCACTTGCAGTAAACAAATAAAAAAAACTGCTGGTCCAATATATTTTAAAGATTCACACAAGCTACAGCATTACTATATGTTGCTCCTCCTATATGTAGCCATCAAGACACAAATGCCTGGATGTTTTTTTCCAATCAGAATCGTTTTCTGAGAATGCAGACAACAACAACAACATTGTGAGATATGGGCAAGGGTAGGCAGGTGCTTGTCTGCTTCAGTCTTGTTTATATGTACAACTTGGACAGAACCAAATGTTCATCATATATGCATCAACATCATTACCCTACCATTATAAAATTATTGAAATCATTGTGATGACAGATGTAGTAGATATAGAGATATTAATGCTCAAATCCTTGGTCATTAAATGAAAAGTTACACAATACAAATACAATGAAATGAAACCTCTCCCAAAAAAATGGAACAAATGAAAGTAATCCTGACACAATGCAGCTGTTTCTTCTTATCTCTGGTAGAGTTCCTGTGCAGGTTCACGGAACAGCTCTGTCTAGACAAGGGGCAATTTTATGTGATTATAGAGCAGCGGGCATGCTTCAGCCAAAGGGGTCTGAGCTGCATTCACAAACAGGAAATTACCACTGACCAACCCCACCATTCCGGTTTACAAACTACAGTATGCTGACTACAAATGGATGAAAAAAAGATAAGAAAAAATAGTTAAATGAAATGATTTATGATCACACATACACACACACACACACACACACACACACATTTTTAGGCCTCAAAAGAATAAACCATGCACAAGCATAGCCTGAATCAATATCACCAAGATTGCATAGTGCTTTTCAAAGACTCACTTCTAAGCTCTAACATCAAGAACTACAGTATGTGGCACATATTTGAGATTCTGTGGAAACAGCAAGGTCCACAGAAAGTGGGTGAGATTGGGATTGCTCTTCGGATTGACACGAATCTCTCAGTTTGCTTTTCGGAGAGTAAACTAACAAAAAATCTCTTGGAAATGTTTGCACTGTAGTTACATATTGACAGGCGTTTTTGATTTTGACATTTCCAATCAAGTTCTAAGTTCACAGAAACATGCCAGAGATAATCCTTTACCTCAGCCATCACTATCAGACTATTTTCAAACTGCTCTTTGAAGATTTTTGTTGTTATGGAGATGAGGGGCAACTTTTAGAGCAATGTTGCCAGGCAACAACATGATTGGCTCCTAATCTCCACATGGGATCATCCAGCAAAGTTGCCTGCCATTGATCTAAGTTCTCCTCATAAAGAGAAATGTGTGGCCTACTGTTTGTGATAAAGTGCCTGAACAACATCTGTTAGTAATGTTGCCTGGCAACTTTGCCCCAAAAATGCCCTGTGTGTCATCAGCTTAAAAAGAAAAGATTAATTTCACCAGAAATTGTACAGTAAGCTAGAGTCATACTGCACAGTTTCACAGTAATTGCCAATCTGTCTGGCTGACCTTTCGTGAGTAATTCTACATGGTCAAGACTCACATAATTTCAATATGTTGAGTGTAACTGTCTCTGTAACATCCATGCTGTCAATGGCCTCTCGTCATGGCGTAGCACGGTCATATAGGTTTAGTCTAGAGATTTTTTTAGAGATTTTTTTTTTCTTTTTTTTTTTTCTCTTTTCACAGATTTTGTGGCGAGGATTCCCGAAACCCTAAAAGACCAGAGAAGATGAAACT
Organism: Coilia nasus; assembly: GCA_027475355.1. Lineage (NCBI taxonomy): Eukaryota > Metazoa > Chordata > Actinopteri > Clupeiformes > Engraulidae > Coilia > Coilia nasus. The sequence continues at coordinate 26,114,889 of CM050209.1, read as the reverse complement.
TGGTGGGGAATAGAAGGTTTTGGTGACCTCACCCCTGTACTGGAGCCCCCCAAAATCAGTTTTCATGGAACAACTGGCCAACCAGATATTCCATTAAAACTGAGGTGGTTAATTAAGATGACCAACATGTTTTATACCTTTGGCACGTCAAGGTGTATAAACTCATAAACTCCATAAATGGTCATTTGCAGCATGGCACCACCTACTAGGAATTATAAATGTCAGAATTGCGATTTTCAATTGCTAGTATGTTGGACAGAGAAAGTCATCACCACATCGTATTTACTGTGTAGGATCACTACTTGTTTTGTAACATTTGTTCTATAGGGGGCGCTATAATAAAAAAAAAAAAACAGCCATTGGCTTATAACTACAGAATGGACATTCATTCCATAGGGAGCATTATAATTCCCTCAACTTCACAACACACTGAGGCGGTCATACCACATACTGCTCTGCGGTGCATCTGTTTTTTTAAAACTGTGGTTCTGAGCTAGCCCAGTCAAACATACATAATATAGCGAAGGTAACACTGAACCACACCACTGTTTGTTGGGTACACTGTGGAGAAAACAATATACAGATGTGAATTCATTGACCTGTTGTAAAAGAAGGTGCTTCAGAAAGATGACCTTTTGAGGTTGATATGGTTGCTCTGATGTCCATTGTAATACAAATTAATCTTATAAAATATGTGCACATTCCACTCAGTAGGTGGGATGGTTATGCCCCCAGCTCCCTCCAAACCATCACCCTCCCCCCAAATCTTTGGGCTGAGAAAAAAACTGCAACCGCTGCTCTCTCTCTCTCTCTCTTTCTCCCTCTCTCTCTCTCTCTCTCTCTCTCTCTTTCTCTGTCTCTCTCTCTCTCCCTCTTTCTCTCTCTCTCTCTCTCTCTCTTTTTCGGTCTTTCTCTCTCTGTCTTTCTCTCTCTGTCTTTCTCTCTCTCTCTGTCTTTCTCTCTCTCTCCCTCTCTCTCTCTTATAACAGTGAGTGGCTCTCTGCCAAGGCTGCTCTGTCCATCCCAGTCGGTACTGTAGACTGCTTGTTTGTCTCGGCAGCCCCTGTGGGCAGTGTCTTTTGTTGCTTGGAATTTGAAATGAGAGATCGGTGGTGCTGTGTGTGTGTGTGTGTGTGCATGTGTGTGTGTGTGTGTGTGTGTGTGTGTGTGTGTGTGTGTGTGTGTGTGTGTGCATGTGCCTGTGTGTGTATATGTGTGTGTGTGTGTGTGTGTGGGAGGGGTTCAGACAGCTCTAGGACAGGGCAGGGGTAAGGGTGTGTTTGTAAGAGTGAGTCTACTGTAGGCACTTGCACACCTCTCTCTATGTGTTTCGTATGTATGTATGTCTCTACATGTGTATGTACATGTATATGCTTTAGTTTTAGGTTACTCATAATCAAATATGTCTTCATAACACAAGCAATGTTGAACCACTGTTCACTGGCATGTAAACGTTTTAAACAAAGCACAGAAATTTGAATACAGTAATTTGAGAAGGGTCTTCAGAAAGGTGTTTCAAACATGTATGTGTGTGCACGTGTCCTGTGCAAGATAAAACATTAATCATTTTTATGTGTGCGTGTCCATGTGTTTTAAAGGTGCTAGGGTGATGGCCACAACTGGTCCTGCAATAAAATTCTAAATACTGTTCGCCTTGTAGAAGCAAGAGGCAAAACACGACTTCAAACATAAATAGAGTTTGTGGGCTGTAAATTACATTTTCTGATGCAAATATTCTGGCTGCACTATTGCTGTCGGTGAAATCAGTATTTGTATTTGATGTGTTTTCTTGATCACTGGTGACAAATCAGAACCATTTTATGACTACTTGCCATATGTTTCTAACACATAACACCTTTAAAGATCTCATTTTGTGAGAAACTGTTTACTACCTGCTCTTTTTTAAACACAACAGGTCACTCCGAGTTGCATATGCATGCTGCACATGAAAATGTTCTTCTACCCCAATTGCCTCCATTAGTCAATGAAAGAAAATAGGTGGAAAAACGATCGAATAAGAAAAAGGCAAACAAAGTGATGTAAGTTTGTTAATTAGAAAAAGCCATGCCACAGTTGTTCACAATTGTTCTAAGCAAATAATGTGGGTGCATGTTTTTGTTTTTGCGTACATTTATGGTTATGTGTATGTAACTTATACTGTCGTAGGATACCTAATCTACACACCCTGGGTCAATTAGTTATGTATTATGATTGTGATTAGAAGTTATTAGAGTTACTGCAAAAGCACACAGTCAACTGAAGTAAGCAGACACTCAGTAAGATTTGGTACTGACAAATCTCTGTTGTTGTTTTACAAGATGGCAAAGGTCAGAATTTATGCTCCAGTACCCGCTTACCATTTCCTGGCAGTGCACTATGGGTAAAACTGCCCATGACAGTGGGAAACAAGTTCTAACAAAACAAAAAAGAGTGGAAGGGGGGGCGGTTAGTGAAGCGCACAGTAGTACATTTCCACGACCTTGAAACTGACATGGCGGCTTTAGCAAAAAAAAAAAAAAAAAAAACATTTGAAATGTGCCATCAAAAATCTCCCTGAAAAGTGCCTGGCGGTGCCAGCGTCAGCAGGGGGGGGCTTTTTTTTGGACGGCCATCACAAGCACCGAGGCCCCGCGCTGGCTGCCAAGTCAAATCAGGAAAAGTGTTTTGAAGAGGAAGTCCTGGCTTGGATGCTCCCTGGCCAATGGGCTTGTCTGCTTCCTGTCCCCCTGACCTCCCAAGACCCAGTTATTCCACCGCTTTATGGCCCAGCGTAAATCATTTTATGTAAATGCCCCCACCACGCCACACCACACCACACCACACCACACCACACATCACCCCCTGACACCCCCACGACCCCCCCTTTAGTTTTGTAGGCAGATATCTCTCTTTTTTCCATTGCCTCCTACGCCCAACACCCCCACACATGTCACTCTGACACCTCGGCAGGATATTTTCACACAGGGCCCGTTTATGAGATACCAACCACTGTCCTTGATACCAAAGACCTTCATTATTTTCCCCTTTCTAGTCATTTTTGTGTGTGCTGCACTTTCTTTCCATCATGCCGTAGGTATTTTTGCATGGGTGCTTTCATACATGTTTTGTGAGATACATAAACGTTAAATTAGTTTGCAAGAAACACTTTCTGTACAGTAAGTGACTGTGTATGTTTAAATTATATTGTGATCCCTACCTGTGAACCCACAGTCAAAAATTACACAGTAAGCAATAGATTTCTCACAACATTCCCAAAGATACGAACTTATTACCTAAAAGCTAAGACACTGCCAGAGCGAGTGAAACTAATTTTTGTGTGTAAGATGGACGTCTGGACACCTCATGAAGCCAATACCCAATTATGGCCAAAGTGTGCAGTTGTTTTGCATTGTACTGTATGTGCTAAATTAAAAAAAAGAGTGAGAGAGTGAGTGAGAGCGAGACATGGGGCCGGGTCGGTATGTGTTTTGGTGGGGTCGGCCATTTCTCATGAAGCCAGTATCCAGTTATCCAGTTATGGCCAAATGTGTTTTGGTGGGGTCGGCCTTTTCTCACAGCCGCCTCAGCGTACTGGCCAAGTCCTCCTCTGAAGTGTCTGCGCGCTCTCTGCTCTTTGGCAGCCGTGCTCACGCTCACTCCACTTGTTCTTTTTTTCTTTTTTTTCTTCGTTCATCCCCTCGGAGACACGCCGGGGTTCAAGTTAATGGAATTACGGGCAGATTTGGCCTCGGCCCCGTCCGCATGCTCCACTTGGCCGTGCGAGCGAATCAAGGCAGAGTTCCTTATTTTCTTTTGTGCCACTGTTAACTCCACTAATGCCACCCCCTCCTTGGGACACAGACCCCCCCCCCCCCTTCACACCCGCCCCATAAAATCACCCCACAACACTCCCTCCCCCAGCGGCCTGCTAACCTGTGCCCCTGCTCCTTGTTAATGGGTTTGACTGATTAAGTCAGGGAGGTTGTCCGCACACCATGTGTCTTTGTTTTCTTTGGTTTGTTTGGGTTGTTGTTTTGTTGTTACCTCCCTCTCAGCATTTCCAGTTCGGCTGACTGGATGCCTGTTTCTTAGGCCTCGCTGTCTGCTTTCAAAATACTCCAGAGGACACTATACATTTTACACCATACTATTTTTTCATCAACAATAACTTCTTCATATAAAAAACTGGTTATATTTACTACTTCAGGAGTTGCCAATACTATTTTCAGACTAAATACCATAGGCCTTGATTGATGATAATGTGAATGTATTTGGGATGTATTCACATGATTGTTATATTATTGGGATCTCTTCATATCACTATTTCTACTTAGTTCGTCACCCTGGTTATCGGGAGTGATTCTCTGTGGACTTGTCTACGTTCATTTATAGCATATTTTTATTAACTTTCAGTGGGAATTTATAACTACAATTTGTGAGAAACATGTCTCAGGATTCTAAGGAGATTGCTTGATTTTTTATTATTTCACATCTTATCTAATGTAATCCAACACACTGATTGATGTAAATGCCGTTTTATCAGAGGCTAAATTGTTTTGCTGATTAGTCTGCCCATAGAACTATGGGAAAAGTCTTGATAAGGTTAAGTTCAAATTTGTGACAATCATGGCACCATACTTGACCATTGGCCATTTACTTTTTCAGTGTGCTTCATACATGCATTCAGTACACTGCTCTGTTAAATCAGAATGCAGTTCTAAAATGATAAAATCGTACAATTGGTCAGGAGGAAAAACACGTTTTCTCTCTTTTCCGCCTCATTCAGCTTGTCTGTCTGTCCACCTCCATCTCTCTTTTTCTTCTTTTTTCCTCTCACACCTCTCTCTCTCTCTCTCTCTCTCTCTCTCTCTCTCTCTCTCTCTCTCTCTCTCTCTCTCTACAACTCTGTCTACAACTGTGCTCTGCCTCATGCCATCAGGGGTGTGATAGTAAAAGAAGAGGTGGGAAAACGATATCTTTGGTGAACGGGTGAGGTGGACGCACTGCGTGGCATCAGAGACTTTACAAAGAATTTCCAAACATGTTTGAATAATACCAATGATATAAACATGACCCCTGGTACACATTTACAGTTTTTGCCCATTGCTTAAACACATTTTGCAAAACGTGGCTCGCTGTGTCAAAACTCTACACACAAGCAAATAAGACACAACACTTGGAAATAAACCATTCACATCTATGTCAAATTGAAACTCTGCTATCAACACCTAACAATCCTTTGTCAAAATGTCACCCTGATGACAAAATTGCACACACTTGCATCTTATGAAGACACTGTCACATCAGCAGCAACACACTAGTCAACTTTATATAAAACACTGCTTTTTGTATTTTGAATAGATGTGTTTTGCCAATGATGCATTGGTATTTCATTTTTGAATGAAATGTCTTATGTATGAAATAGTGTGTAGTGTGCAGGAGCAAGTGTGTTGCAAAAAGGAACAAGTGTGTTGCAGAATTGCAACTATAGTGTAAAGCAGCGTTTGTGTTAAGGGTATGGTTACACTGTGTTTAAGGCATGGTAACACAACTTCACGTTATGTTACTTTGGTTTACAGTTTTTGCACACTGCTTGAACGCAACAGACATATGCTTAAACCAAAGTAACATAACTTGAAGTTGTGTTACCATGCCTTAAACACAGTGTAACCATACCTTAAACAAAAGTGCTGCTTTACACTTCAGTTGCAATTCTGCAACACACTTGCTCCTTTTTGCAACACACTTGCTCCTGCACACTACACACTATTTCATACATAAGACACTTGTCTTGTTTCAAAAATGAAATACCAATGTATCATTGGCAAAACACATCTATTCAAAATACAAAAAACAGTGTTTTATATAAAGTAGACTAGTGTGTTGCTGCTGATGTTACAGTGTTTTCATAAGATGCAAGTGTGAGGAATTTTGTCATCAGAGTGACATTTTGACAAAGGATTGTTAGGTTTTGATTGCAGAGTTTCAATTTGACATAGATGTGAATGGTTTATTTCCAAGTGTTGTGTCCTATGTGCTTTGGTGTAGAGTTTTGGCACAGCGAGCCAAACTTTGCAAAATGTGTTTAAGCAATGGGCAAAAACTGTAAGCATATGTCTATTGCGTTCAAGCAGTGGGCAAAAACTGTAAAATACAGATGATGTAGTGTGATAAGAGTTGTATTTGATGCATAAACTGTATTATACGGTGAATAAACTCTACTGCTAGGTGGCGTAACTCAGCTGAAAGGTAGATAAACTCGATTTCTAAAGCTTAAGAGGTTGGTAAACTTGTGTTTATTCTCCACGACAGCCCTGCACACAACAACATTTATAATTTATCTACCAGAAGACATATGAAAACACTGTTTTGCGGGTACCACTGTCTGCAAGACTAAAACATTTTAGCAGTTGGTGGGATGTCGAGTGCTGAAATAAACCGATGTTTAATTAGCCAGCCAGCTGCACGATGGCTTCAGGAAGAGGCTACACATCATGTTTGTCTTGTCACTGTTAGCATGTGCGTGCTACATATCCAACCTATGTGTGATGGTGATGATCATTTGCATTGTGTGGCCTATGCTTGTGTAACTTCTTTCTTTTACATTTTAAATTTGGAAGATCATAATTCTTCATTTTGAGTTGCAAAATATATATTGCAAGAAAAAAACACGCAAGCTGTAAGAAAAACACATAATGCGCCCCCCATGGCAATTTGAGGGGTAATTATCTCTCACACACAGCCTTCTGGTGCTCAGTGCCAAGACAAAGAAGAAAACCAGTGCTTTCTCCTTTTACATGACTTGACCTGAGCTGCCATTTTTGTATGATTTGTGTGCCAGAGAAAGCTAGAGGAAGAAAGAAAGAGGATAGGATGAGAGGGAGGGAGGGAGGGAGGAAGAGAGATAGAGCGGGAGGGAGGGAGTGTGGGATGGGTGTGGAGGAGAGAAGAAAAGAAGAAAAAAAACACAAAAGGGCGCTTTGAAAGGGGGCCCCTCTTTTCCCCCTGCAGTAAACTTTGCTGGCCACCAGATCATTTGCAGCCATCAGTGGGCCGCACAAAGGCAGTGGTGGGGACGGAACAAAGTGTGGCCGGGAGAGAGATAGAATGAGAGAGAGAGAGAAAGAGAGAGAGAGGGAGAGAGAGAGAGTTAGAGATAGGGGAAGAAAGAGAGATAGAGAAAGAAAGAGAGATAGCGAGGAAGAAAGTAAGAGATAATGAGAAGAAAAGAAAGGGGGAGATAGAAAGAGAGAGAAAGAGAGAGAGAGAGAGAAAAAGAGAGGGAGAGAGATAGATAGAGAGACAGAGAGAGCGAGAGAGAGAGAGAGGACCATGGCCATGCCAGAGGCTATCTCTCCCTCCCCTCGTCTCTGCCTAAATGACCAGTGAGGAGCTGTGTGGGCATCCCATTGCCTGCATGTCATTTAGACTACCGTGACACATTTATTTGATGGGCTGAAATTTATTCTCCTGAAGGCTATAGGTTTTTTTTTTCCAGAGGAAGGCTACATATCTTTGCTCTGCTTTGTGACTGCTTTGTGTGTGTGTGTGTGTGTGTGTGTGTGTGTGTGCGTGCGTGCGTGTGTGCGTGCGTGTGTGTGTGTGCGAGCATGCGTGCGTGCTTGTGTGCATGGGTGTGTGTGCGTGTGCGTGCTTGTGTGTGTGTGTGCGCATGCACGCATGTGTGTGTTTGTGTGTATATGTGTGCATGCATGCATGCGTGTGTGTGTGTGTGTGTGTGTGTGCGTGCTTGTGTGCGTGTGTGTGTGCGCACGTGTGTGTGTTTGTGTGTATATGTGTGCGTGCATGCATGCGTGTGTGTGTGGGAATGGATCATGGCTATATGTCAGTGGAGCACTGGATGTTGTCTTCTAACTGGCTGTGCTAATTTATATATCTACACAACATAAAGCAAATAGTAAATAATTAAAAAGGATTACAGGACACGAACCACATAAACCTATTGTATTTAGAACAACCCAGGAAAATAACAATAAACATTATAGATATTCAATATGGAAAGTTAATAAGGTAATTAAAAAATATGTTGTATTGTAAGTCCTAAGAATGAAAAATTTTAACATTCAGATGTGTAGAAATTTACACATACAGACTCTGCCGTCATTGTGGTTGCAAACAAAACATATTGTAACACCTCTGACCTATTTTTGTGCCTGTGAGGTCATGCATTGATTGTTCTCCTGACCCAATAAGACTGTCTATTCTGGGGACAATAACATTCTTAAAATTACAGGCATCTTTTGATTCTCTTTCTTAAAAAAAAACATGATTTTTTTGTTTGTTTTGCTGTTAGCTCTGCTAGTGATTATATGACATGAAATGATAACTATAATGGGAAGAAGGACACCCATACCTTAATACTCCACAAGAATAACTTTGATTCTAAGGCAAGTTTGCACCTTTCCCATGCAGATTAATTTTTACACCTAAGGTTAGACATATGCTGAAAATGTTTCTACAGAAATGACACACGTGAGTGGTAAAATATATCTGCTAAAATGTATGATCTCTTTCTTACATTGTCATGACAAGATGGTTTACAAGATTCACAAGGTTGACAAGATAGAACAATGCAAAGTTCACGTTTATCTTAAGCAATGACCTACAAGGGAAACACTTTTTTTAATTTTACCGCTAAACTATAACACTGTAGACGCTTGACTGTGTTTATCTGTCTGTGGACCAAACTCCTCTCTGCAGGCCGGGTGCAGTGATTTGATTTACTGAAAAGCCACTTCCAAGCATCAGTCTTTTTTACACAGACTTCTGTTGACCTACTTTCATCATGAAACCAGAATATGAAACGTCCTGTCTTTCTCCCCCCCTCCCCCCATTCTCCTGTTCTTACCCTGTCTCTTCTCCTCGGGTTCTGCTGTTTTCTTTTCCCTAATATTCCTCTTTGACATTGGCCGCCTTCACAGCTGGACCAATAAAAGCGGTTTTGTGTTCTGTGGGAACCTGCGCTTTTCCAGTTATTCATCAACTTCCCATAAAACGGGAGCAGGTGTAACGTTACGCGGCCGAGGGGCAAACGGCGGGCCCTCTCATTCGAGCCGTAAAGGCCGACTCTGGGTAAACACGTCAATCTCACGGGCGCAATATCAACCGCAGCGGCGACTCATAACCGCAGAGCCGGGGCGGCGCACGTAGAGAAAATGACAAGGGAATGATGAGGTGATAACAGGCCCTTACGGAGTCCACTGCGCCTGTCTGTCAGTGCTGTTATTAATGGATTCCGGTGAGCGTAGAAGGCGGGGGCATTCAATAATAATAATAATAATAATCTCTACTTGTATAGCACAATTCATACATACAAATACAGCTCAAAGTGCTTTACAGTTTAGCAAGAACAACACAAGACAACATTTCTTGCAGCCCAGTGGCGCCGGAGTGGACAAACAAAATAACCAAATGACGTAATGACGCAACTGAGAGGCTTTAGAGGCTGATCATTTATCTACGCTAACCTGGCTGCACAGATGCATCTCTATTACACGCACAGGTAACTGCCCCTTAGAAAAGAGGCGAAAGAGGAGGGATTTTTGGAGCATAATTTTGAAACTCGATGGTGCATGCTATCCAATGGCGTAGGTTTGCATATGGACCATAGGGGCGTGTCACAACCAATATTTTGGGAAGACAAAATAGTCCCTACCAATATTTGCCATTTTATTTCAATATAATAAAAATAAGAATGTATTCAAATTCGGCGGGAATTGGTATTGTCCCTACCAAAGCTGAGACCAAACCTACGCCCTTGATGCAGTCAAGCTTCATGGTGTTGAATTGAGGGTAAAAGAAGGGAACATGCTTTTTTATCAAGAACATCATGTCCCGTCTCAACTGCCTGTGTGCCGGACTCCCACGTGCGTGGCAGGGCCAGCGCAGGCATCTGCTGTCCGTGCTCCCACTGTATGCTCACACTCTTAACCAAGGACCTCCACCTCCCACACATTATCAGAATGCATCTTATTTCCTCTGGAAAAATGTATTTATTCTTTGTTGTGTCTTGCAGTACTATTTATTTATTCTATGTTGTAAATATTCTTCATATATGGCTGTACTGGAGAAGGAGTTGCTCTCAATCTCATTTTACGTGTGTATAGTGTACATTGTACATGTGTCTGGTGACATTCTATTCTAATCCATACTATCATTGTGTTTATGCAACAATAGTAATAGCAACAGTAGTAGTAATAATTATAGTAATATCAAAAGTAATAGTAGTAATTATAGCAGTAATAATAATAATAGTAGGAGTGAGGACAACAAAAGTTCAAAAGTAATGCAACAATATCTGGGCCATCAGGTGTATTATCACTGTTTAGGGTACCTGGCTACTAAAGTGAAAGTCTCCCATTTCTGTCATTGTGATCACACGGCACAGCACAGCACACAGTGCACACAACGAAATTCAACCTCTGCATTTAACCCATCACACATGTGAGCAGGGGGCAGCCATGACAACGGCGCCCGGGGAGCAGTGAGTGGGGACGGTACCATGCTCAGGGTACCTCAGTGGCACTACTGGCGACTTGGGATTCGAACCTGCGATCCTTGCGGTCACAGGTCCGATGCCTTAGCCGCTAGGCCATCACATATAACTAAATTAGTTATATTAGTTAAATACACTATTTTGGGATCCTGAAATTCCACTGAATGAAATTCCTGTGAATTAGACACTGGAAAACAACCTTGTGAAGACAAAAGGGGTTGGTGTGTTCATCCAAAAATAATTGCTGTTATGTCTGGAGAGAGTACTGTAAGCCAGCTACTCGGCCACACCGAAGGCCATCTCTGTAGAGCTCTCTCTGTTCTCATAAACCTGCTCAGGCTCTCTAAAGGCTTCAGGGTTTGGCTCTTTTATCTTGGTTGTAGACAGTACTTTTGTACTTTTTTTTCTGTGAGGCCAGAAGTGTAAAAACGCTCTGGTAAATACTTTGTCTGCTCGTAATTCACTGTGTGTGACTGTGAGTCCCTGCTGCCAAGACTTTTGATCAGAACTGCTGCACCAGAGGAATGTTTAGGACTTGAAGACAAGTTACAGCTCAATTCTGTGAACCTATCTTGGTTGGAGACAGAGACAGAGACAGAGACAGACAGAGACAGAGAGAGGGAGACAGACACAGAGACAGAGACAGTGAGAGAGAGAGATAGAGACAGAGAGAGGGAGACAGACAGACAGAGACAGACAGAGAGAGACAGACACAGAGACAGAGAGTGAGACAGACAGACAGACAGAGACAGACAGAGAGAGAGACAGACAGAGACAGAGACAGAGAGACAGACACAGAGACAGAGACAGTGAGAGAGAGAGACAGAGACAGAGAGAGAGACAGACCAAGACTCCTGCACTGAGAATAGAAACCAGCTGAAGGGCTGAGACAGAAGCACAGTGGTGGCCGCTGCACGCTTGCCCGCTCTGACTGGATGAGGCGGGGCGGGGGGGGCTGTCTGACTGCGGGCGCCTCATGGCACCCACGCATGCAGCACCACGGCGCTCTCTTCCTGTGGGACCAGAGCAGCAGGGGGGTGGAGATGGCCTCCCCCTTTATTTAGGAGAGAGACTCTGCCCAGACCAGATACACAGCCCCATACACACAGCTGTTTACTTGCTGTACACTTGCACTTAAACACAAACACACCCACGGGCACAGAAATAAATGCAAGCACCCACATGGACACACACTCACAAACGCACACACACACGTACACACACACACACGCACAACACACACACAATTCACACAAAGACGTGTATGATGGTAGGCTTAAGATTGTTAATGAAAGCATCAGACAGACCATTTTTGTTCATACTAAATCGCATCTGTTTGTAAGTATGTGAAGACTTGTAATGTGCAGCAACCCATGAGAAAGTTTTAGATCACAAAACACATACAGTCTCTAAATGTTTTTTTTTTCCTGAAAGACCTGCCAGCATAAATATTAAAGGACATGCACAACAAAAGGCAGAATAACACATACGTCAAGGAAGACTTCAGAAAAAAACCCTAGGGTATCTCTTATTGGCATTTGTAGGCAAGTAAGACATTTTACTTGGACGTAATAAAAAGCAAAAAAGTCTTCTAATAAAAGATGTCTTCTCTTTAGCATTGTAGTAAAGGCTGTTTTTCAAACCCTGATTTATGTTGAGTTATGCTGTGGTGGATATGTAATAAAACATGCGGTACTGCTGGCTACATTCACCCTTCCCCCTTAACAGTGCCACGTACATAAAGAGGTTGGACACAACTTCAAATGTAAGGAAACAATAAACTTATTGTGCAGTGTGCGAGAAGACAGAGGCAATGCATCAAATGCAGCTCGCAGTGAAGGGAATGAAATGAAAGAAATGAAGGAATGACATGAAGGAAAAAAGGAGCTTTAAAAGTCGCTTCGCTTGTATGTTTTTCCCAACGTGTTATGAGACTCCAACAACCGAGGGCCAGCCAGGCTATTTCTTTGCTGTTAATAAGCAATCAGTGAGAGAAATATCTTTTTAAATAATTAATAATTCAAGTACTAATTCTTCCATCTACCGTATAAGGCACTGGAATCTGCTGACTGGAGCAATAGATGTAAGAGCCCAACATCCATTGTAATGAATTCATTTTTTGCATTTGTAATGTAAATCAAACTGCAGTTGTTGTTTTGATTTTATTGTTACTTGTTTGTTTCTTTGTAAAAATGGGCTTGCAGGTTTTTGCATCGGAACTATTTACATGAATGTCCCTGCATACAGTACATCCCATTCCACTGTAGTGGGTGAGATATGTCCTGATCACTTGGACGTAATAAAATCACTATATCTCATCCTGCTTTCATGTGTCCGCCTCTCTATATTGTGCCAATGTCTTTTGGGCTTTCATACTTCCCCTCTAATTAGAATATGACCATCAACTTCTCAGATTACCAGCCAGGCAACTACATCCCAACACCAACTTGCCATCTCAGGGCCAGATTGATCACGAGCGCTGAGCCGTGAGCAAGAGAGACTAGCCTGTCTCCTCTGAAGCCTGCTGGCAAAGGCAGTGGGCGTATCAGTAACCCCAGGCAGATGATGCTAGCCCTTGATCTGACAGGATGAGGCTTTGCTTCATGTCTCCAGTGACACAGGGCCTCCCTGTGGAGCCATTGTGATGTGTGTGTCGTAGGTTTGCATGTAATGAGTGCAAATGTATACGTGAGGCAAAAAACATGAAGGACAGCACAAACAAGCCGCCTGCAATACCGCAGGTGTTTATAATGACTTACCCCCTTCCCCTTCCCCTAAACCCCCCAACCACACCCACCCACACACATGCACACATGCACACACACATACACACAAGCAGACACACACACGCACACATGCACACACACACACACACACACACACACACACACACACACACACACACACACACACACACACAAAGCAGTCAGAAAGCACACACACACACACACATCCAAATAAAAAAAAGGCATTGCTCATATCTACAAAGAGAGCTTTTGCATTTTCAGGTGTAATTTAAGTCTGAGAACAATGCAGGCTTTTATGCGAAGGTGTCACATTCGCACCCTCCTTCGAGCATTCCAACAGCTGCTCATGCCAATTTGGAGTTTACAGAACTCACTTATGATTTCCGCCCAGCTCACATTACTCTGAAAACAAACAAACCAGCAGCTGAATCAGCACCGCTCAGAACAAGTCAGCTGAACAGGTACAAAACTGACACAACAAAACAAAACTGTGAAAAAAGGTTATTCTGGTGCACTAAGAATGAGACTCTATGATTACCAAACAGAGTACTCTGAAAATATACTATCTATTCACTTATGATTTCTGCCCAGCTCACATTACTCCGAAAACGGTTGGTGGTGGAACAACCTACCGGTTGCTACAAGAGCAGCAATATCCCTCTCGACCTTCAAAAAGCTTGTGAAGACCCTTCTCTTCTGAGACTGCTTTCCTTCCTAACAAAACTAATTTCTAACCTCTTTAATCCTCTCTAATCTCTTTACATAGGTACCTTCAATGTTCTCTACACATCTGTTAGCTATTATGTCCTCCTTTTGTAAGTCGCTTGAGATAAAAGCGTCTGCTAAGTGTAATGTAATGTAATAATGAAAATGTATCTGTACCTCTCAGCTGTCTGTCTAACATAGCACTGTTTTCAACATTTTTGTGTCACAAACCTCAATTTTACCTTTTATATTGAACTTCACAAATTATTATTGTTGTTGTCTTGTTGTTGTATGATTATTATCATATTATATATGCTATTTATTATATATGCTGTAACTGTTGTTATTATATGATTATTGTTGTTATTTTTTCCCAGTTGGTGCAAATAAGTGTGCTGCTGTACAGTCGCAGGTTATGGGCCACCTGGACCTGAAGGGTGCCACAGGGCGCATCAAGACTGAAAGCTGAGAGGCATTCCTGAACGGCAGCTTCCTGGGCAGGGCACCCAGCCTGGCAGATGGGCAGGGGGGTGGGTAGAGGAGTGGGTAGAGGAGTGGGTAGAGGCTGGGGGCGTTGCCCCCTCATGCCCCTCTTAACTACCAGACTGTGAGATTGTGAGGTTCCTGTCAGACACGCAGACCTCCAGCTCACCTCGCCCACCCACGCCACCCCACCATGACTACCAAGCAGAACGCTATCAAGCGACACTTCTGTCGACGGTGCACAAAATGGTTTTCATTCATGGTGCACAATAATAGTGGCGAAGGTCTCTGTGAACTTCGTCATCGTCATCGTGAATTCAGCAACAACAGCAACAACAAAACTTTATTGCTGCACAGTTGTGATGTGTCATAGGGTGTGGGGAATGCAAACTACAGCGTTACATTGTATTCACAGTCAGGGTGCAAGGATAATAGATGTGAAGAGGGAGAGAGAGGAAGAGAGAGAGAGAATATAGCAAAGCCTAAGATCAGTTCAGAGAGAGAGAAAGAGACAGAGAGAGACAGAGCGAGAGAGAGAGACAGAGAGAGAGAGACCACACCACAACTGATTAGACAAGTTGCTTTATATGGAGATGGATGCTTATGTTTTCCGTTGGCCCATAATGGTCACATGACAAATTACTGACCCCCCCACACCAGCCCAACCACACGCCTTCCTCCCCTTCCTCTTGTGTGCAGGAACAAATTAAATAACTGCGTCACTGATTTCCTGCCACCCTCCAACTCCCCCGCAAGCGGAGAGGCATCAGTGTGTTGTTGTCTGGGGTCGGTCTGCATCCACCGGACATCTGGTTAGGCCCCGCGGTCACTCGAGCCCAGAGCCGCATGTGCACAACTTAAACATCCTCGCCTGTGAAGGCAGCCCTCATCAAGGGGAGAGGAAGTCCGCACGCCTGCATGCCTCCCTGCCACCTCCCCATCTCCCCACTTCATCTTCCTGGATCCTGCGGAAAGTTGTGACTAATTCCACAATATATAGCGTGTACATTTTATGCCTTTCGGCGGGGACAGGATGTGTGCATGTATTCGGAAGAGCGGTGATGAGAGTGATATATGTTCCCGACTGATAATGTAAACAAGATAATACTGTAACTTACTGTATGTGTGACCTGACCACAGGGTTGAGTTTGGGGTATGGCTTGCATGGTTGTATTATCAACAGCCTTTGCATCGTGTTTTCATTAATTTTGCGGTGGTCTTTAGTATTAATGAATGCCCTGTGAGACGGTTTTGGTGAAAAAAAAAAATGCTTTAGTGCTCCTGTTTCAGGCTGTTCTAGTTTGGTGGAGGAGATGATGCAGGGAGAATGACAGGTTCTCGGCTATGCTAGTTACAGGCTACAATCATTCAAAGCACACCAAATAGAAGATTTAAATGTTATACACAAACACAACTACTTACCTAGGTGAATGTGTGCTGCAACAAGACCCCTCTGGTAATCACAACTACAGCATGGCTTTTTCAAATTAACAAACTTACATCACGTCGTTTGGCTGCTCGTTTTTCCACCTGTTTTCTTTCATTGACTAATGGAACCAATCGGGGTAGAAGAAAATTTTCGCATCCAGCATGCAAGCTCAAGTACTAAACGGTTTCTTTGGGAATAACACCTTAAAGTATTTTTTATTGGACAGGATAGTGAAGAGTGAAGATTGACAGGAGACAAGTGGGAGAGAGAGATGTGGTAAGGCTGACACATGACCCACGCCGGACTAGCACCTGGGTCTCCATTGGCACACATTCGCCCATGGTCAGGTGCTCTAACTTACATATAAATGTTTAAACATATAAACATATGAACATATAATATACACATATGATATAAAAACATGAAATATTTAGACATATAATATTAAATATTGAAAATATGTTAAACATAATATGTTTATATTACTACAAAGGACTACAAAGACTGTTGACCTGTGTTCACGCAAGAGCCCGTATCAACGGGGCATTGCGTCGTTCGAGCGCCTCTGGCCTAAAAGGACTGTCTACCCGTGTTCACGCAAGAGTCATTTTGGTATTGTATTCATCCGCTCCGACGCCATTGGACTGCAAGAAATGTTGTCCTGTGATGATCCTGCCAAACTGTAAAGCACTTTGAGCTGCATCTTGTATGTATGAATTGTGCTATACAAGTAAAGACTGTTATTATTGTTATTATTATTATTATTATTATTATTACTACTAATTATTATTATTATTGTTGTTGTTGTTTTTGTTGTTGTATTTATTTATTATAGATAATAACAGGATCTGATGAATATGTTTAGACCTATAGAATATTATGTTATAACAATTGGGTTAATGTGTGAAAGGATGTGTAAATAAATGTATCACGATTTTTGTCTTTGCTGGTGTCTATGCATGTTATCATTTCATGCAGAGCATACTATATGAGATAACTACTGACATCCATCTGTTTCCTTTTGCCACCTGGAGGTTCATTCTGTTCCAGTCAATATTCTCTGCAGAGGCTGCATGTTGTGTTTGCTGTGTTTCTTTCAAAAGACATTTATATAGTATGTTCTTCACTGCTTTGATGTGGATATGTGGACAGCAAAATATAACCGTAGTCACATGGCCTCAATGCAGAAATTCCAGCCTTCCCAGACGTCTTATTTGCTGTGTGAATGTCTGATGGACTGTCTCGATCTGCTTGTTTGTGCAACAGCTGGAATCTGCTAGTCCCCACCCTACTGCTGGGTGAGAGGAGCAACAACATGAAGATCTGTTGTTTATCGTACCGAGCAGAAGCTTTCATGTGCCCGCTCAGATCACAGGGGCTGTGTCAGCACTTCTGTTTTTCCTATGTCAGCTTTTAAAGCGCTTCGGTTACCTTGATTTTATTCATGACAAACAGGGCTTTATGCTTACATAAGGCAATTCATAAGCATACAAACTTACTTCGTAAGTGTCCAACTCTGTCTCCTCTTGAAGGCAAATAAAAAGAAACCTGCATGTCTCCACCATTGGCAAGTTATATTGAAAACTTCAAAGGGATTTAAGAAAGAAGGTAGATTGAAAGCATCGGGGTATTTGCCTGCATTGATCTACAGTGTC
The DNA here is from genome assembly GCA_027475355.1 of Coilia nasus. NCBI lineage: Eukaryota > Metazoa > Chordata > Actinopteri > Clupeiformes > Engraulidae > Coilia > Coilia nasus. The sequence continues at coordinate 26,097,375 of CM050209.1, read as the reverse complement.
TTTTAAGTTTGTGTGCTCTCTGTGTTTTCACTGTAGAAGTCTGGGAATTCAGACTTCTATACACTGAACTACGCAAGAACGTTGTGGTGACATAATGGAAAATATAAAGTGAAATTTGTTTATAAATGTTTGTTTATGTAATGTTTATGTAAAATTGCCCCTGTTGACATTCTAATAGCATTTATCTTCACGAGTCTGGATAGCTTCATACATAGGCTATATGAATTTGTAAGGCCAAACATAGAGATCGCTGTGCAGTGTATTCCATGCTGGCCTAGAGTGGTTCAGTAGGTGGGGTGGTGGTGGGGGTGCACGGGGTGCACGGGGTGTTTGTAGGCAGTGTAGATTCTCGCTGTCTTGTTCGGGATTGCCCCGAGAGAGCTGGATGGAGTCAAATGTTTGCGCCTCAGCAAACTCAGATGGTGGAAAGTAGTCCCTCCTATTCAAACCGCGGATAATGGACGGCGCTGATTGATGTCATCATAAAACTCAAATCCCCTGAGAGCGGGGTTGTAAAAAAGGGAGGATGGGGGCAGGAGTGGGTGGTACGGGTGGGTGGGTGGGGGGGGGGAATGGAGGTCTTACGATGAACTAGAGTGCTGTCCCCTTTCTTAAAGTTCACTAAAGCATGCTTTGATACGGGCAGTCAAGCTCAGGCTTTTAGGAAATAAAAGTCCCATCAGTTTGTCATACACCACCCACATGCACCACAGACCCAGCTGATATCACAAACGAGCTGGGCTTCCTGAGGTGTGTGTGGTGTGTGTGTATGTGTGTGTTTGTGTGTGTCTGTAAGGGGGGTGTGAGGGGCGGGAGGGGCAAGGTCTCAGGTCGTCTTTTTTCTGGACACAGCCACACATCCTGTATTCCATGTGTTCAGCGCGGTCGGTCTTTGGCTCTTTTGAACTTTCTCTGTGGAAAGAAAAGAGCCTTTTCTCATTAAAAGCAGGATGTATTCCATTGTGGGTGGCTTCTCATACACTGGAGTGCTGAATTTGGAAAGAATCCCACCGCAGTCTTTGAAATCAACAAGTTCTACAGACCTGCCTGCTTTCAGACGGTCTTCAGTGAAACATGCACTACAACCAAGGCCATAAGCATTAGAACTATCATCCGGGAAGGGAAACTGCAAAACCCTCTAAGTTCATTTTTATAAATATGCAAAAATTAAGTTGTTTTAATGCAAATTTCCAAGTAATCTCTATCAAACTGCAATTTAAATATTATTACCAAGTAAAAACATCCAATCCAATTGGAGGTACACTGATAATAAAGGTTATCAAAATTATATAAAAATACTTGCATATGGACTTTTGCATATGAACTCTTAAAATACGTGTAACAAGTAATGTTTCCTCACAAGATTTAGAGGTTGGTTTGCTTACTGCACCTCAACAAAGTAAAAGATCTCTTCATGATGAACTAGCTGTCCTTAAAAACTGCAGATGTTGTAACACAACCTCCTGTTTAATATTCCTTTATAAATCTGAGAGGAGGATCATTTTGTTGAGTAAAGCTTTGGAAGAAAATTTGATTTCTTGGGAACATTGCTTGGAAATCCCTTAAGTACACGTTATGGGTCTTAGGTTATAATTCAACTGTATCGCCCTGATGCTAAAGCCAGATTTACAGCAGACAAATCTTGTTTGGAACACCAGGGTTGAGGTTTCAGAAAAGACAGGGATTTCCACAAAAGCACAGCTGATTTTTGTCGAAGTGTTAAGTTCCACAACAAGTGGCTTCCTTAGCGCAAACAAATGATGTCACCCCTAAACTGGCACTGGATTTCAACCCTGAGCTACTTTGGATAGAATGAGGACTTTGTCATTTGGGGGAAAAGGCACCAGTTGGAGAAGATTTGTCTGGAGACTAATCGTTTTAGCCAGGAATGAGATGGCGGCTGTATTTGTGCAGTGCCTGTAGCTTAGCAGCTTTGGAGTGCTAAAGTTAATCCTTATTAATTACCATTTCAGGAATTGGTGCACAACCTGAAAATGATAGAGTCAGGAAACTTTTGTGCAGCTTTTTCCCACTGAGAGTGCAAGTACCGGTACTCATAAACCTTTAATCAAGTCTCTAAAACAGCACAAACAGCAGTTTCAGTTATTTTACTTCCCCATGTCAGAACATTTTTTTTACTATCAACTGGCCTCCTGAATCTTGTGAAATAGCTTAGCATCCCTGCTGTTAGCATTTGCGCCAAAACAAGGTCAGCTAAGTTCCTTAAAGCTATTGGACACCCCCATCAGACTCTGAATATAAACACAGGGTGTTTTCACGGGCTGTGGAGGGGGGTGAAATGGAAGCATTCACTTTTTTCTGTGCCTCTCTCACCCCATCCACCCACCCCTACTCCTACCCCCACCCCATTAAAATCTAATCTCTATCCTGGGTTTTTTCAGTGTCAGCAGAAATAACTGATTTCTGGGTGCATATATAATCCTCAAAAGTCCTTGAGATGATGGCGGTTCTCATGGCTGCGTTGGCAGTTGTTTTGGAACATGGGACTCCCCCCGGAGTCAAGACGTGCTGCTGCATCTCACGGGATGGCTGATTACTCATTGTTGTGAGGTATCAGAGGGCCTGGTGGTGTGTGTGTGTGTGTGTGTGTGTGTGTGTGTGTGTGTGTGTGTGTGTGTGTATGTATGTGTGTGCGTGTGTGTGTGTGAGTGAGTGTGTGTGTGTGTGTATGTATGTGTGTGTGTGTGTGTGTGTGTGTGTGTGTGTGTGTGTGTGTGTGTGCATGAGTGTGTGTGTATGTGTGTGTGTGTGTGTGTGTGTGTGTGTATGTATGTGTGTGTGTATGTATGTGTGTGTGTGTGTGAGTGTGTGCATGAGTGTGTGCATGAGTATGTATGTATGTGTGTGTGTGTGTGTGTGTGCGCCTGCATGCGTGTGTGTGTGTGTGTGTGTGTGTGTGTGTGCATGTGTGTGTGTGTGTGTGTGCATGTGTGTGTGTGTGTGTGGGGAGGTGATTCTCCGTACCAGGCTGCGTGCTCCCCCAGAGCTCAGGTGGGAGGAAGATGTAGCCCAGTGCTCTGGACATTAACCCTCTACCCACATCTCCTGTCAGGAAAAACAAGCGTAGTAAGGTAGGCTGAGGATCTATGTGGGCTGCAGGATAATGGCCTAATGTGTGGGTTGCACTGCAGAGTGTTATCAGGGGCTGGAGGTGGAATTTCCAGCAATAATAATGACAGCTTGTGCCTTTAATGTGCCAGTTTATTAAAACAGGAAGGAGAGTGAAAACATCCACACTGCTGCTGCCAAGTGTTATCGGCGTATGGGCTGCCAGAAATAGACGGACTAATTCGAAGATAGCTCCGCTAATTGTACGTTATTTTTCCTCGTTATTGCCTGTGAAGCGGAATCAAAGGGTTAGGCAGATAGTTTTTCATCTGTGGGCTCCCCCATCCACTTAACAGGATGAGGGGGAACAGCTGTGGTGCCATTCCACCACTCGGCACCCCACCCACCCACAACACACACACACACACACACACATACTTATACACACACAGACACACACACACACACTTACACACACACACACATACACACAGACACACACACACACAAACACACACACACACACACACACACACACACATACACACACACAGACTCAAACACATTAAGACCCACAGCATGCATATACACATGGACGCAGCGCAAGCATACACACACAAACCCACACACACACATATATACGCAGACACACACACACACACATGCACGCATGCACACACACAGACTCAAACACATTAAGACCCACAGCATGCATATACACATGGACACAGCGCAAGCATACACACACAAACCCACACACACACACACACACACACACACACACACACACACACACACACACACACACACACACAGACCCATGACACACACACTCAAAACTAAGCCCTCTACCATCACCACAACAACCACCAATTCCCCTGCCCCTACCCACATAGGGGGTGGAGGGTGGGGGGGTGGGGGGTGGTGGTGTCCCGGTCGAAGGCGCCTCACTCGTCTTTCAGTGAGGCCTCATTTCACAAGCCTGCGGAGCGGAGCCTCCACAAAGTGTTCACTGCCGCCTGTGAAATCCATAGCACAAGCATTTACAGGTGCTGAGGCGAGGATATACGATGGCGCTGTGCAAACATGTGGCCATTTCACCCCGGGTCCGTGTCGGCCTTGTTAAACTTTAGATTCTCAGGAGTGTCATTTATCTGGTATGGAGTTGAACTTTGTTTAACATGCTTTTAACATGCAGCGAAAAGGCCACTTGTCTGACACTGTCTGTGAAGATTCTCATTCATCCAGGCCATAGGAGTCAAAGAACGTATAACCACCTGTAACAATTTCCAATGATAGGCAAAAATCAAATTTGTACTGCATACTCCACATGTTCTGCAGTACTTTGTTGATGAACATAAAACTATCCCAATAAATATGAAACTATCTAAGTAAGCTACTACCATTATTTTTCAAAAATGTATCAGAGATTTTAATGTTTGACAACAGATGACAAAAACTACAAAAACATATAAGACAGACAGACAGACAGACAGACAGACAGACAGAGGCAGGCAGGCAGACAGACAGATACAAACAGACAGACACAGGCAGGCAGACAGACCGACCGACCGACCGACCGACCGACAGACAGACAGACAGACAGACAGACAGACAGACAGACAGACAGACAGACAGACAGACAGACAGACAGACAGATAGATAGATAGATAGATAGATAGATAGATAGATAGATAGATAGATAGATAGATAGATCTAAATACGAACTGTACAACATATGACCTGACTGACTAATCATGAAGAGACACAATATACAATCAGGCAAAAAACAGCACGAAAGGGAAGTACGGCGGCCAAGTATCCCACAACAAGGAAGTGCTGACTGAAAACAAAATCAGTATTTTGCCACGATCCTGCCTGTCATCGGACCTCTGTCACACGGCCGTAAACACGGCGGCTAACTTGTCCTACCAAAGTGCCCGAAGAACATCTGAGACCTCCCAAAGACACCAGACTCAGAGGCTCTGGTTTGGGTTCCACCAATGTTCAGTGTTGTGTTCAGTGTGGCAGGAGCGTTGAGTGACATGATGGTGATCAGGTGAAGTTCACTTAAAGTTCACTTGAATATTTAGGAGCCGTGCCTTGTTTGCCATTTCGATAAGAAGCTCTGTCTTTGTTTTGAAATGCATGCCTGTTTCACCTCCGTGGAGCGGCGAGGTGTGCAGAGAGAGAGAATATCCCGGAGGCAAGCCCCAGCCTGTGGCCAATACAAAGGCTGGCATTTAAACCGCCAGGGAGTCTTTGCACTGTGTCTGCGCCTGACTCCACAGCAAAAGAATATATAAAAAGTTCAGATGCAAATTCTTCTAAGCCCATTTGCGATGAATTTACAGAAATATAATTATATGATTTTGATAAACTTTTATAAAACAACTTGAGGGTGCTTTCACACTGACAGCATTTGGTGTGCACCAAACGTCCCATTCGAACAAAAAGTTCTTAGTATGGTTCGTTTTCGTTGGTTTGAATGCAATCTCTGTACTTTTGTGCACACCAAATCAACCGGTCTGAGACCGATAAAAAGGGGTGGTCTCGGACCGCTTTATCTGCCCTACTTTGGTACGATTCCTCTGGTGTGAAAGCAACCAAACCAAATTGGACGGAACAGTAGAGTTTAGTGCATTATTATTATCGAAAGTGGCGCGTTTTAGTCCGGTTGCGGTGGCGATGATCTTCGCGGTCTATTTTGTTTGTGTAGAACTATGCATATGTGAAAGCAAACCGTCCCCGCGTCTGTTTGCTACATTGTAACATTTTTCTGACTAGTGCGGACCAAAGCAATCAAACTATAAGTCTGAAAGCGCCCTAATTCTTCCATATTTTTGAAAATTGCACCTGAAGTCTTCATCTATTGAAGTCTAAAAACTATACCAGCGTATATGTAGAGAGGAGTAATGATGTTATGATGCCATCTGGATTGTGTGCAATGACTGTGTATATTAAAATATATACTTTCATTTATGGTCGAAACTAACTGCACTTCACTTGTAAAATTTACGTTAATTGGACCTACAGTATACCTAAATGGAGTCCCCCATGAGCATGGATGCAGAAATTAGACACAAATTAGCAAGTGTGAGATTTTTCAGAAGCTCTGAGGAACAACAGGGCATGCTTTGAGGTTCCTTTAAAATGTCTGCATTCTTGAAAGTGTAAGAGTTCAATGACCAATGGACAACAGACGGCATAATCTTTTGCAGTTGCTCTACATTATTGGTTTGTTTGCAATGTAGATATGCAAGACTTGGAAGTTGTTTTTTCAGGTTCATTTTGCCTTTCTGTAAGCCTGTAATTTGAAAGTACTATCAGAATATAGTTATTTAGTTTTTTTTTTTTCCATTTTTTTGTCCGGTACACATAGACTGTAATTTGTTTCATGTCATATGATATAAATACAGTGACCTCTGTTTTGCTCTATATGAAGTGGGCCGTGTGTGTGTCATCATACTGACCTGGAGTGTTTTCACAAATGTGTTATTGCACTTTTTCTGCTGACACCACTCTTCTTGGCCAGAGTTATAGGCCGACTGCGCTTGGCATGGATGAAGAGGATATTGTTTGCAGAGAGAGAGAGAGAGAGTTGGGAGGTTGAGAGAGAGTAAGAGAGACAGAGACCAAAAGAGAGGGTGAGAGAAACAGAGAGAAAGAGAGACAGAGAGAGAGTGAAAGAGAGACAGAGAGAGAGAGTGAGAGTGGGAGAGGGTAAGTGAGAGAGAGACTCACAGATAGATACAGAGAGATAGATAGATAGAGAGAGAGAGAGAGAGAGAGAGACAGAGACAGAGACAGACAGACAGACAGACAGACAGAGAGAAGAGAGAGTTGGAGAGAGAGAGTAAGAGAGACAGAGACAAAAAGAGAGGGTGAGAGAAATAGAGAGAAAGAGAGACAGAGAGAGAGTAAAAGAGAGACAGAAAGAGAGAGAGAGTGAGAGAGAGAGAGAGCGAGAGAGAGAGAGAGAGAGAAAGAGAGGCTCTTGGTGCTGTGTGCTATCAGTACAACCTTTGACCTCCAACAGGGCCTAAACAGGAAGCAGCAGCCAGACTGCAGAGTCAAAGAGGGAAGCCACTGTGAATGTCAGCGTCCACTTACACACACACACACACACACACACACACACACACACACACACACACACACACACACACACATGCACGCATGCACACACATGCACACACACACACACACACACACACACACACACACACACACACACACACACACACACATACGCAAACACACATACACACACACACATACGCACACATACACACACGCAGACACACACACACACACACACACACACACAGGCAGAGAGAGCGAGAGAGAGAGAGAGAGAGGGACAGTGAGAGAGACACACGAGAAGACCCTCCTCTTGAGTGTATTGTCAACATATCCATATTATTGCAGAGTCTAGACATGGTTGCATGTAGCTGTTGATCTGTTTGTGTTAGAGGCTTGGATCCCGTGCACAAGCACAAATATGGCAGATGATTTGTCATGCTGACAGCTGCTGTGGGAAATGTGGGATTTCAGAAAGGCCTGCTGCTGAGGGAGAGACTTGCCATTCTAGGAAACGTTCATGCTCTCAGAACATTTCAGGCACTCCATGCTCGTTGTTACCCCCCCTGTGGTGATGGTATGTTTTTTTTAAAGGGGGGTCTTTTGTTTTTGTGTTATTCCTTTTTGTGCATGATACATGTTTTTGCTACATAAACCAAATATTGTTTTGAACATTAATCACACATTAACTTTCCAACAGCAGTAATAGGAACAACTGGTTGTGCAACGACAAAACAAATGGAAATGTTTTTTTTTTCCCTTCTTCCCTCGCTCTTTCCATCCATTGGAAAGGACACAGAGAGTGGGAGGGGGGTGGAGATGGGGCCTGGGGGGCCGGTGGTGGTGGGGGTGTGGTGGAGTTCTCGGGAGGGGGGAGAGGGGGGGCATGGTGGTGGTGGTGGTGGCGAGGGGGCCTGGCATCCACCGTTGTGGATGGAGGCAGGAAACAGCTTGGTGGGGAGATCTGATTGTTCTCCGTCAATGAAAGGAAAAGTCTGCTGGAGGAGTGCTGTGATTTAATCTCTCGCTGGATTAAATGGCTGGCATTGTGCTCCTGAAGGGCCACTGGAGAGGTGGATTCATGGCTCCTGACGGCCTCAGTCGTGGAGGGAGGGAGGGGCGGGATGGGGATAGGGGCGGGAGGTTTGGTGTGTGCAAGGGTGTGTGTGTGTGTGTGCGCGTGTGTGGGAGTACGTTGGTAGGTGTGTGTGTGTGTGTGGGTAGGTTGGTGTGTGTGTGTGTGTGTGGGTAGGTTGGTGTGTGTGTGTGTGTGTGTGGGTAGGTTGGTGTGTGTGTGTGTGTGTGGGTAGGTTGGTGTGTGTGTGTGTGGAGGTAGGTTGGTTGGTGGGTGTGTGTGTGTGTGTGGGCGGGTTTCAGGCGACGCAGGGAAGCTAACGTTTCATCTGGCAGAGCGCTGGTGATGAGGTGCTTTCATGGAGCCACACGAACCTGCCATGTTTTTAGCTGTTAGTTAATGTTCACATGTGCACGTATGCATGCCTTCATCATTCACCAGAGAGGGTTTTACCTCTTTACCTGACTCCACTGGCCCTGTGACTACAGCTGCTCATCTTGTTAAATACAATATTACATGTAAAAATGTGATGATATACTGTATATTATGTGTGTTTATATAATATGAACAGTTTTGGGAAGTAGTTAGCTACATGTAATTAAACATGTCATTACCTACATGTAATTAAAACTAAGTTCATCAGCTCTTTTGAAAACAAAATGCCTAGGTTTTGTAAGTTTTGGTAAATCTGCCTGATACAATACCCCCACCTAGACTGTAGTTTCTAGACAGAACCAAGGTTGATGTGGTTTGCTCCTTTCAATTGTTTCTTTTTAGTTATTTTTAATATTTTGTAAATGTATGTAGTCTCAATATTTTAGATATTTATATATTTTATTTATGTATTTGTGGGCTGGTGGACCATAATTCTTGAATGTGGAGACACCCGTGTGATCAGTGATGTGTGCTCACATGTTATAATATAATGTAAACAATCATCCTTTTCTGTGTTCAAAGCTTTTTGAATAATTTTTGCAAGATTTATTATAAATCGCTGTTTGGGTCAACTAAGAGCTGTTAACGTGAATTCTACTCTCTCTTTTTCTCCCTCTCTCTCTTTCTCTCTCTACTTCTCTCTCTCTCTTTCTATCCCTCTCTGTGTCACTCTTTCTCACCCCTCGTTTAACTCTTCCAGGGGTAAATCAGCACTGCAGGGTTAAACAAGTCTGTCTGGGGGTTATAAATTTCCTCCTCTTCCTCTCGTTTAGGCACTTTCTCTCCCTTCCCCATGCCTCAAATACAAATACTCTTACAATGGCGGACTGGAAAAGTGTCTGGTGGGAAAGGCTGAACCTTTGCCTAATTGTCCCAACCATTCAGACGTGCATTCACGTGGCATATACATCATTGCTTAACTGGTGTCACATATGTGCAAAACATGCTTTAAAGAGACAGCTGCCAGATGCAAGTTTAAATTTTCAAAGCAATGAACTGTATGAAAATAACTTGAGAATGAGTTCCTGTTTTGTCCATTTAATCTGCTGTGTAGTTGAGGTTTTTTTTTTCTTGGTTTTGTTTTGAGTTATCTGTGAAGATGAGTCATCTGCGAAGATGACTTTCCCACAGCTGGTTAGTAGACAGGTCAAAAGTTTAATAAATATTTTGATGCATCATTGTTTTGCAGTTTTATATAAATAGCAAAGTTGTTGCATGCAAGTTGGAGGTTGCATGCAACTCCACAGAGTTTGCCCTAAAATACAGTTTATTGACATGCAGTTCTGTGGTATGATTCTGAAGTGGTGTACAGTGGTCCCTCGTTATTCGCGGGAGTTACGTTCTAAAACTAACCCGCGATAGGCGAAATCCGCGAAGTAGTCAGCTTTATTTTTTACAATTATTATAGATGTTTTAGGGCTGTAAAACCCCTCACTACACTTATACACTTTTCTCAGACAGGCAAAGTTCACACTTGCAAACATACAGCACTTCAGAGTCACAGAGCTAGCGGTGGAAGATTTGTGTACATTTTACAAACTGAGCGCATTCTGTACTGTACAGGAGATTGCATGCACTAAAAAAATCCGCGAAACAGCGAGGCCGCGAAAGGTAAAGCGCGATATAGCGAGGGACCGCTGTATACGCATTATGTGTCTGATGTTAGAGTAACTGTTACCATGCGCACTGTGTGCAAAGGTATTTTACGCTAGCTTTTGTTAACTTGCATTTCCAACCTCAGTGTGTAGGTTACCACCTTGTGTAAGACCTTGTGCTCTGCAATACCTCAGTGTGTGTTTAATAGCAATGCCCTGGGGTTGTGAGGCATATGGAGCATGAGCTTGCCGTTCCCCCTAAAGACCCAGTAAAGTCAATACTTTTATAAAATAATATAATCAAAATTAGATATCAAAGGGGTGAAAATATAGGACTTTCTGTGTGGATGCTGTAGGGGTGTTGGCTCAAAGCACTAAGACTCCGCCCATGCAAGTAATGTAATGCTATTATATGCAAAACATAACCTCATGATGTAAGCAGGTAGCATTTTAGTCCCACCCTATACACCAACCGCGAAAGGCGGCAAAAAGCTGTTGAACTGCATATCTCCACAATGCAGTAAACTGACTTTAGATGATTTCCATATCAACAGTTAATTATAGATACATTTTACATGCTAACCAAACCAAATATGGTTTTCTATTTACTGGGTCTTTGCTAGCTTTTTTGGTAGCTATGGCCATTCTTCTCTGCCAATCACACAACATTTCCAATTCTTGTTAAAATGGCATTTTCTAAACGTTTGTTTAATTGCAAGTTCAATTTATTTTAAAAGTTTGCTATCTAATGCAGGGCTGTTCCACCACCAGCGAGCTGGTGAATCCCGAGGCCTGCATGTATACGGAGAGCATTTGGTGGAAATGAGCCCTGACACGGCGGGCTGAGAAGAAGCGACCAGGTGTCAAGGGGGGATAAAAAAGGAAGTGATTCCGCATGCCTCTGGCCCACAGAGAAACGCTGGCGGAGGTGAAAATACCCATCGCTTGAAACGTGATCCAGCATCTGCGTGTTTACAGCACGGCTCTCTGAGCCAGCGACGAATGAGGTAAAAAAGGCCGTTTGGACGGTGTGTTAAAATTTGAATTTGAGGCCAAAGTTGGGCAGATGAGACACTTCCTGTAGAGCCTGTGTGCTTTCTCAACTGAGGACCTCGGACCCAAAGAATGTAAAAAAAGAATGGCGGCCATGTCGAGGTGTGTGTTTTTGTTTTGGTAGTACAAGTAATATATAATATATAATATAACTATATTATTATTGCTTACCTCTTCTTGAACGCTTAAGGATAATGATCTTTACAGGATGTTTAAGGAGTTAATTTCTTCATAATTATAAAGGTCCACTTGTTTAGGCAATATTTTCATCCTTTTTTAATTTAGTTTTTTTTTTTTTACTTACCCTGTCATTGGCTGCGAAGTAATTTGACTGTATATACGGTATATACATTAAATTACGTACTCACTCACTTACTGTACTTACTTACTTACTTATGTGAAATCTTAGCTATGTCTCTGGTCATATTGCCAAAGTGATATGACCCAGGTAATAGAGATGGAAGACACCACCCAATGGAACCCAACCAGTGCTCCTAGGATGTTTCAAATGACCCGCGTTCCTGGAGAGAACACCACCTTCCCTCAAACCGTCACTGCACCCCTTTCATCCCCAACACCCCTCCACACCTACTCCACCCCTTGCAAACACCCCCCCCCCCCTAACACACCCCCCCCATCATCAAATCTTACTGTAGGCACGGATCAGAGGTGCTCCGCCACCATTAACTATATTTAATTATCCCCGTCTAATACTCTGGGCCTCAGCATGGGATTTGTCAATACAGGGTGTCATCTAAAAATAGCCAATGAAATTTGATAATCAGATCCTGTTGCTATGCACAGGGGGGCTGTCTCCATGGGGCTCAGGCCCAGCCCTATATGGGGGTGTGTGCATGTCTCCCTGGAGGTGGGGAGGGGTGGGTGGGGTGGGGTGGGGTGGGCGCGTGCCGGTGCAGAAGATGAGGACAGCGCTGAGAGTTTAACTGACAATAGTAAAAGTAATAGTAGTAGTAAAAATAGAATGAAACTTGATTGAAAAAATAGTCATTTATCTGTGAAAGTGGACCAAATAGTGAAATGATTTCTGTGAAAATGGACGTCTTTAAATCTTGCAAGAAGATGTCTGACAGACTGAGGCAACACGTGCGTGTGACTGTGTTGTTGTTTGTATGTGAATCTGTGTGCAGGTGTGTGATATAGAGACCAATTGTTGATACTACGCAGGTAGATAGAGAATGGTAAAGGTAGATGCAGGAGGAGAGAGAGAAAGAGAGAGAGAGAGAGAGAGAGAGAGAAAGAGAGAGAAATATATAGAGAGAGAAATAGAGAGAGAGTGTGTGAGAGAGAGAAAGAGAGAGCGAGAGCAAGAGAGAGAGAGAAGGAGTAGAATGAGAAACTATGGGCCAACAAGCATTCATAAATCCCAGTGTCTGCTGTCTTGAGTGATGGGATGCCAGTATACTTCTATGTATGTATGCAAGTGTCTGTGTGTGCATGTGTATGTGTGTGTGTGTGTATGTGTTTATGTCTGTGTTTGTGTGTGCGTGTGTGTGTGAGAGAGAGAGAGAACGACAGACAGACAGAGTGAGTATATATGTGTGTGAGAGTACATGTATGTGTTTCTTGGGGTGGGGTGGGGTGCTCAACTGCATCTGACAGATTCTTGGCACATATCCCACCCCACCCCAGTGGATTCTGGGGCCTGTATGCAGAAGGCTTAACAAGCCCAGCAGGAGCTGCTCCCTGGCCTGAGGTAAAAAAAAAAGGAGCTTGGGGGTGGGGTGGGGTGGGGGGTGGAGGGTGGGGGGTGGTGAGAGTGTATTTAAGACTTCACTTTTATTAGAGCATCAGTGCTAAGTCGCCGTTGAACTTGATCATGACAAAGTCGGCGCAGGGTCCATCAGGCTAATGAAGCAAGTGACAGTTAGGGGTCAGACACATTTGTGTGGCCGCCAAAAGAGTTCAGCGGTGTGAAATCGATGGCCAATCAAATGGAATGAGCGGCGTGTCCACCAGGGGGGGGTGGGGGGTGGGAATGGACGTTGGCAGAGTTCACTTTGTCATTGTGAATCATCTTAAACACTTGGTATGAAAATGTCTGATAAGAAACTGATCACAGCGTCATACCACCTTTTGCTGTTTTGTTCATGTTGTTCCTCTTACAAAAACTACAAGTTCTTGTCAAATGTAGTTTGTGTGAGGTACATTGATTATGTTTATCTGTATGGATAGAGTAAAGATTATAAGTAACAGACCGTCTAATCTTGTTACCACATACATTAGCATGAAAATACTTTGATTAATAAAGCTCAGTGTAGCATATTTGTTCTGCACGATAACACCAATGACCACTGAGATATTCCAGAAATATCACTCTGCCCAACCGTAAATAATCTTGTCATGGTTTAAATAGATACCTGGTGTATTTTTAACTACAAACTTGACAAGGCAGTTTAAATGGTGGGATGCCTGGGTTCTCCACAGCTATGCCAGTGTGTGTGTGTGTGTGTGTGTGTGTGTGTGTGTGTGTGTGTGTGTGTGTGTGTGTGTGTGTGTGTGTGTGTGTGTGTGTGTGTGTGTGTGTGTGGATTATGGAACTACTCTTTAGGACCCATGTATGTTACACTGTCCAGTAGGACGTCCATGGCACAGTCACACTAACTAACTAGCTAACTAACTAACTAACTAACTAACTAACTAACTAACTAACTAACTATCAGTGGCACTTGAAAACAGTCAATGTTTTGGATAGTTAACAAACAAAAAAATATACAAAAAAGGTCTCCAGAGCTTTCTTTTAATATAACATTTCTATCCTTTGCACCTTCTTTCTTTCCCTCTCTCTCTCCCTCTCTCTCTCCCTCTCTCTCTGTTTGTTTCACCTGCAAACGCCCCTTTCTATATTAAGAATGTCTGACAACAAGGGTCGCCATGGTAGCGGTGCCCAGGCCTTTGTGTGCATGCAGGTCAGCTGTGGCTTGGAGTATAAAGGGGTCATGTGATTAATGCTTAACTGTGGTGCTTGGCTTTGAGTCTGGTTTCCTCTGATTTTAGGCACACATTGCAACATCTAGAGTGATTGTCTTGAGTAATTGATAGGATTAAAAAATACTTGGTTATGTGGTATTCTGCACCCATATTAAAGGTGCTAGCAATGGTGATGGATATTGCATTTGCGGGTGAGTGGTTGTGGGTGGATGAGTAAAGGTCTGCCCCGTCATATGTTGCCTTTTGCTGTATGTTGCCTTCTTAACGCACCAATAAAAGAGCTTTTAATTTTGTTGCACCTTTTCAAAGACGAATAAATCCTGAATGAATGAATGAATGAATGAATGAATGAATGAATGAATGAATGAATAAACGAATTAATGAATGCATGAATGAATAAACAAATGAACGCATGATTGAATGAATGAATGAATGAGTGAATGAATGAATGAATGAATGAATGAATGAATGAATGAATGAATGAATGAATGTCTTGTGTTTGTGTGTTTTTCTGTTTTAGCAGTTGCTTTTGTCCAACACACATAATTTTACATTTGAACAAAGGGCTGAGTAAAACACATAAGAGAGCTAGCTCCCCCTTAGTTTTAGTGTTCTCTAACAAACTTACCAAATGTGTTAGTTAGGGGGACAGTTCATGGAGTTTGGACTGTGTAAGATGATAGGGTTTTATTTTACTGGACAAATTATATTGTTTCTGCTTTCTTCATTTTTAGAATTTCATAAAAAACTCCCTGTACACTATCCATGTCCTAATCAATTAATTTTCATAAACATCACTTTGGTCTCATGACCTTTATCAGGCAATGTTAGTTCTGAGGTCTGAGGACTGAAACGTTGCCTATTAATTAATTGCATGCAACAGGAGACTTTTTCCTTTATACTTCATGACCTCTGGTCATCTCCAATGCAACCCCCAAGTGGAGCAAGTGACATGTTGTCTTGAAAGCATTAGCATGTGTGGCCTACAATAGCAAAAGGTCTTGCCATAAGCAGGTCGCAACACAGTGTTTTTAGCCGCCCAGACCTCAGTAGCATGAGTGAGAGAGTGAGTAAAGTGACTAAGAGAATGAAGGGAGTGAGTGAGTTAGTGAGCAAGTGAGTGAGTGAAAGAGTGAGTGAATGAAAGAGTGAGTGAGTGAATGACTGAGTAAGTGAGTAAGAGAAAGAATGAGTGAGTGAATAGGTGAGTAAGTGAATGAGTGAGTGAGGGAGCGAGTGAGGGAGTGAGTGAGTAAAAAAGTGAATAAGAGAATGAATGAATGAATGAGTGAGTGAGTGAGTCCATAAGCGAGTGTGTGAGTAAGTGTGAGTGAGTGAGTGATTGAATAAGTGTGTGAGTGAGTAAATAACTGAGTGAGTGAGTGAGTGAGTGAGTGCGTAAGTGAGTGAGTGAATGAATGAATGAGTGAGTACATGGGTGTGCTGGTCAGCCCCACGTAAAAGAGGAAATGCAGAAGCTGCAGGAAGCCTGGGGTCCAAGAATAGCACTTGGTGATAGATTGGATCCACACTGACAGGAAATTGGTTTTTGCTGCTTGCCGATTGCTTTGTGCCTTTGTTTTCAACCAACGCAAGATAAAACACTTGGTTTGGGACCTGATTCATTTGTGTGTGTTGTGTGAGTTTGTGTGTGTGTGTGTGTGGAGGAGGGAAGGGGGTTACTTTTTTGCTGACTCAGACCAAGTCAAAGTCCCTGAACATTATACAGATATTTTTGCTGATATGAACATTTAACCTTTTTGCTTAACCTTAAGTTCACATACAGGCAACATATTGTTATTAATCATTAAACCAAATAGGTGAAAATTATTACATAAGGTTCATTAAGGTAACAGGCCTACTCCTAATAACAAACTAAGCAGCAACCCAAGCTAAGCAAGATCTGTCTATCTTCCAAAAAGGTAAACTATTATTAATCAGATAAAAAAAATGGCTGATGGTAGACTTGCACTTGGTACAATTTCCGAGTTTTGGATAGATTTAAGAATTATAACTTATCTTTTATTTCTCTTCTCACATCTTATTTACACCAATTCAATTAGAGTAATTTTTAGTTATTTCATATCCGTTGTATTTTTTGTTTAAAATTGATGTTCATTAATTACAGCTGGTTCAATTATGAAAATGACATGACTCAGTTAACTCTAATAGACAGCTGAACCATGCATGCTAGTAAACAATTGCAAATACTCTTTTAAAGTTTCTCTGGGTTAACTTTAAGTACAAAATTCAAATATTACGCAAATAACGTACGCCTGTGCGTTTTTTACGGACGCATGTAAACAGTGGAGGTAGCTTGCCCTCGCTCCTCCCTCTTGCCCTCCCCCAATTCCATCCACTCCCTCTTCCATAGAACCTATTAAGTGGCAAAATTCAGGACAGAAAATGGCGACGGCGGGGAGCCGGACCTCGTCCTCGTCGTCGGGATCTTTAGAGTCAAATAACGGCACAAACGTTGGAAGCGGACCTCAGGGAAGTTTGTCTACCCCAGGTCTTCCAAGCAGTCCCGGGAAGGCGAAGAGAAGCACTGGGGAAAGTTCACATTGGAGGCGTAAAGAGCTGCGGAAAGTGAGAAGTGTGGATCTGGACAAGCCCGAGGTGCTGCTCCTATCTCCCGAGACCGGGACAGCTCCGATATCAGCGCAGCTGCACTTCTCGTCTGTTTCCTCTCCTGGTGCTGTTCAAGCTACTTTGTTACAGCAAACGCATCACATTCAACAAAGTGACTCATTAACCGGCGAAACTCTCTCTGATAAAGCAAGCAATAGTTTGTCCACTGCCGCTCAGGAATTGTTGAAAACTTCTTTAAAAAACAGCAGCGACCATCTCAGCGCCGATAATGGTGCTACCGGAACTTCAGTGGAAGTGACTGCAAAACAGCAAAATTGGTAAGTTTGGAATGTCTTGATGCTTTAATGTAGCGACACCCTGGCAGTTCTGACTTTGGATGTTTTGTGTCAGTGGAAGACAAGTGAGCTAACTTTGGGGCAGTTCGGATGCAATCACTTTTACTAACTTAAAGATGTCACTGCCTGGTGGCGCACACATCTCGATTTATGTAGCCCATAGTAATGTTTGTCTGTTTCTCCTCTTGCGTCATTTAGCTTTTTAAATATACTTTGTCAATAAAAAGAGAACTGTTTTCAATAATAACAACAATATTATGACAACAATATTCACTTATTCTTTGGGACCAATTGAAAATAATGAGAATAATAATTACTTTCCCGTCATTAAATTTGGTGCACTAACTTAAATCAGATTAGGGGTGACCAAAGCCTTCTCTTGTGAATTTGCGGGCATTTAGAACACCATATTTATGAAAACGGAACAGGGGCCAAGACACCAGTCAACATTTGTAGTAGCTAGTACTACTAATGTAGTTTGTTTTAGTTAATATATGGCGCGTAGCCTATGCGAAAGCAGTATTTAAATCATTGCCAAATGTCTCGATAAGGTATATATTGGGCGGTTGTGTGAGATTTGTTTGTTGTTGTTTTTTAAGCTTTGCAATAATGCGTCGAAAAGAACACCAGGTTTCTCGTGGAGACAAATGGTGAAGTCTTCACTTGCAGATAAGTGATAAGTGATGTCCTTGGTATGTCTGTCCTCGAAGCAGGTCCAGTCGCTATGTCTTGATCACGAGTTCCCAGCACATTTTCAAACTTTGTTCAATGTCGCATATGGGATACCCCTTCATATCATGTATCTTGTCGGTTAATGCTTTTATCTAATTACAGCTTGCTAATGTTGAGCCACTTGATGTGGATGACATTCTGTCATCTGGTAGTTTTGTTCCCAGGTGATATTCTATTTTCTATTCAGGTCAGATTTGTCGGATTAGATGGAAATGTGGAGGGTGGTTAATCTTTTGAGTAAACGTATGCCACAGATGTAGATCAAATCCTGTGTGCCACCATTCAATTAAAGACAATTCCTCACTGTTGTCACTGAATGTTTTAAAAAGACTTGTATATAACATTTATTGTCAAGCAAAGTTCTCTGACACTTTATCCAAGATCTGTGTCAAATACAAGTGAGTGCCATACCAGGTCTTACCTCGACTGTTTTTTTTTTTAGTCTTATTATTAAATCTTTTTAAAATCAAGACATGAAGGCCAACTTTAAATGTTTGCTCTTGACCTGACATGTAGCCTGTGTACAATAAAAATGGACATTTTGTGAAGAACAGTATGCCCACCTAACTTCTTGGAGGGTGAGAGGTAAACATCGGACACTGGTAAATATGGAGATAGGTTATCAACTGGAGGACTTGAGCTTTGATTTTATTGGTGTGTCATGGCATCTCTCTCTGGCCCTATACGGTGAAGTATTTTTCTCACACCCTTTACGGCATAGCCTATATGTTGCATGTGATTGTGGTCTTGATTATCTGAGGCCTTGTTGAGGCTGACACCATCAACTTTAAAATCTTCATTTGGATGGGTTGAGGGGGAAGTCGATGTTTTACATTACATCACATTACATTACACTTAGCAGACGCTTTTATCCAAAGCGACTTACAAAAGGAGGACATAATAGCAAACACATGTGTAGAGAACATCGAAGGTACCTATGTTAAGAGATGGTTAGTAGAATTTGGTTTTGTTAAGCAGTCTCGGAAAAGAAGGGTCTTCACAAGCTTTTTGAAGGTCGAGAGGGAAGTTGCTGCTCTTGTAGGGACTGGTAGGTTGTTCCACAACTGAGGGACAACAACCGAGAAAAGTTTGGAGTGACCTCGCTTCGTTTTCAACACCTTGTAGAGAATAATGGTGGTCGTGAAATGTAGCCCTTGTGTATTTTTAACCTTTTAAAAGGATAAGCCTCATTTAGGATGCTAAGTGCTAAGATCATTGAACGAGATCACGTGAGAACACCCAAAGAGCGTTTGGATGAATGACAACTTTTTTTGAAAGCAACACTGTGCGCGGAGTATTTGCTGCAACATGAGCCGTTGGCTTTTGCAAATGTACAGATAATAAAAGATGAATAGGATGTTGAAAGGTAAAGAAACGGCTGGAAGAGGATATGGAATCCATTGTGGAGGGGGTTTTCTTGTTTGGGATAATGGGCCAGACCTGAGCATCGAGGTCTTCCCTCGGTGTACAATGATAAAGTTCGAGCAAACAAATCACATCCTCTCTTGTGTTCACCTGAACAAGCGCAGGACCCCTAACTCGGGTCTTTTCAACCAGTAAGCAACCTGATATGTAATTATGAAAGGGGTATCTCTGTTATATGTTCCAACGTCAGCTTGTAACTTATAATTTTAGTGCGTCACACAGTTACCTAAACATTTATCTGCCATTTATTTGACTGTTCACAAAGAATTGTTTTCCTTTATAAGACCACAACAACCACCGTCATTGTCTTGTGGTGGTGTCATTTTCACATAGGAGATTTGATTTTCTTTATTATTGAAAAGCGTTGGAGTTGATAGCGAATGTTTTTTTTTTTTGTGGCCTGAGAAGCTCTTCCTTCTGATCTAATAGAAGCGGTGAAAACTGGTTACGGCTGGTTGAGCTCAACCACTATGTTATGGGTAATTGATACTCATACGTCACCAGAGATCCATAGCCCTTAGCGTTGTTATTGTCGTATGTGGATACCGCTGCAAGTTCGCAGAATTCGTGTGGCACAGTGTAGTCACAACACAGAATTCCCAGGGTGATTGGACTGTTCCACGTAGTGGTGGTTGTTTTTTGTTTTTTTGTTTAAACCACAACACACCTGGATCTGCATTTTGTGTTTTTCATCCTTTCCTGTTTCTTTCTTGGTAAGACAAAGAGAGTGCCTCCTTTCTGCGTCAACGGTGTTATTCACCGACCTGCATGTTCCCTCAGGTGAGCAGTGAGAAGTGTCATGCGCTTTTGTGTAGGTAGTCATTGTTGTTTTTTCCCCTCCTCCTTCGTCTCCTCCTCCTCCTCCTCCTCCTCCTCCTTCTTCGTCAATGCCGAGCGCACGTCTCAGGTGTAGATGCAGTAATGCAGTATGCGCTCACCAACAGGTGTGGTGTTGGAAACGCCTCCGAGAGCAGATGTTTTAAGAGCAGTATTAGAGACACAGGAACGGTTGAGGCTTCGCTCTGTGTGCCTGATGAAAGATCAAAAGCAGCCCTTAATTCTTCTTCAGTGTCTGCTGTCATTGCCAGCCTTTTGAAGAGCCACCCCCTCCTAACTGCAGTGACAGTTTTGCCTCAGGCTCAAAACTTTTGAATTGTCAGATCAACTTCAGTCACCCACCAGTGTCCAAACATTCAAAGTAGTTAAGAGAGAATTATGATCTGAAGATGGTATGTTTCCATCACGACTGCTGTGATAGCAGGTGCTTGATACATCGTAGTTTAAATTTATGAGCAGAATTTAAAACACTGTCTATGTAACTCTGGTCATTCCTTAAGTATAGGCGGTAAAGCAAGTAGCCTGCAGTGGCTTGAAGGTCATGCCTTCAAGGTGAGCGCAGCAGCGTGACGGAGCGAAAGGCTGGTGGTAGGACCTTGGGCCTCTGGAAGAGGAAGGAGCTGGTAGCGCCCCAGTGGGTGTTCCCAGCTCCGAGATCGCAATTAATTTGTTTGCTTTTCCAGCGGATGTGGCGGGGGTTCTGACATTTCTGATGTGCAGTAGGCAACTAGTCCGGTACAGCCTGACATGCCCCCCCCCCCTCCCATGGAAAGAAAAAAAACACTATCTAGCTCAGAGTTGGTGAGTGATTTAAAACGCTAATGGAAAAGCTTTTTGTACTGTCCTCTTTAAAGAATGTATCCATCTGACCTGATAAATCAGTTTTATTGCGCAGGCCAAATGAACAGATAGTGTTTTGGCATATATCTGTGCTTTGTGTTGGACTTTTTTTATAGTTCTAGCAGCCATGGCCTTGCTCAAACATTTTTGTGTAACACGAGCTGTAATAAGCAAGGTTTTTAAGAGGTAAAGTCAGGGCATTGTTGTTTATCTTTGGCTCTATCATCTGTGTAATCAGACCAGAAGTAGTTTGTGTGGAACACTCCTCACCCCTCCCAATAATCAGTCCCAAAATTGTCCGTTTCTCTTGAAATGCGAGCACGCTTTTTGTCAGTTTGCCTGCTAAGGTTCATGGTTGTTTGACACTGCCTTACCAGTCTCAAGTTGGTGGACCTGGCATCCATATGGACACACACGGGCCATTAAAAGGCAGTGAAAGAGCCTTGCCCTCCTTCAGTTAACAGTTTGCTCTTAAATACAGCAAACACAGCAGTTGGTCAGCCATCGCTCTCCTCTGCGTGGGAAAGGCTGCGCCGAAAAAGAACCTGAAAAGCTGCCGTCAGGTCCGGGGTGCCTCCCACGCGCGTGCGGATCCTGGAGTGACCCGGAGCTGGACGGCCCAGCCTCCAAGCAGGATGCAGGGGAAAAAAAAAAACACGCAGTCGCTGAAAATATTTGGCAAATGAGAACAGCAAGTGTCTTGACTTGCGGAGGCCGGGGAGCCTGGGTTTGATGGCGCGTGATGGATGTTGTGTGATGTGGGCCCAGCCAATGGCGTTTGAGTGTGAAATGTGACACTGTGGCTCATGGGAGGTGGGGGGTCAGGGGTTGGGGGGGATATAATGAGCTTTTACAGTGCAGGTAAGGTGAGCGGGAGCGGCACACAGGGACAGTTCCACGCAACATGCACCTCATGCATACATGTGTGTCATAAGGCTGCTCGATTATGGAAAAAATCTGAATCACGATTATTTGGGCCAAAACTGAAATCACGATTATACAAACGATTATTTTGTTTTCCTCAGTAACATGCTTCATTTATTGAAAATGTATTCAAAAACATTTCGAAAAAACATTCTTGTCCCTTCGGATTTTCCCTAATACCTTTCTTCGTAAACATTAGTAAGTCGCCTTTGATGTCTAATGTACAAACAGTAGAAATGTCTAATGTATACATCCAATGTACAGTACAAACAGTGGAAATTATTAATAATTAGGACAAAAATTGTTTCCCTCGATTTCATTTGTTTTGAGATCGTTTGGCCCTGAAATTGTTATCACGATTAGTATTCGATTAATTGAGCAGCCCTAGTGTGTCAGGTGTTGAAGCTGGCTACCCGAATGCAATAGTGTGGACCTGCCCTGCATTTAGTATTTGGATCCATGGACTTTCCCTCTTTTTTTCCCCCAGGAGGATTCATGTATTCAGCCTTTGTTGAGAGTGAAATGTGTCATGTAATTTGACTTTATGAGAATCCCGGTGTGTGGGAAAGCACCCCTCTTCTTTGCAGAGACCCTTTCGACCGGTTTTAAGAGATTCCTGGGTAAATGTAAAGGACGTAACGGAGGCTAGCGGACTGATGTTTATTATGGGCTGTTGCTCAGGGTTGCCAGACCCTGAAGTATTCTGAAATGCTTGGTTGCTAGGCAGCTGGGGGCCAAGAATGTCCTAAAATTGAATTCTTCTCGCGGGGGTCAGAAGCCACCCATTGTCCCGCTCACCGCTCTGCACCTTGTTTTGAGCGAGCCCTAATGCTATTTGTTGTAATTTGTATATGGTCGGAGAGTAAAAGAGGGCAGAGAGAGGGGGTTCACTCCAAATTGGGGGTGGGGGGGCGGGGGCCTTTGTGTGCACAGAAAGGACATACACATGTTAATGTTGGGCGATCCGTGTTCTCCTTTCAGATTGCTCACATTTCAGCTGGTCTGACATTTTAAGCAGTTTTCAGTCTCAGCATGGAACACGCCACAAGTAACAGATAACTTAATGACCCGGCAGACCGGCCCTCCGTTGTCACACGATGAAGTTCTCAGCTTGCCCCTTTTGTCCCCACCCTTTGTCCCTTTTCGCACGAGGCACCCAGAGTCAATTTTTTACAGTTCGTCTCAATTTCAGTCACCATACACAATATTGTTGGGCGGTTTTGTTTTATTTTCCTTTGTTTTGATGGAGCTACATTTAGCATTGGCGTACTTATGTACTTTGACTGACATCTCCTCCACCCCCCCAATGCAGCATCTGCATCCTAACCCTCTACTCTCTGTTCTTCCATGTGGTCCACAGTAATACTGGCTTTAGTGTTTCGTGTTGAGGTGTTGGCGTAGGTGTTGATGATAGTTTGGGGGGCTTGGGGGGGGGGGGGTTACTTGTGGAGAGGCCTGCAGGGGCAGCAGGGAAGGCCGAGGGATGGTGGTGGTGGTGGGGTTGGGTGGGGTGTCTCCTGCTCCAGAGGCTGAGTGAAGCCGATGGAGGGGGTGCAGGGGGGTGGGTGGGTGGGTGTTCGCCTGTTTTTGTGTAAACCCCGCCCAGCCTGGGCCTCCCTTGCGGGCCCTGCCGCTGTGGCTCTTTAAAGCCCTCGGGTTAGCCGAGCGCTCATGGCTGGACACCGGACAACAAAAGGGCCCCGGATATTTCCATGCCCGGGAGCCGTGTCGGCAGACCTGGGGGTCCCCGCTCCTCCCTTCCCTTCCCTTCCCTTCACCCCCCTCCCCCACCCTCACCCACGCCAACGCCAACGCCAACGCCCACCCCCCCCCCCCCCCCCCCCCATCCCTCCACTTTCTGTTTAGTTAGCAGCAGGACGAGGCTAGCTGGAGCATACATGTGAAAAGTCAACACGCTGGTCCCTGCCTAATCAGGCCCAGATTACCAGTTAAAACAACATCTCGCGTGTACACGCCCCCGTTAGATGCGCCCAGCACAAACATATTACGCAGCAGCGCGGCCCGCAAAAGCTGCGGATGGGTCTGCCTGTGAACAGCGAGACATTATCTCCGCAATCTCCCTCGGAATCTTAAAGAACACTGCTTGCTAGTTGTGTTTATTTGCTCCCTGCTTTGGGAAATGCGTATAAAGGCGTGTGTATGTGAAGTGTCTGGTGTGTAGTGGCAGTGAACAAATACTGGGGGGTGTGCAAGGCTGTGGCTTTTTAGTATACTCTGTGTGTGTGTGTGTGTGTGTGTGTGTGTGTGTGTGTGTGTGTGTGTGTGTGTGTGTGTGTGTGTGTGTGTGTGTGTGTGTGTGTGTGTGTGTGTGTGTGTGTGTGTGTGTGTGTGTGTGTGTGTGTGTGTGTGAGTTGGCTGATTGAGAGTGTGCAGCTGACAGGAAGAGGACAGCCACCAGTATGTATTGAGGTACACAGGCAGAATAACAAGCCGCCTCATTAGAAATAAACTCTCCCCAAAGAGTCTGTGTTTGCCTTTGCTTTTCTTGGAGAGATGCTTATGTCTTCCACAGAGCAAGAGACAAAACAAATAATACTAGCTCGCGAGGGGGGCCATTGTTTTTTAGACAATGACTATGTGAACCGCCAGAGAAATTAATCCCCCCTTACACACACACACACACACACATATACACACACACACATATACACACACACACATATATACACATACGCACGTACATACACACACACACACACACACACACACACACACACACTCTCTCTCATACACACACACACACACACACACACACACACATTTTGGCTCAGGTAAAGGTGTGCCGTTAGCAGGAAACGTGACCTATTTGACAAACTGTGAATCTGATTGCAGGGGTCAGGTTGCACACTTGGTCCAGGACCACAGAAATCTTTCTCTGGGCAGGAAAATGGTGATTAACATGTTTTTGATTGAACCAGAGCAAGATCAGGTCCTGTCCTGTGATAACTTATCTACACAGGAACATTTTCTGTGTCAAGGTAGCACCTCCATTGTCCACTGCCATTTCCATTGGATGTGGTGCTTAATAAAAAATACGTATTTCTTTCCAGACCTGTGAATGTTAAGTTAACATGTTGGAGGCTGAGATAGGGATTAATAATTAGCGACAGGCTAGCTTCAACTCATCTTGTCCAACTGGCTAGATAATCCTGTGGGCATCTGCCTTTCTGATCTTTTTATTTACTATGTGCTTCGAGATGAATACATAGATGTTGTATAGCAAGGAGGAAAGACTACACCCTTTGGGGCAACTGAAAACATAGTCAGCTCCTTCTAACTTGTGTGTAAATGTGTGTGCTTGAGTGTGTGTGTGTGTGTGTGTGTTGCGAAATGGCATGGGTACTTTTTTTTTCATCCTCTTCCCTGCGCTACCCCTTCCACATGAGTCAATGGCACGTCAGGGCGTAATTGCACAACAGAAGTCATGTCGCAGTCAAATGACTGAGGTACCATCAGCCGTCAGTCAGGAGCCCCAACCGCCGTGATTAAGACGGACACGTACTCCAGAGGGAGGACCAGTCATGCTTTTAGCACGTGCTCTCCGTAACCGAGTAACTAAGCGTGGTTCCAGATTTGGAAACACCGAAACAAGCAGCTGTATACATTTCAGTCTTTTTGAACTAACTAACTATGGTATGTATGTACATAGAATCTTTATGGGTGTAAGGTATGGTTTGTGTGTGCATTATATCATATGTGTTTGTGTTTTATAACTGTTCATAACTGTCTTTTGTAACTGAATATTGAGTTATATATTGATTTATTTTTTCTCTTTTTGTCATAGCGTTGACTGTGGTGTATGTGTAGCGCTGATGCAGGGTCAGTATGTAGTCTCTGTAGCAAGCGGCATCCGTTACTCTGCCCTACAAAGGCAAAGTGCAGTAACTACGCAAACTTTGAAACTGGGTAACATGCCTTCCAAGTTGTCATACTGCCCAGTCAAACATGTTGTAGATGTAGTAGTGGTGATGCTTATATGCACTTTCTTAACAGAAAGAATCACAACAAGACAAAAAATGGTGTTACAAAGTCAATTTCTAGTGTAAACTCAGTTACACTGGAGATACTGCCTTTGACTTTGTAGGGCAGAACCCCCTCCACCCCTTCACTGTCCTCAGGAAACCCTGTTTATAATATGCGAGCGCAATATGGGCACAGCCATGAGACGGTTTGTAAATAAAAAAAGCGCTCCCAGCGACTGATTGGCTGGCCTAGTGGTCAACGGTCCCCTGTGTGTGTGTGTATGTGTGTGACTGTATATGACTGTGTGTGTGTGTTTGTGTCCATGCCGGGGGACCTCGGCCGATGGAGGCCACACAAAGGCACGCATTGTGAGCCGCAGATAGCCTGGGTCTCTGGCTATGCAGCAGGCCGCGGCCGTAATGAGAAGCGAGGATCTAAGGCTGCTCGATTATGGAAAAAATCTGAATCACGATTATTTGGGCCAAAACTGAAATCCCGATTCTTCAAATGATTATTTTGTTTTCCTCAGTAACATGCTTCATTTATTGAAAATGTATTCAAAAACGGATTTTCCCTAATACCTTTCTTCGCAAACATTAGTAAGTCTCCTTTGATGTCTAACAGTAGAAATGTCTTATGTATACATCTAATGTACAGTACAAACAGTAGAAAATAATTAGGACAAAAACATTGTTGCCCTCGATTTTATTTGTTTTGAGATCGTTTGGCCCTGAAATCGTTATCACGATTAGAATTCGATTAATTGAGCAGCCCACGAGGATCCCTCCATGTGCCCTTTTAACACACACAAGAGGCCAGCGAAAAGGCAGAGCCCACTTGCACCCAGTCACCTTTCGCTTTGCACAGTTTTCGCGTACGTTCGTTAATTGAACCTGTATTAAGAACTCTACCCAGCCATTCTTTGTCCATTTCATTCTATTCTTATATACTGTGTCTTCTATGCATCTGTTGTTGGCTGCTCCAAACGACATCTCACTATACTTTGTATACTGTACTTATATACTGTATAGTGACGACAAAGACGTCTACTTCTGCTTCTAATTCTGCAACCCCACCTCCCCTCCCCTCCCCTCCCCTCCCCTCCCCCAATTCCACAGTGCTCTCTAGCACACTCTTATTCCCACAGCTTTTGTGCACTTTAGTCATGTCTATATACACATACATATGCACACACACATATACACACACACACACACACACACATACACACACACATACATATACACACACACCCCAATCCTCTATACTTTAGCAGCGCTGCCATCAACACCAGCACCCATTAGCCTAAGGCCTGATCTGTTTTTGGAAGGCTTGGAAATGTTTACTTTAACCACGCCTTGCTTCCACAGTGTGATCATCCGGCCTGTTGCTTTGGGCTGGTGCACTCCAGTGTAACACCCCCAGCACCACACACACACACACACACATGGAGACACACACACAAATGGAGACACACACACACACACACACACACATGGAGACACACACACACACACACACACACACAAACACGACTCCTCTTACCCGGGTCACCCTTCCGCACTTGTTTTCCTTTTTGTGTCTCTCTGTTCTTTTTTTTCCCCCTCCCCAAGATCAAGTTCTTTCTCTTCATGGACTCTGACCGTCCCACCCCCATCCCCTCGCTTTCAATCACTCACCCGGCCTCTTTATCTCACTCTCTGTCTCTCTCTCTCTCTCTCCCTCTCTCTCTCTCTCTCTCTCTCTCTCTCTCTCGCTCTCTCTCTCTCTCTCTCTCTCTCACTCTCTGTCTCTCTCTCCCTCCCTCTCTCTCTCTCTCTCCCTCTCTCTCTCTCCCTCCCTCTCTCTCTCTGTCTGTCCCCTACCCACTCTATCCCTGGGGCTGTCCTTGCTGAGTGTTGGTTGAAAATGCACTGCTGATCTTTCTGTTCCCGCTTTCTCTTTTTTTTTTGGATCACATTTTTTTGTGATCCAAAATTGTTGTGATAATACAGCATGTGATGCACTCGCCACAAACCACACGCTTGTTCCCTTTAAAAGTCAAACAGGGCCTGACTTCAAAACCTCTTTAACAGTTGTCCACACACACACACAAACACTTTTATGAGACATTTCTCCCCTGACGCCACATCTTTCGTGGCCTTTCTGTCTCAGCAATAAGACAAAAAAAAATCTGTGTGATGTTGAATGAGCTGAGCTAAGTTGGTGCAGTGGAGTGCCCATGAACTGTGTGTGGTGTGGACATGGAAGGAATGAAAGGCCCTTATGTCATTGCCACATCACTGGCCTCCAGGCTAGTCAGGGCTACTCCAGGCTAGTCAGGGCTACTCCAGGCTAGTCAGGGCTACTCATTTGGAGCCCTGGGCTCAGATATTATGTGCAAGGGAGGCAGAAATCGCAGTGGTGTAATGACAGATTGCTGTTTCATTGCTACACTTTCATTGCAAAAGTCTCTCTGTCTCCGGTCTGCATGCAGTGTTCCCACACAGAATGGTTCTCTGATAAATCCATGTTTTATCTCTGTATTTACACTGGCCATGTAGGCCAAGAGTAGATGCAAAGAAGCACTACAATTTATAGAAAGTGTGTATTCTCGTTTTAGAGAGAAACCATGGTATATTTCAGTACCTCCGATACCTTATTAAGGCAGAATTGTTTTCTGAACACATACACACACACGCGCAACACACACACACACACATACACACCACACACCCAGACACACACAAACACACACACACCATACACACACAACACACACACACACACAAACACACACACACACACACCACACACACACACACACACACAAAAACACACACCACACCACACGACACGCACAAAAACACACAGCACACACACACACGACATACACATACGACGCACACACACACACCACTCATTATAGCACTGGCTGATTTAGCATCTGTATAAATATATTGGAGCCATTGCAAGCTGTCGGGTATATTTTTGATGTCTAAGTTTGTCCCATCAAATACAGGGCAGTGAAGCTGGCTGGACAGTGAGATCTCTGCGGCCACCCCCCCTCCTCTCTTAGTCCAACTCCAGTTTTTCACCTCTGTGGTAGCCTCTCTGCCGCTCCCATTC
This sequence comes from Coilia nasus, assembly GCA_027475355.1. NCBI lineage: Eukaryota > Metazoa > Chordata > Actinopteri > Clupeiformes > Engraulidae > Coilia > Coilia nasus. The sequence continues at coordinate 26,068,339 of CM050209.1, read as the reverse complement.
TCTCTGTCACTCTCTCCCATTTACTCTTACTCTTTCACTTACTCTGTCACTTTCTCTCTCTCTCTCTCTCTCTCTCTCACTGTCTCTTTCTGTATCTCTCTCCGTCTCTGCCTGGTTCCCAGAAGAGGCCATGCATGTGATTGTATGGGTCGATTTGGCCCAGATTCGCCTGTGAGTGGAGAGGAGTGGAGTGTCCCTGTCACATGTGACCATGGGAATGACTGACTGCAGCCCGGCTTCCACTGCCTCTCACTACGCTGCTGTACTAGCAAAACATGGCTGCTTCTCTCACGCTGCTGTACTAGCAAAACATGGCTGCTTCTCTCACTACGCTGCTGTACTAGCAAAACATGGCTGCTTCTCTCACTACGCTGCTGTACTAGCAAAACATGGCTGCTTCTCTCACTACGCTGCTGTACTAGCAAAACATGGCTGCTTCTCCCACTACGCTGCTGTACTAGCAAAACATGGCTGCTTCTCTCACTACGCTGCTGTACTAGCAAAACATGGCTGCTTCTCTCACTACGCTGCTGTACTAGCAAAACATGGCTGCTTCTCTCCGCTCTCTCTCTTGCTTTTGCCCCATTTCTCTATTGCGTTATTGGTATGACTTGTGTTCTTCTTTTCTTTCTTTCTTTCTTTCTTTCTTTCTTTCTTTCTTTCTTTCTTTCTTTCTTTCTTTCTTTTTTCTGTCTCTTTCTGTCTCTCTTTCTCTCTTTTTCTTTCTCTTTCTTTCTCTCTCTCTTTCTTTCTTTCCCCATTCCTGTTACCTTATATATATATATATATGCCACTCTCCTTCTATCCCTTCTGTCGCTCTTCTCCTCCCCCTCTGTCTCCTCTGTCCTCTGCTGAGGCCTCCCCCACTCCACTCCACTCCCAACTCTCCTACCCACACACACACTCTCTCTCTCTCTCGCTCTTTTTCCTGTGTGTGGTGGTCAGAGTAATGGCCAGCGAAGTGCTTTGCAGTGTGTGTGTGTGTGTGTGTGTGTGGAACCCACGGGTCTGTGAGTTGCCATTGTTTTCCCCCTGTCAGTTTGCATCAGTGCGCGGGGAGGCTGATGTGCACGAGGGCCGGGGCAGCAGCGGTGGGCGGCCCACATCTCCACATCTCAACCCACACGGGGCTCTTCTAGAGCCCACTGCCCCACTCCAGAGGCAGAGCCACTGCTAGCCTCCAGCCCAGCCTCTAAGCCTCCAGCCCAGTCTCTAAGCCTCCAGCCCAGCCTCTAAGCCTCTAGCCCAGCCTCTAAGCCTCCAACCCAGCCTCTAAGCCTCCAGCCCAGCCTCTAAGCCTCCAACCCAGCCTCTAAGGCACAGAGGCCCCACAAACATGGCGCTTCCCTACAGCAATGGCGCACCCTCACAGCATGGTCCACCCTCAGAGCAGTGTTTTGGCTGTTAACATAAAACATGCTAAAACATTCTACTAGGAAAGTTTTACTGGTCTGGTCCATAGGTTGAGGGTTGAGGCTGTGGGCCTTTTTGAGGTAACCTGACTCGATGCCAGACTAGGCTCAGCCTTATTTTAGTACAGGAACATCTGACTTGGAGGAAATCACGTCTTCTGTGACACTATTTCATGGCTGCGAGTTTTTAAAAAGATTAATTAATGGAGTAGTAGAATATGACAGTTGAAAGACTTTAGAGTTAAAAGCATGTCCTGTTGGCAGAAACCTAAAAGTTTTTCGGAGGGAGCGGATGTCCTTTCTTGTAAGCGACCTGTTGAATGATTCACCGTTCTGGACGTGTGAAGGCGTTTGTTCTCGGCGGTGGCATTCCCGAATCAGCAAAGCGCGTGAATGTTTAACCTGCGTCGTGTGCGCAGGTCACATTGATAAAGTGTCACGCTCCTCTCTCTCACTCGCTCTCTCTCTCTTTCTCTCTCTCTCTCTCTCTCTCTTCCCCTCCCTCCCTCGCTTTCTACACCCCCTCAGGCACAACCAGCATGTGCCGCACAGGAAGTTATTTTGTTCTAGCCTGAGGATGTATTTCTGGAGTGTCTTTTCCTAGAAGAGAGTGACTGCATTCCTCAGGCACAAATTTGGGTGGGTAACGGATCCATAAGAGTTCTGTCAAGGCAGGAGAGAAGAAGGTAACCAAACCAAACCGCCAACGCATTTTCCCACCTTAAAGTTTTTGTATGTAAGAAAAGAATCATATTATAACTAAGTAGTGATAAAATGGTCTTGATATGTCACCAGAGATTAGGGAGACAACAGTAGTACAGCCAGGATATTTGTATTTTAAAACTTCATTTTTATAGCCTGCAAATTCTGTTTGTTTAGATTTTTGTGTCATGTGGTACAGTATTTAAAATTGGATTGCAGTGCCAGTTTTAGCTGCAGTCTTACATATAGCACCTGTAACATTTGAGAAGCATTTGGGATGAGTTTGCCATAGGGTTTCAAGTCAAGGTTGGCATAAACTAGGGGAAATGTGAACGACTGTGCGAAATGTGAATTGCTGCTGCCTATTAAAGGCATCCCAGTCAAAATGCACACTGGTTAGTTTGCACAGTGCAAGAAAGAGGGCCAGTTATAGACCCAAAACTTGCCCCAAATTTCACCAACCGCAGACCTACTAACAGATCTCACTGGTTTGCTTGGCAGAAGCTGCAAATGCCACAAACGCTAACTCATCAACCTCCAAACGCCAACCCATTAACGTCCAAGACGTCCTGTGGGGAATATTTTTTTGTATGTCAGCGTATCTAGGAATGTCAACACAGTTCAAGCCCAAGTCTTATCTAGTACTTATTGGACAGTTTGCCGTTGACCGTTTGCCATCAAACACTTTGGCTGTTGTCGAAGACATTCTTTCATGGGGATAGTGAGGAAAGACGAAAGGTCTTACGCCACTGGGCCTCAGACAGCTACCCTGTGAGAAGTACAGCCATGTTCCTTATGAAGGCATTCCTGCCTGAGGTGGAGAAGCAGAACTCTGATTTTATGGACTTGTATTTATGACACATTTATGAGCGTGCGAAGGGAGATTTTGAGCATGCAACAATGTATTTTGCAAGCACACATCTTATATTTTCAGGAAAATTAAAGGCGTGCTCACAAAACCTATGGTGCAAGTTCTGTTTTTGCGCGCTCAGAAATGTATCACAGATATAGCCCCTTGTGATTCAAGATTTCATTTTAAGCTGCTGTGTGTATTCCAGCTCTGTGTTGTACCTGACCATGGCACCTGTTGTGTGATTGGGTGAGTGTAGGCAGTCAGTGAGAGAGAGAGAGAGAGATCAGATCCCCCTGCCCCATCCTAAAGCCAGCAATCCCACGTGTTCAACCCTTATCCTCTGCCCTTTCCCTCTGTCTCTGTCCCCTTTCCTCCTCTCCTCCCACCGTCTCCATCCCCTCCTCTCCTCTCCTCTCCTCTCCTCTCCTCTCCTCTCCTCTCTCCTCCTCCTCTCCTCTCCTCTCACCGTACTCAACCCTCACATCCCCTCCTCTCCCATCCTCTCCCCTCCTGTCCAAACCCAACCCTCACATCTCCTTCTCACCCCTCCATTCTCCTCTCACTGTCTCCTCTCCTCCCCTCCTGCCCCCCCCCCTCCTCTCCTCCCCTCCTGCCCCCCCCTCTCCTCTCCTCCCCTCCTGCCCCCCCCTCTCCTCTCCTCCCCTCCTGCCCCCCCCTCTCCTCTCCTCCCCTCCTGCCCCCCCCTCTCCTCTCCTCCCCTCCTGTCCCCCCCTCTCCTCTCCTCCCCTTTCACCATACCCAACCCTCACATCCCCTCCTCTCACTGTCCCCTCGGATGCCCTCCCCACCACTCTCCCTCCCCTAACCTCCTCTCCCCTCCTCTCCTGTCCTCTCCTCTCCTCTCCTCTCCTCTCCTCTCCTCTCCTCTCCTCTCCTCTCACCATCTCCTCCCCTCCCCTCCTCTCATCATCTCCTCCCCTGCCCTCCTCTCCTCTCACTGCCCCCCCCCCCCCTCCTTTCCTCTCCTATCACCCCCCCCCCCTCTGTGGTCTCCCCTTTTGCAGGCCATGCTCCACTTCCAGGCCCTGGCTGGCCACTGGGCCGCTAACGGACTGTCTGCTCGTCAGGCCACTCGCCTCAATCGGCCTGACATGCTGGAGAGGGGGCTGGGGTGGGGTGGACGTCGAAGAGAAAGACAGAGAGAGAGAGAGAAAGAGAAGGGCCTCAGCTCTGGGTGGCCTGCACGACAGGGGTATAGTGAGTGGGGGTCTAATGTAAGAAGAGTAGAAGAGGAGAGGGTTTCTTTGGATAATGGATTATAGGCCATGTCCATCCCCCAGGCCTCTACTTAGTGCGGTCAGTGTGCTGTCTTATGTGTACACAACACTCACATTATATGTCTATGGACTATTGGGTGCTGCCTTATACATTATCAAAGTAGCTGCTGGTACGGCAGTTTCCATGCCCCTATAACTGGTGTTATTGGTACAGAAATACAGTTAAGATTGGGGTTAGGTTATGGTTGGGGTTAGGGTTGGGGTTAGGAGGGAGTTTTTATCTGATAAATCTGTGGGAACCCTGTCTGAGTGTAGTACAGGTTCCAAGTTCCGGACCTATAACTTTACAAGTATTGGTGCGGAAGAAAATGGACCTATAAGGTTCTGGGGAATAGGTGCCGGACCAATATCCTTACAACTACTGGTACGAAATTCCAGACCTGTAGCCAGGTCAGTTTATTGTTATTTTGTAGTGCAAAAATCACCATAGTACCTTAAACGGGAATGGTCAGCAGTTTCCAATTAGTTCTTTTGATTGTAAACTTCATTTTACATGCTAGAAAACTAGAATACTTTTATATTCTAAAACATACTACATACTTAGTTACAATTCACTCTGTGTGCAACACTGTTCACTGTTCACCCTGTGAAAACGGCTGAAAAAACACAGCTGGCCCCAGCCTTTTGTGGCCTGCTGCATCTGGTCTAGGAGTGTGTGGGCTAAAGTGAGAGTGTGGAGTATGTGTGTTGGTGCTGCTGTGTGAGAATACTGGTGTGTGTGTGTGTGTGTGTGTGTGTGTGCACACATCATGGCTTGAGCTCTGGGAATGAGTGTGTGATTCGGGACAACTCTAACACTGTCTGTCTGTCTGCTGTCCTTGCTCGGAGTGTGTGGGCTGAAGTGAGAGTGTGGAGCGTGTGTGTGTGTGTGTTGATGCTGCTGTATGAGAACGCTGGTGTGTGTGTGTGTACATCATGGCTTGTGCTATGGGAATGAGTGTGTGATTGAGCACAACCCTAACCCTGTCTGTCTGTCTGCTGTCCTTGCTGAAAGCGGGGCGGTATGCATGGAGATGTTTGGGATGCATTGGTGGGGAATCTGCTCGTGCTGGGCTCTCCTTGCTGGAAGTGGGTTAGTGTGCATAGTGGGGATTGTTTTTGGGTTGTGTGTGTGTGTGTGTGTGTGTGTGTGTGTGTGTGTGTGTGTGTGTGTGTGTGTGTGTCTGCACACAGCGGGGCTGGGGTGGGGGCAGAATGTTATGACTGTAATGCACAGGTTGCAGTGTCCTCCATACTGTGGGATGTGGGATGGTATGTGTTGAGTTGTTTGGGGGCAGAGGGTGTGTGTGTGTGTGTATGTGTGCTTTTGAGGGGGGAGCAGGCTGTCTTGTTTCTTTGAACCAGGGGGCTTGCACTTGTGCCTCTGTGTGTGTGTGTGTGTGACTGACCACACGTGTGTCTGTGTGTGTGTGCTTGGTGGAGTGGAAGGTGTGTGTGTGTGTGTGCTTGGTGGAGTGGAGTGTGTGTGTGTGTGTGTGTGTGTGTGTGTGTGCTTGGTGGAGTGGAAGGTGTGTGTGTGTGCTTGGTGCAGTGGAGCGTGTGTGTGTGTGTTTGGCGGAGTGGAGTTGAGCATGTGGGTGTGTGCTTGGTGGAGTGGAGCGTGTATATGTGTGTGTGTGTGTATGATCGGGGAGGGTGGTGTGTGTGTGTGTGTGTGTGTGTGTGGGGGGGGGGGGTCCTTCAGTCCACCAGTGGGGGCAGGCAGCGCTGCTGCTTCTGCTGCTGCAGTGAACAGCACTGAGTGGGAGGAATTTCCCTGCATTCCAGCCACATACCAGCGCCAAGCAGCAGTGGCTCCCGAGCCTGCGCCCTGCACTGAGCACAAAGCAGCCGACCCCCCCCTCAGACCCCCCCCCCCCACCAGCCCCACAACTCCCACAACTCCCACTGGCCACCTGCCTTGGCTACCACCAGCCTGGCCCTCAGCACACTGCCAGAGTCATTGCTGTGTTGACAGTAGTGGCTTTTTTTTTTTTTTTTTTAAACAAGGACTTAGTCTTTGTAGCACAGCTGGTCTCTGGTCTTGGTTTCTGTGTTTTCCATCCTCAACTGGCCAACAAGCCAGTTTTAATATATTTAAAACGTCTGTTTCAAAGGGACTTTAGCACTTGCTGTTAACTTGTCGGTACAAATATGACTGGTCTCAGATCAGTTGGAAAGTAGTGTAGGTTGGAAGTCATCTCTTTTTTTTTTTTGGTTTCACATTTGAAAGCAAGTTGATGTAAAAAAAACAAAAAAAACAAACGCGGTTGACGGTGAAATGGTGCATGCATGGTCTATGTGCACAGTGTGTGGTTTGACTTGCAAATTGCAAATTGGTTTCTCAGCAAGTGTTGTCACATGCTGCTTAAGAGTTGTTCACAGCTGCAGCTGAATTCCACACTGTCTCTTTGGCCCTGGCGACACTTAAACGTGTGTGTGTGTGTGTGTATGTGTGTATGTGTGTGTGTATGTGTATTTGTGTATTCTACAGCCCTCGGCTGTGGCTAGATCTAAATTCAGAAATCATTTATTATAAGACGTTCGCCTCAGATTACCTCCAAAAATAAAAGTTATATTGAGGTTGTTACCCTTTCGTCAAAAGCCCATTTTTAGGCCGGGATCAGTCAGCAGTCGTCTAAAACGGTGTGTCCTGCTTTGTGAGTGAGGTGGACATTAGACTTTCGAGAACTGTCCAAGAGAAACAATCGGCCTCTCTCCCCCCCACAACAAAAAAAAAACAAAAAAGCAGACCTTAGTAAGGAAACTGGTGCGTGTGTGTCTGTGTGTGTGTGTGTGCACGCGTGCGCATGGGTGTGTTAGTGTGCTTATGTGTGTGCGTGTGTGTGTGGGTGTGTGCATGTGTTTGTGTGTGTGTTTGCATATGTGTGCTTTGTGTGTGTGTGTGTGTGTGTGTGTGTGTGTGTGTGTGTGTAGGCGTAGTCATTCAATCCTCTGGTGGGCAACTCATCACAACCAGCCATGAATCTGACGTGCAAAAAACTGTTGTCGCGAACAGAGCACAGAACGTTTTCACCTTTAAGCTCGGTGCTATTTTTATTATTTATTGTGGTAGACCTGGGGTCAGACCCCATGCCATCAGAGCCCCCTTTGGTCACTTTGCTGCCCTGTGGCGTTTGGTGGCTCATTAATGGTTATTACCCCTCTCCTACCTGCCAGCACAAGCACAGGCCTTAGCCTGCATAGGGGAGAGAAGCTGACACCTTTTACTGGGCTCAGTGTGTAGCGGTGCACCCTCCGTCACCCCACATGTGTTTCCTATTTGCGGTGACATCAACCCCCTCATCTCCAACGAATGTGCTGTCCCCCCCTCCCTTCATTAGCGCTCTACCCCCAGCCCTGCACCCCGTTCCCCACCCCCACCCCCCACCCCCACTCCATACCTCCCCTCCCTTAAAGACACTCGGGACATCTCCCCTGTTTTTGCTGAGTTGTGTAACGTGCAAAGGCGACTGACGTCATTCCCGCCCTGTCCGTCGCACTGTAACGTTGGTGTGCTGACTGTAGACACACATGGGGTTCCCACCCCTGTAATGGCTTGAATACCCCCCCCCCCCCCATCGCCCCCATCACCCTCCTGTTCCCATGGTACCTCTAATGTCAACACCAGTTAAGTGCTTATTCCAAATGGAAAGGTCATATTACATGCACAGGACCGCTGCTCAACCGTCCTCCGGCCCCAGGGATCCATGGATCGGAACGGCCTCGACCGTTAGACCTGTCGTTAGCGTCAGCGTGAATTAACCCTCCGTGACTGGGGTCGGCCTGTACTGTGCTGTACGTGTTTGAAGTTGCTCCTGGATCGATTCCAGTCGGAGCATAGAGGAGAGGAAAAGGGGTCTAAAGATCATTGTTGACATAATTTCCGGGAATTTGTTGGATTATTCACTGGCAGGTTTAAACGTAACATTTTAAGATGGTTTTGGAAAATGTAGCGCATGAGACTGTGGTTGGGACTTTACGCCTGTAGTCTAGGCTTGTTTTCATTAACTATCAGTGTTCTTTCATGTCAGCAACCCCCCCTTCAACACACACACACAGACACACACACACACACACACACACAGACACACACACACACACAGACACACGCTTCATAAACCAGTGGTATGTCAAGGCCCAATAGCAAAGGTCAACAGCACCACAAAAACTTTTTTTTTCTTTTTTAAACCTGTCAGCTAGCTCCCCCATGATTGCAAGCGGAAGATGCGATGTGACAAAAAAAAGGCCCACCTTCCTTTAGTTATTTCTGCCAGAGTGTCTACTCTGAAGTGTGTGATGCACGCACAGGCTGCAGGATATGTGCGCCTGGGCACGCTTCCTCTTTTGGAGTGCAACTGCTGCATTGTTGTTCTGCACGTTGAAGAGGAAGTCTTCGCTGTGCACAAACATTGGCCACCACGCACGGACTACATTGAGAAAAACAGCACTGCTGGTAGGGTGATGTGTGTGTGTGTGTGTGTGTGTGTGTGTGTGTGTATATATATATTTTTTGGTTCAGAGGTCAAAAGTATTTTTTAAGCCAACCTGTTTTTTTTTGTTGATGTTTGCTGTAAACTTTGGTCTGTGTTCATTCGAACAAAAGTCTTACAGAGTGACCCGGGCATACAGGACCAGTGTTTCTGGGGAGAGAAAGAGCGGCCTGTTTAAGAATGCAGGAACTCCCACTCGGCCATGCTCACATGACACACACACATACACACATACACACACACACACACACACACACACACACACACACACACACACACACACACACACACACACACACACATACGCACAAACAAAACTCCTCATTTTGGACCACGAGAGAGAGGCGCACGCAAAAAGGGGTGACGGGTTAACCTGATCCTGCAAAGATAAGAAACGTCTGAAAGCGCATTTCCATATGCAGCATAATGGCCAGTCTTTGGTCGAGACGCCCGCCATAACTGCTGCTCTGCACGATTACAAACTGCCACTCCAGTGTTTTTACATAATTCTGAAACATTTAGTTCAGACAGTTCAAACTCCCCGAATTAATAATGAAGATATTAGTAGTGTAAAGGTACAAAGTAGTATGCTTGGTACTGGTGGCCTGGATCTGCTAAAGATGCTGCTGTGAAAACTGCAAAGCTGCAAAATTGAAACTGCGTAAGAAATACAAAGTTAGACTGAAAATTGCTGGCATGAGAAAGATAGAGATAACAAAATCCCCCCTTATCCTAAGCAGATGTAGGCAGGTGGAGCTGGGGAGGAAGGGGGAGCAATAACATGTCCACATGGCGCAGGAGCTGCGTGAATCTTGCATGCATTACATTATTACATTACATTACACTTGGCAGACGCTTTTATCCAAAGCGACTTACAATAGAGGACATAATCACAGCGAACAACACTTGCAGATACAAAGTGCACAGGAGATATACAGAGCAATAAGTGCAAATGCCAACTGGGGTTAATTTTTTTATTTTTTTATTTTTTATTTTAAGTGCATTAGTAAAGGGTCAAGCACACAACATGCCTTAGAGTCAATCCCGGGTCTGGGCCAGCTCAGGCGTTAGTGCAGTAAGTAGTCGTGGAAGAGGAGAGTCTTTACATGCTTTTTGAAGGTTGAGAGAGATGATGCTAGTCTTGTATCTTCTGTAGCTTCATGCAGACCATAGAATTTAAAGTATTGCTGCATTTTGGGAGCAAGAGCTGATTGGTTTACGTTACGACCAATTAACAGCGTCACTCAAGAGTTTCCTGTATGAACTTGGGTCATTCATTAGGTCCACAAGACTAATAATTGACATTTTGACAACGGTGAACAATTTGCTTAAATGCTCTGAGAGAAGTCATTAAGGGTTAATTTTCTTGAAAACAGCTGCATAGCCTTTTTTATTTATTTATTCCTTTCTTTTAAATAGTATAGTGTCTTCTCAGTTCAATAACCCCAATAAGCCTAATGGTCTGTTTGTCTTGTCATTTTGTGCCAAGTTAGCCTAGGGGTACTGGCACGAAGAGCTTTTTATCAAATGACCTCCAGAGCGCCTGACAGACGTGAAAGCCCCAATGCAAGCCAGAGAGCCTGAGGCTGGGGCTGAGGCTGAGACTAGATTCATGGCGGTCGGTGGACTAGTGTGCACCCAGTGCCCATCTGGATTGATTGATGGGGACACTTAGAGGTGGGGGTGCGGGCGCATCTGCATTGCATAACCCCATTAAATTTGGTTTCTGCTGTGTCAAGCGAGTTCTTTTCACCCCCCAACCCCCCGCTCAAGTCTGCTGCAGAAACATCTGAAAGGCTGACTGTGTGCTTCTCCCCAAAAAAAAAAAGGCTTTTGACAGCCCCAGGCATTTTTTTTTCTTCCTTTACGGGGGGGGGGGGGGGGGGGGGGGGGGGGGGGGGGGGCAAGCAGCTTCCGGTGGGCATGTATACCAGGGCCAGGGGTTTGTTGTTTGCTCAGAACGAGCTGTAATCTAAAGGCCCTCCACTGAACACGGCTCTGTTTGGGCAAGACCGCAGGCGGCTGGCCTAAAAAAAGACCTAAAGTTAACAGAGAGACTAAAGTTCAGTTTCGAGGTGCACCGATACCAGTTTTTGAAACGTGACACCGGTGCTGCAGCCTTCGTTTACAGTATGAACACGGCAACACTAGCTGCTTGAGAGTATCTCTGTGGAATAGGAAGCTTCTAGATTTCAGATGCAGGTGAAAGTAACACACAATTAACACGTGTAACACGTAAGCTTTCATTTTTTTGCGTAATTCTATGCCAAATATAATCTCTAAATGAAATTGTGTCTAAATAGACTCTTTTAAAATAGTCCCTTTCTTCTAAAATAATGAAAATTAATAGTACACCCACTGTTTTTTAAACAAGTTGACAGCAGTTAAGATATTACTTAACTTTCCTGTCGATAATCTGAAATGGAGAAATGAAAGGAGAAGTTAGATGAGAAGACAGAAGTAGCACCATGTCTGAATTAAAACCGAACATGGCCAACAAGTATCGAACCCTTGCAGCCCGATCGTACGGCATGTAAATAAATTACTGCTGTGAAACCAGTTTGAGCCAGTCGGTTAATTCCAGGTGCACATTTTTTTCGTGGATGCCACCCTGGGGCCTGGAAGAAGAGAGAGGACTGGCCAATGGCACAGGCAGCACCAGGGTATCATTGCCAATGACCCGGGCATAATGCAGTCCCACCCCATTAGCCAGTGCTACTGCCAGTCTAGGCTGGCATGGATCACTGCAAACTCCCATATCTGCCCTGATTCTTTTTCTCCTGTATTTTCTTACTCTGACCCGTCAGTCAGTAGTATTTACTAAAGACCTGCACTGTGCACGGAGGGGGCTGGTCAAATTCTTCTCACCCCAGGGAAGTCATTGTTCCCGGTGCCCAGTTGGCCGTGGCGACTGAGCTGAAGCGCTATGAAGGCATGGCGAAGCATCTTATTGCGGTCCTCAGACACGCAAGCCCCAGGGCGCCCTGTCACAGAGGGTTTAGATGCGAGGGTTTAGACGCCTCTTCCACAACCACCCCACCCTACCTCACCCTGTTGTCCCTGCCTTCTTCTGCAAGCATCACCCACACTCTTCATCAGAAAGTGTGTGAAGTAAACTTTCTTTTTGCTATTCAGCCTCCCCCTTTTGGACCTTGGACCTTCATGCGTCATATATTTGTTTACCTTTACATATATTTGTTTACCTTCATGTTTTCACAAATAAACTGCACCTTCAAGTTGTGACTCTTTACTTGGAGTGGCTGTCGGAGTGTCGATGTCCCCCTCGCGCCTCCTTGAGAAGCACAGGGCATCGTGTCTCCGCTTGGGAACTGGGGACTCCATCGTGCCCTCCAGCAGTGGCAGCAATTGTGTGAACCGGTAACCTGAGTTTTTTGGGAGCAGTGTTGCCCATGAGAAAGGGTGTGCTCAGCACGCTCAGCGTGTGTGTGTGTGTGTGTGACACTGTGTGTGTGTGTGACTCTGTGTGTGTGTGTGACTCTGTGTGTGTGTGAGACTGTGTGTGTGTGACTCTGTGTGTGACTGTGTGTGTGTGACTCTGTGTCTCTGTGTGTGTGTGTGACTCTGTGTGTGTGTGAGTCTGTGTGTGTGTGAGTCTGTGTGTGTGTGTGTGTGTGTGTGTGTTTGTGTGACTGTGTTTGTGTGACTGTGTGTGTGACTGTGTGTGTGACTCTGTGTGTGTGTGACTCTGTGTGTGTGTGACTCTGTGTGTGTGTGTGTGTGTGTGTGTGTGTGTGTGTGTGTGTTTGTGTTTGTGTGACTGTGTTTGTGTGACTCTGTGTGACTCTGTGTGTGTGTGACTCTGTGTGTGTGTGACTCTGTGTGTGTGTGTGTGTGTGTGACTCTGTGTGTGTGTGTGTGTGTGTGTGACTCTGTGTGTGTGTGTGACTCTGTGTGTGTGTGTGACTCTGTGTGTGTGTGTGACTCTGTGTGTGTGTGACTGTGTGTGTGTGTGTGTGTGAATCAGTGTGTGTGTGACTGTGTGTGTAACTGTGTGTGTGTGTGTCTGTGTGTGACTGTGTGTGTGTGTGAATCAGTGTGTGTAACTGTGTGTGTGTGTGTGAGGGAGAGAGGGAGGCACACAGTCTCGGCTTACGTGGAGGCTTGAAATGGATTCTCAGCCGCCGGCTCTTCCACATCCCACCTGCGCTGGGGCCCACAATGCCCCTTTGTCTGGCCGCCCCATGGCACTGTGGGATAGCTGTTATTCGAGAGGCGAGGGCCTGGCCGCCACCACCAACCCCTTTCTCATTCAGCGGGGAGATGGCAAAGTCCCGCTATCTGGTTTCATTTTGTTCCTGTGCCTGCCTGCTGTCAAGAAAATACTTTATCTCTCGACTCAGTATGTTATCACCAAACGGACACAAGACAAGTGTTTATCAGCTTTGCACCACCTCGGCACCGAAGGAGAGAGTGCTCAGCAAAACCAGCAGTTCCCGTCTCAGTTCGCAGTCTCTGACTCACAGCCCCAAAGCACAGCCCTTTTATTGACACACACAAAGCATGGTCACATCAGATATAATAATGTTGTTTTCAAGTTGTGAATCTCCACTCTGCCTGCTCAGTCACCTTTCACTTGCCCCCACTTGGGGGGGAGGGGGCTTCCTGTTCCCAGTTCTGTGACTGCAGTTGCGGTTGGACAAGTTAGATGATGATGGATATCACATGGATGCAGACAAGTTAGATGATGATGAGTTAGGTATCCAATGGAGGCAGACTTTGAGCTGCACCCTGCACCCTTACACACACAAGCAGTATATGTTTTATTATGTGATGATACAAAAAGCATTCTTAATTGTATTTACCCCTGCCTCCAACTCTGGAGAGGTTTGCCCCACCCCCACCCGTTTAGTTGTTGGTCTCAATGGCAAAGAGCTCTCCAGTTGTTTGTGTCCTGCCCTTCATAGTCAACTGCCCCCTCGCTATCGGGTGTTTTCCAGTCCAGAGAAAAAAAAAGAAAAAAAAAAGTTTAGTTCAGTTTTCTGAGTGGTTCTGCGATGTGCGTTGTTGTCACGACTGCTGCTAAGAAATGCTTTTGTTTGGAAGTTCAGCAGGTTTTTTCTTTTTGCTCATACATGCATGTGCGTGTGGAGAGGGGAAAACACTACTTTCAAGATGGTGGGAGTTCTGTTGACATTTCCCCCAACCCGCCCTCCCCCCCGTCCAACACGTCTGTCTTTGTGAGTGGAGATAATAAAACAATTCTGGAACATTTTCTGTCCTGGATTTGGTTTACGGTGGTTTGAGGTCTTGGCCTCGTTTGGACGCTTCCACTGTGAGCCCCTTTGCAGATCATTCAAACCCATTAAGCAGACGTTGACTTGTCAAAACAGTGGGCAGCGAAAAAAGAAAAGGTTTTCTCTTCCTGCTCCAAGCAGTAACGGCCGCAGCCTATCAGTCAGGGAATATATTAAAAAAAAAAAAAAACACCCATCATCATGCGACCACAGAGCTCATAAAGTCTGTCTGTCTGTCGGTCTGCCTCTTCAATCTGTCACTCTTGCTCTACTCCCCTTTTCCCTTCTTTTTAGCCCCTTTTTTATGAATCACAATTGCACAAAACAAGCAGGGCTATTGATTGGGTGTTGGGGGTAGGGGTGATGGGTGGTGGTGGGTGATAGAGGGGGTGGGTGATGTTAAGGGTCGGGGTGACTGGTAGTGGAGGGTGTTGGGGGTAGAGGCGATGGGTGGAGGAGGTGGTGGTGGTGGAAGAGGAGGTGGGTGATTTTGGGGATGGGGGTGATGGGTAGTGGAGGGTATTGGGGGTGGGGGTAATGGGAGGAGGGGGTGGTGGGTGTGGGCTGCAGCTGCCCTCTGGGCGGCCCTGTGGCCGTGACCTGGCTGCAGCACATGTGGGCAGAGCAGAGCGGAGCGGAGGGGAGGGGAGGAGCTCCAGCCCAGGAGGGACCCGCTTTTGGCAGCCGCTCGTCCTCTCATTAAAAACAAACTCTTTCTTTCTCTCTCCCTCTCTCCCACTCTCTCCCTTGTGCACTCTATCTCTCTTTTTCTCCCTCTCTCTCTCCCTCCCTTTCTCTCTCATTCTCCTCTCTCTCCCCCCCCTCTCTCTTTCTCTCTCTCTCTCTCTCTCTTTTGCTCTCTCTCTCTCTCCCCCCCCCTCTCTCAACTTCTCTCCCTCTCTCCCACTCTCTTCATTGTGCACTGACTTTGTCTCTATATCTTTCTCTCTCTTTTTTTCTGCCTCCCTCCCACTCTTTCTTCCTCTCTTTCCCTCCCTCCGTCCATCTTTTTAATTCTCTCTCTTTCTGTCTCTCTCTCCAACTGTCCTATTCTCTCTCGTCTACTTGTTGTTTCTCTTTTTTTCTTTCGCACTCTCTCTCTCTGTCTTTCTCTCTCTCTATGTCTCTCTCTATGTCTCTCTCTCTCTCTTTCTCTCTCGCTCTCTCTCTCTCGCTCTCTCTCTCGCTCTCTCTCTCTCCTGTTGTCCTGCTGCCATTGTGTCTCTTCTCTTCTCCCTGACCCAGTCTGTGGTTGTGGTCGTGGTGGGGGGATGAGAGGAACCAGTAGACATAATGGATTTAATGAGCCTTTAACCTGAAGTAGATTTGGGTCTGTGAGTAGCAGGTATTTCATTGTTCACTTTTAAGTTTTATATTTGCATTTTGATTGAGTTAAAAGTTTAGTCGTGGTGTTTTGGTTTTTCTGTTGCCCCGTTCATCCATCTCCCTGTTGGTGTTTCTCTGCCCCCTCTCTCGCTTTCTCTCTCCTTCCCTCTCTCTGTCCTCGTTTTTTAAAGACAGGCTAAGTGTTTGGCCCTGAAAGGCCTTTATTCCCCCAGTAGCGTGGCAAGGGCACTGAACAATGCTGTCAGAGCTCATTTGGATGATGTACTGTAAATCTCACTGGCTCGGACGGCAGCGGCTCCTTATCATAACATCCTCTCTCTCGTACGAGGCCCGCTATTTACTCTGAATCCACTCACTCACTCATTCACTCACTCACTCACTCACACACACACACACACACACACGCACACACACACACACACACACACACACACACACACACACACACACACACACACACACACACACACTCCTCCCTCCTCCTCCTTGCTGCCCTCCTACTCTGCCTTGAGTGCGGACAGCGCCCTGGGTGTCGCGGTGATTGTGAAACCCCTCCACAACTCTTTGGCTCCCGCGAAAAAGACCAGCCACCGAACCGCCATTGTGAATGAACTGAGTGTTGTGGCACGGGCCAGTGTTTCTTTGGATACCCCTTGGTACACTGTTGCCTTGTTGCCCTGCTTTGAAACAGTTCTCCACACATTTCTGTTTGTATTAAAGGACTTCACATGCACACAGTGAAGTGCGATAGAAAGATTAACATCACAACTTTAATTAATCACATTGCCCTGCCTGCAAATACGATTACTTCTTGTTTCACGTAAGTACAGTTTTAGCACATAGGCTTGAAGTCTGAAGTCATGAAGTTTCTGATATTTGTTTTAAAAGTGAAGTCAACTGGGAGTAAGACTAAGCACAAAATAAGTTGTCATTTAGTGTGTTTGATGCTTTCCTTTCAGACTGTGAATTACCCCTTCATAATTGGGAGGTACTACCTTTTATGGGGGTTACTACCTTTTACATTAATTACTTTAATATGTTTGTACCCCCCATTTTTACCCTGCCACTTTTGTCTCTTTTGGGAGGGGGGTACTGGGTCTTGATTAGGGGGTATCATACCATTCCGGTCCCCCCTGTAATTGGAACTATAAATGCTTTTGCTGACTGTGTCCCTGTGGCCGCGCTGTTTGTCCCTTCCCAGCAGCCGTGACATGGAGCCCCGGGAGACGCTGCGGGGGCTGCAGAAGATGGAGGAGCGGCCGGAGGAGCGCATGATCCGCGAGAAGCTCAAGGCCACATGCATGCCCACCTGGAAGCACGAGTGGCTGGAGAGGAGGAGCCGCCGGGGACCCGTGGTGAGTTAACACACACACACACACACACACACACACACACACACACACACACACACACACACACACACACACACACACGTGCACAAGTGGCTGAAGAAGAGGAATTGGTGGGGCCCAGTGGTGAGCCTGCAGCTGCAGCGCACTCATAAATATCCACCCGTGCAGCAAAGAAAATATGCACACACACACCACACACACACACACACACACACACACACACACACACACACACACACAGATTCATTAACATGTGTGCTTGTTTTCAGTTATGTAGTGCAGCTCTACACACGTGTACACACACACAAACACACCCACACACACACACACACATACACACACACACACAGATTCATGAACATGTGTACTTGTTTTCAGTTATGTACCGCAGCCTTACACACGTGTGCATACACACACACACACACACACACATACAAACACACACACACACACACACACACACACACACACACACACACACACATACAAACACACACACACACACAAACACACACACATACAAACACACACACACACACACACACACACACACACACATACACACACACACAGATTCATGAACATGTGTACTTGTTTTCAGTTATGTACCGCAGCCTTACACACATGTGCATACAAACACACACACACACACACACACAAATGGAGGAACATGTATAAGTTGATATGTGTGGTCAGTAATGCAGGGCAGCTCAGCACACACATACAAGGCTTAAAGGGCTCAGGCATGGTGCCTGGAATCAGATGAGGGACAGTAGGCTACATTTAACATTTGGTAATAGACAGTAGGGCTGGGCGATATGGCTGAAATCTGTATCACGATATAAGTGTTTCATATCGGTCGATATCGATAATTATTGAAACATTGTGTGACCTATTTAAAAGTAACAGGAGGGAAAAATCTATTCATTTTTTTTTTTTTAACTTAACCTTCCTCTGACAGGCAATAAGCATTCAGGCAAAATGACTGTCAAAACACGTTCAATGTTACGATCACAATGAAAACTGAGTGATCCGAGAAAGCTCCGGCTGTCTGAACAGTGTGAACACATTAGGATAAGTGGTTTTGATAAAGTGGTATTGTATCATTGAAAATATATCGATATGGCGATATAGTGTCAAATACATATCGATATAAATATTACGATACGATATTACGATAATATCGATATATCGCCCAGCCCTAATAGACAGTCATCAAAACTTTGGAACATTTTGATAATTTCAGGCATGGAATTGTTTTGTGCTTTAAGCCCTGCGTGTGTATTTAAACATGCTCACGTATTTAGCTACTTTACGTACTTATTTACTTACACACATTTATGAAAACATGAAAGTCCAGACATGTTTTCAATCATAAAGTACATGCCTACATATATGTGTACTTAAACATGCTCATATTTAACACACACACGTGTGTACATATACACAGATATACTCTTGGATATATACAGAGGCCTACATACCCATTCAGTCACATGCAGTCATG
Source organism: Coilia nasus (assembly GCA_027475355.1). Classification (NCBI taxonomy): domain Eukaryota; kingdom Metazoa; phylum Chordata; class Actinopteri; order Clupeiformes; family Engraulidae; genus Coilia; species Coilia nasus. Next base: position 26,050,141 of record CM050209.1, on the reverse strand, counting down.
TTTTCTGTCATGCAGTGCATTTGTATACAAACATGCTCATCTACACACATACACACACAGACACGGGCAGACTCACACAAACAGACACTCAAACTCTCTTGCTCCCACAGACATACATACACACACACACACACACACACAAGCACAAACATTCCACATGCATACACAGACATACCTAGCCTGGGCTTTGCATTCAAATCGGTCTGGCCAACCGTCCTATTTCTGGCTCATTTCCTCCTGAAATAGGGAACCAATGAAAAACTTTGCTACGCATATGTCACTGCAATCGGTGATTTGATTGGTTGTATTCCTCTCCGGTAGTTTATTGATAGATGGCCATTGATCTTTCCTGTCTGTGGGATCTTAGCCTGGCTGTCGCACCTCGCCGCAAGCTCGTAGACGGGCCGTGGTCTGGCAAAGACACAGCCACAGTGGCATCACACTAGCAGCTCAAGCCCACACAGCCTTTAACACACATCCCCACCAGCGCTCCACCACACAGCCTTTAACACACATCCACACCACATCCCCACCAACACTCCACCAAACAGCCTTAAACACACATCCCCACCAACGCTCCACCACACAGCCTTTAACACACATCCCCACCAGCGCTCCACCACACAGCCTTTAACACACATCCACACCACATCCACACCAGCGCAGCCCCACACAGCCTTTAACACACATCCCCACCAGCGCTTCACCACACAGCCTTAAACACACATCCACACCACATCCCCACCAACACTCCACCAAACAGCCTTAAACACACATCCCCACCAACGCTCCACCACACAGCCTTTAACACACATCCACACCAGCGCTCCACCCTACAGCCTTTAACACACATCCCCACCAGCGCAGCCCCAAACAGCCTTTAACACGCATCCACACCAGCACTCCACTACACAGCCTTTAACACACATCCTCACCAGCGCTCCACCACACAGCGTTAAACACACATCCACACCAGCGCTCCACTACACAGCCTTTAACACACATCCACACCACATCCACACAGCCTTAAACACACATCCCCACCAGCGCTCCACCAAACAGGAGGACATATTTCACCGAGGCACATACTCCGCCAGCAGCAATTACGCTCCGCGAGCCGTAACCCCAAACACAAGCCTGTTCTGTGTAAGGAGCTGTCCTAATTCATTCGGTTAGATGCGCACTCAGATGCTGTTTATTGCCTAAATAAATAACTCTCAGCATAAACAACGCTGAAGGGGGTAAGGACTGGTATCGCTCATCATATTCAGAGAACTTTGTTCTCACACACAACGACAAATGCATACAGTACACACACGCACACAGACATATACACACAAGGCGCACATGTATAATTATATATACTCATGGGAGACATTGCGATTTGATACATAGAGATACCAGACACGTGTGCATGCTCAGTCACACATAAGCACACGTGCACATGCAGCATTATAATGAATTGTTGATTTTCAGAGATGTCTTAACACCCCAGCATACACACAGGCACACACACACACACACACACACACACACACACACACACACACACACACACACACACACACACACACACACACACATACATACACACACAGGCACACACACACACACGCACCAACACACCACACTCTGATGTAGTGTTGATTATTAGAGAAGTCATACACCTTGAAACCCTTACACCCTGATGCACACACACATGCTCACACACACGCATACACATTTTGACACAGCATTACGATGTAGTGTTAATTGATGTAAGACCACACACACACACACACACACGCGCATACACTGACAGTCAATGAAAACACATCAGAACACTTTCCTTTGGCACATTAAGAAAATAACAGTTTTCGTGTGAAATATGACACATTATTCAGTGACACAAGGTGAAATAAAGGTCAGAAAAGATAATTAAAATGCAGGGTCACTGTAAAAAAGTACAAGAAAGTTTTCTGATGCATTTTCATTGACTGTCAGTGTACATACAGTACAGCAATGTATTGAATGTATTGTCCATCTTACCCCACACTAACCCCCATATATCCTGTCCACCCCCCTCCTCTCCCCCATCAGGTGGTGAAGCCCATCCCTCTGCGTCCAGACGGGAGTGAGGCGGGCCAGGCTGGCGTGGAGGGGGGCCAGGGTTCCGCAGGCTCCTCCCCCCAGAGCAGGGGTCGCCGTAGCCCCTCCCCCGGGCCCTCCTCTGCCTCCTCCACCTCCTCTGGCTCCACCTCCAGCTCGGCCCCCACGGCCAACGGCAAGCTCAGTGGGAAGCCCGACTCCCCTGGCGTGCGCAGGAAGAGGGCATCCCCAGTGCCGGTGAGTGTGGCCATCACACACACACACACACACACACACACACACACACACACACACACACACACACACACACACACACACACACTCATTCTCTTTATCTTTTCATCTTTCTGTTTTTTTCTTTCTCTCTCTTACACTGACTCACACACACACACACACTTATATACACTCATACTCACACACACTTATACAGTCATTCTCTCTATCTCTTTCTCTCTTTCTCTCTCTCTCTCTCTCTCTCTCTCTCCTTCTCTCTCTCACTCGCACTCAATAGTCAACAAGTACACTAACTCTCACATGCACATAGTCATACACACACACACACACTGCCCTTAACCCTCAGAAGGAAGTCCTCACACAACGCAGCCTAACAACTAAAACCAAAACCCAGGGTTTTGTGCAAGACTTCAGGATGTGCAGACCCAGCAGATTTGTATTACATAAAAGCTTTGAAGTGCTTGTTCCTTAACAGTTTCCTTCTGAAGTAGCCTGCTATGTCCTGGGCTGAGCACCATTCATAATTCATTCATTCTGCAGTCAATTGTGGCCTTCAAGCAGATTCTTTCCTCCACACACCAGAAATCAGCATTCTGCTCAAATGCCTCCTTTCTAAGCACATCACATCTCTCTTTATTTAGGTTTAAAATCTTTATTAAAATATATTTTTACTTTTCATTTAGCTGAAAAGCCTAAAGTGATATCTTGATGCTGTCCTAACTCTATGGTGTGTGTGTGTGTGTGTAGTTCCAGAGTGGCCGAGTCACACCACCTCGCAGGGCACCGTCTCCAGATGGCTTCTCGCCTTACAGCCCAGAGGAGACCAGTCGCAGGGTCAACAAGGTCATGAGGGCCCGCCTCTACCTGCTGCAGCAAATAGGCCCCAACTCCTTCCTGATTGGAGGAGACAGCCCAGACAACAAATACAGAGTGTTCATTGGTCCACAGGTAAGTCTTGCCACAGTCTTAGTTCTACCTTTTTGGTGACTCTCTCCTTTACGCTTTTAAACTCTGTATAAAGTATATGTGAAGATACTTGTGCATGAGGTACTATGTAAGATACAAGGCAAAGGCACACATAATGTTGTCATGTTTATTTACCATGGAAGAATTGGGGTTAGAAAATGAAGTTGATAAAGTATTAAAATTGGAGAGTATGACCGTGTTGACTTGTATGTTTGCCTGGCAAAGAAAAGCATGAATGATTGATTCTTCCTGCATCTTTTTAGCTGATTCTGAGATGTTGCCCAAAGGAAACTTAAAAATATTGCCTCAGTGCATTGACTTCAGCCGAGCAGTGACCCTTCACTGTTTGTGAAACAGTTCACCTAAAGCCGCATGAAATGGTATGCGAGTGCTATAGAAGTGTGTCTGGGGAGTTTAAGCGGTCGTAAAAAGTTTGTGTGTGTGTGTGTGTGTGTTTGTTTTTCCTGGTAGACTTGCAGCTGTGGCCGAGGAGCGTTCTGTATCCACGTCCTCTTCGTCATGCTCCGAGTGTTTCAGCTGGAGCCCTCAGACCCACTGCTCTGGAGGAAGACCCTCAAGAACTTCGAGGTGAGAGGAGAGAGCTCCTGAAATCACACCGCCAGTTTGACTGCTCTACTTCTGTGTTCTGTGTTGAATGAAAGTGTTGCATAAATGAAAGGATCTCCATCCAGGGTTCCCATGATCATGGAAGTCCTGGAAAAGTCATGGAATTTTGTAAATTCACTGAAAGTCATGGAAATGTTTTGAAATTTTGCCAGTGAAAGAGAGTGGGAACCCTGTCCATCAGTGATTGTAATCCCACGCACTTTTTATCACATTCACACTTCTGGCCCCATTACACCATCATAGCCTCGCGTTAATACACCCAGTCTTCTCTCTTACTCTTTTTCTCACACTCTCACTCTCCTTTTTTCTATTTTTCGATCCTCTCTCGCTCTCTCTCTCTCTTTCTCTTTCTGTCTGCTTTCGTTCTCTATATATATCCCTCTCTCTCTCTCTCTCTCTCTCTCTCTCTCTCTCTCTCTCTCTCTCTCTCTCTCTCTCTCTCTCTACCCCTCTCTCTTACAGCCCCTCTCACACACACATAACTGCCCCACCTATGTATGAGTGATTCATTCTTTTCTTGTCTGCCTGTTTGCTAGGTGGAGAGCCTGTTCCAGAAGTACCACAATCGGCGCAGCTCCCGCATCAAAGCGCCCTCGCGCAGCACCATCCAGAAGTTTGTGTCGCGCATGTCCAACTCCCACACCAACTGTCCCTCCAGCACCTCCGCCTCCAGCACAGAGAGCAGGTACAGTACGCCTCTCACATTTTAGAGGACAGTTTTGTCCATTCAGCCATCACTGCACTCAACAAACTCTTATGACAGTCACAGGCATCCCCAGCAAGGGAATTGACAAAGGGGCGTAGCCAGAAATCACAAAATGGGTGGACCCAGAAAAAAAATCAGGTGGTCCTAGCCCAAACACATAGGTTAATTTTATTACTTAAACAGTAAATTAAACTTATGGAGCTTTCTGATTGGGTGGGCCTGGTTGACATGTGGGTGGGCACAGGCTCACCCCAGCGTACCTATGGCTGCACCTATGCGACATACATCTAGGGAATATAGTATAGAGTCAGAGACAAACAGCAGTGTTTCAAGATGTGTTGGTTTCCTGTATCTTCAGTTATTGTCTTTTAAGGCGTGCACGTGTGTGTGTGTGTGTGTATGCTGGCCATGCGTAGGTTTCAGTCTTTTTCAGGACACCTGCCACTTGGAATATGATATGAAATGTGTGAAAAGGATTATCCTTATGGGACAATAAATACTCTATCTATGTAGTCATCTTATGTGAGTGTGTTTTGTTTGTCTGTGTGTGTGTGTGTGTGTGTGTGTGTGTGTGTAGCATGAAAGACGAGGAGGAGCAGATGTGTCCTATCTGCCTGTTGGACATGCTGGACGAGGAGAGCCTGACCGTGTGTGAGGAGGGCTGCAGGAACAAGCTGCACCACCACTGCATGTCCATCTGTAAGTCTCACACACACACACACACACACACACACACACACACACACACACACGCACCACCACTGCATGTCCATCTGTAAGTCAGTGGAGAAGACACACACACACACACACACACACACACACCACTGCATGTCCATCTGTAAGTCAGTGGAGAAGGCACACACACACACACAACGGCACATTCATGCACACACAGCATACTCTCAGTTATCCATGCACATCTACTGAATACAAACATACAGAATGTCGAACACTCATGCACACACACACACACACACACACTTCCGTATTTTCCATTAACACCATTAAGACCATATGAATTCGCCTTTATCAGTAACGATCAATTTGTCACCGTCTCCATTTTGCACAATGTACTCTAACAAAACAGTAAGTGTTTGTGTTTTTAAAGTCATTTCTATCAGTGCCATTTATTCCTGGAATTAGCTTGAAGTGAGATGGTGATAGTGAGATAGTGTGGATAAGTAAGAGATAGTGAGTGAAAACAAGAGTGTGTTGGACTTCTCTGACATTTAGAGGCTCCTGACCGGGAGAGGTTTTCCGGCTTAGTGAGCACAGCATCCGCACGCGATCTCGCCCCATTCCAGCACCACTACACCACCATAGCCTCGCGCTAAATACACCCGGTCCTCTCTCTCTCTCCCCACACATTCCCTCTTGTCGTTTTCTCTTCACTTTTCATTTCTTTTTGTGTCTCTGTCTCTCTCTCTCTATCTCTCTCCACACACTCTTTCTTTTCGTTCTCCCTCTCTCTCCCTCTATCTCTGCCATCTCTCTATCCCTCACTCTTATACCCCCCTCTTACTGTCACACACACTCCCCTCTCCCTCTCTCTCCCTCTCTCTCCCTCTCCCTCTTTCTTTCTCTCTCTCTCTCTCTCTCTCCCTCTCTCCCTCTCCCTCTCCCCCCTCTCTCTTTCCCTCTCTCTCTCTCTTTCTCTAACCTCCCTGTCAGTTCACTCAATAGCACCCCCCTATGTAACTGGGACAGGGCATTCGTCTGGCGCACGGTCCTAGCTGACAGGCAGTCAAAAGGCATTTTTTGCTTTATGCTTTTGAAATGAGACTGGGAGGAAACATGAGTCTTACATATATACATTTTCTTGTCTTTTTTTCTCGTCTTTATTTGCAATGATTGCAGGGGCCGAGGAATGCAGGCGAAACCACGAAACACTGATCTGCCCTCTGTGTCGAGCCAAGTGGAAGTCCCATGATTTTTACAGGTAACCCAACCTCAATGCCAGAGTTAATGCAAGGTTATCGCTTTTCTAGAATGTTCTCTTCTGTGGCAGTGGTGGTGTGCGCCTTTCCTTCTCGGGGGATCTGGCACACGTCCTCAAGGGCCGACAGGATATCGCACATTACGCATACATCTGGGCCTCTTTGAGAGTAAATCTGAGAAAGCTGCAGGTCAAAAAAACAAAAAACTTTATTGTCCACAGCGTAGAAATCTTTGGTCTCACAGAAAAACGTAAAAACACACAAAAACACTCCACACATACACAAGACTTTGAGAGCTGCCCTACCTCATGGGTGTGAAGTCAGTTGAGATTTGTACAGACTGAGGACATAGCTTGGAAGCATACAAAGGAAGGTGTTAATAAATAAGTTGTATTAATAAACAAAAAAATTAAAAAATAAATAACAGTAATTCTGTTGTGATAAGGGAATTGAAAATAGTGTTTTGACTGACACAGACCTGTGTGGCACACAACATTCATCAGATGCTGCTTCCGGTGGTGTTCCTATTTCTGAGACATTTTTGTGTCTGTTTTAAACTCTGTAAGCCACCAGGAAGTTGTTCCTCTTAGAAAGCCTTGTGGAAGCACCCGGAATATCAGGCATTGTGCCGTTGATTAGGTGAGGAGGTGCAAATGTCTGTCCTGTCTGCGTGTCAGGAAGCACCTGTGTGTGTGTGTGTGTGTGTGTGTGTGTGTGTATGGGTGGGTGGGAGTGTGTGTGTGTGGGTGGGTGGGATGTTGGCGGGACAGCTGCCGCCTTTGCAGTTTAAAACGGAACAGAGAAGAAGGAACACAAGAAGGCGGAAATTTCAGTGGAAGCCTTAATGGGCCGGTGGCACTGTGCACAGTGGCAACGGGGACCGGAACTGGGTGTCTGTCGGGGTGGAAGAGCCAGAGGAGGAGTGGTGGGGTTGGGCCTTGGGGGTTGGAGGTGGGGTGTAGGCTGGGGGGGGGAGTAAGCCATTCAAAACACTGGCCAAACGCCTCAGTGCTGCCCCAGTACCACACTGTGACTGGCACCAGTGTGTGCCAAGTAGCTCTTTCCTCTCAAGCCTAATCCGTCCCAACAACCCAACCCCCCCACCCCCACCCCCACCCCCCTGCAGGAGTCCAGGAATGCCCGGGTGGACCGGGCCCAAATTAGACCTCTTGCCGCCCTCAGTTTTTGTGGGGTTTTTTTTATTCTCCATCAGTTGGACATTACTTTCACTCTCGACAGACAGTGCTGGTCTGCACTGAAGGAGGAAGTCCAAGGTCTGCCTGCTGCCAGTGAGAGAGAGAGAGAGAGAGAGAGACAGAGAGAGACAGAGAGAGACAGAGAGAGACAGAGAGAGACAGAGAGAGACAGAGAGAGACAGAGAGAGACAGAGAGAGAGTGAGAGAGAGTGAGAGAGAGTGAGAGAGAGTGAGAGAGAGTGAGAGAGAGTGAGAGAGAGTGAGAGAGAGTGAGAGAGAGTGAGAGAGAGTGAGAGAGCGAGAGAGTGAGAGAGAGAGTTAGTGACTGATTTACCAAAGCCAAGACAGATACATGCAGTCAAATGTTTGACCAAGTTTGGTTTCCCGTTTTTGAATCCTTTTTTCCCTCCTCTTTTTTCTGCCCATATAAGGAAGCACAAGTGAAGCGTGGCAGCATGTCTGTCCACTTACCAATTAAGATTTTTTTTATGGTCTGAATGAGTTTAAATCTAGAAGTATGAGGTCTTTATCTGAACTCATGTACAGTACAGTGAAACAAATGTCTCTCCAGACACCCCCCCCCCCCCCCACACACACACACACACACTCACGCACAGACACATAATGTTAAAATGTTCATTTACAAAAGAAATGTATCCGTTAATGTGAGGTATGCCATTTGTCAAGGCCTGACCACTAGTACAGGTTTACACAGGGCCCATATAGGGCACCAGTTAGGCTCAGGCTCAGGCAGGCAAGGGATCTGGAATGTTCCTTTGGCCATTGGATCCCTTCCCTTTCTCGTGGTTAGGTGAGCTAGACAGCCAGGCACCTCCCTTGTTTTGTGTCTCTGCCCAGGTCTGAAATGATAGCAGCTACTTAGATTCGAGGTGTTTCTTCCCCCCTCCAGACATGAAAATGGAACTTTGGGGGATTCATCGCGCTCTCATGAGAGACAGACAGAGAGAGAGAGAGAGAGAGAGAGAGAGAGAGAGAGAGAGAGAGAGAGAGAGAAAAGCATCCATGAAACACTAGCCTGTTGTTTTTCCCCTGGAAACAACCGTAATTATTCTAATTGTATGGAAAAAATATGTTTCTTCTTTTCTTCAGAGGGTTAGTTGAGGTATGAACTTTGTCCCTTTGTGGCTTACCAAAGGCATTCATATAGCTGTAAGGAAGAGGTATAGCTTTTCTTTCACTGGTACCCTTTACCTCTGAGTGACATCCTAAGGTAAAGTGAATTGCCCTGATGTGTATGTGAATGCGTAAAATAAGTATGTTTGAGTCCCAGCTGGCCTGCAGATGATTAGCATATGGATCGCATCAGTGGGTCTAGCACAGATGCTGCGGCACTGTGGAATGGTGTTATGCTAATGCCACTTAGCCACAAATGGCAGTGCAGCGTGATTGAACAAATCCAAGCTGAAACCGAATAATCTGATACATTTGTTTTGAGCGAGAAGCGACCAGCCTGTCCTCAAAGAGGCCGCCATTTTTGGACAGCCAAACGTACTTGGTTCTAAATAGGTCTAGTTTTTAAACAAAATTCCTGTTTCTCCTTTTTAGTGACACAGATGGCAGGTTTGATGGTGTTTCTGTTAACAGCTTTATAAAGATGCAGAAATAAGGACTATATGAAGGTTGTGAACATATAGACTAGTATGCAATCTCTGTCTTGTACCCAAATACTGTACAGCGCCCAAGTGCTGCTGCATCCAAGCTTTAGACTAGGCTGCTTTCTGTGTTTTCTGTGGATATTTTGCTTGGATTTGCCTTTTTTGTAGCAAGTTTGCAAAGTGTTAAAGAAGAACTTTAGCGATAGACAGTTGACAGTGGCATACAACAGCATATGATACGATTTAAGGTAGCTAGGTAGCTTTACTGCTGTATTCTGTCCACACAGTTGGAGGTGAACTTTGAGTGTTTTGCAGCTTTACTGGCTGTGAAACAAACCAAACCAACTGGCCTCTTTCCTCCTACAGCCATGATCCATCCTCATCCGTGGAGGGAGCACCCAACCGCACCCAAAGCCAGGCCTCCTCCTCCCCCTCCTCCTCAGCAGCGGCGGGGGGGCACAGCGAAAGCCCCCGTCTGGGCCAGCAGGAGGGCGATTTTACCCTGCCCCACTACGGCGTGCAGCAGATCCCACAAACCTACAAGGAGCTGGCCGAACCCTGGATCAAGGTGAGCATCTCAGGGCGGCCATTTTAGAAGGCACTGCAGTGGGTGGTGTAGTGGTGCTCCATGGAAACCGTGAATGTTTACAGTTCTGCTAGTTTCAGTTCAAAATCATACTGCAGTTGAAGCACTAGTTACACATGACTTCATATGTTTCCTCAGTTTTTTTCCATGGTTTATTTATTAAACCTTTTCCAGGTACATACAATATATGAAGGAGAATCTATTGCAGTAATAGTACAGTTAAGCAAATAAGGCTGATTTCTTGATACTGAAGAAAAATATATCCTCATAGTTTAAATCACTGTTTCATGTATCTGTCTGTCCTTTTGCCTTTTTTTCCTCTGTCTCCTTTTCTCTATTATTCTGCTTTGTGTTTTGCCTCTTCATCCCTCTGCTCTTCCTCTCCATCCTCTCTTCTGTCCTCCTCTCTCCGTTTGTCCTCCCACCCCACAGGTCTTCGGCATGGAGCTTGTGGGCTGCCTCTTCTCGCGTAACTGGAACATCCGAGAGATGGCGCTGCGGCGGCTGTCACATGACGTGAGCGGTGCTCTGCTGCTGGCCAATGGGGAGCGCTCACTGGGCGGAGGGGCGGGGCTTAGCGGGGCCAGTGGCGGCGCAGGAGGAGGAGCAGGAGCAGGGGCAGGAAGTTGCGGAGAGGTGTCCGGCGAGGTGGTGGTGGAGTCCTGCTGCAGCGTGCTCTCCATGGTCTGCGCTGACCCCGTCTACAAGGTCTACGTGGCCGCACTGGTGAGATCTCACTCTTTAAGGACCTCGATGGCCTTTGGTTTCAACTTTCAGTTCCTCTCCCAGTTTAACCACTATGTGGGTTTGGCCATCTGTAAAGATGAGTTTGGAGGAGATGTTGTCAGATAAATTCTAAGTGTTGACATCAAACCTGATAACCATGTCCAATCAGGGGGAAAAAATGAGCTGTGATTTATAAAGGTCATTCAAAGATGAATGTATGTACCGCGAGTCAGAACCAGGGTTTTTATAGTTAACGAAAACTTAGACTAAAACTAACACTGAAAATATAATTTCGTGCTTATCTTGTGTTACCTTGAAACAAGTTCAAGTTCAAAGTATTTATCATCATATACAGCGAGAAAAACAGGTTTCTCTGTAACAAAATTCCAGGATCTATAAATCACAGCTGTCCTAACAGCTAAAAAGCTAAAACTAAGACTAAAAGTAAATAAAAACTAAACTAAAACTAGCCAAAAATTAAAAGTAAAACTATTAAATGCACTTGTTAAACTAGCTAAAACTAAATTGAAACTAACAAATGACTACTTTTGACTACTGACTACTACTCCCTTTTTAAGCATGAAAACAAACACGCACTTCACAATACATTTTAGATTTCTGAAACTTCAGCTAGTTCATCATTTCATTCATAGTGACTACAGAAACAACATTTCAACCTACAGTTGTAGGCAACTAATTTACATCTGATACAGAGACTGCCTTAGCAGAAGAGGAAAGATAAAATGTGCCAGTTGTATCATACTGGTTTGTCACGTATAGGACCTCCAGATATTTATTAACCTTTCGAATTAATCTCGCATAGTTCTTCTGTAGTGCAGCCAAGTTTCTCTCAGGGGGTCTCGGACACACAAAACCCTCTCTCCCAATAGAGACACACACACACTTATACACACACACACACACACACACACACACACACGTATATACACACACACACACTCATAAACATAGACACACACACACATACTCACACATAGACACACACACATACACCCATATACACACACACACACACACATAGACACACACACACACACACACATATATACACACACATAGACACACACACATACACCCGTATACACACACACACAAACACACACATATATACACACACACACATTTTATTAGTCTTAAGCACCAGGGGGTCGAGCAGAGAGAGAGAGAGAGAGAGAGAGAGACAGAGAGAGAGAGAGAGAGAGAGGGCAGCATCTCGAGTGCAAAGTCCAGATTGTGTTGTTTCTCTTATCTGGCCGGCCTGCTTATCTGAGTGGTGCTGAAGTTCAGTCCCATAACACACTTCCCCGCTGTCAGCCTGTCCCTTTCTAAAAGTCCAGTTTGGCCGGGACGTCTGAAAAAGCAACAGCGGGGAACAACAACGCCTGAAAGAAAGGTCTCTTTTTTTCCCCCTTTCCTCCCCTCTGTCTCTCTCCTTTTCTCTCCTCCTAACCTATTTAATCTCTTCATAAAGAACAATAGCTCTTGGTGAGGGATTTTCTCTCTCTTTTTCTCTCTCTCTCTCTCTCTCTCTCTCTCTCTCTCTCTCTCTCTCTCTCTCTCTCTCTGTATCTTTCTCTTGCTCTCTCTCTCGCTCTCTCTCTCTCTTGCTCGCTCTCTCTCTCTCTCTCTCTCTCTCTCTCTGTATCTCTCTCTCTCTCTCTCTCTCTCTCTCTCTCTCTCTCTCTTTCTCTCTCTCTTTCATAATGTCGAACTCTGGGAGTTGACATTTCCCTCAGGCACTTTGCTTCAGAGAGTAGCATTTATGAAAACAAGAAAGTTCTGTCCTCGCGGCGGGGGTGGGTGGGTCAATGGAGGGGGGAGGTGTGTGTGTGTGTGTGTGTGTGTGTGTGTGTGGGGGGACGGACGGACGCTGTTATTGGGCCCGAGCATATTTGGCGTGGACGGATTGCAGCGCTTCTGTACTCTTGATGCGAGACAAAGACAGAAGGGAGTGGTCATGTGCTAAAAATACCTTGGGTGCCCGCATCTCAAGGGAAGGGTCAGAGATTGAGTCGAAAGGATACTTTGAAGAAGACTTTTTTTTCCCCTTCTCCTCCTCCTCCTCCTCCTACTTCTTCTTCTTCTTCTTCTCCTCCTCTCCTCCTCGTGAGGGCTTCTTTTGTCGAGCTCAGCAGAGGCTGGGCCAGAAACATGCAGCTTGCTTGAGATGTGCAAAATCTACAAGGCAAATGAAACGGGCTCTTTTGCAAAGGGGTGGTGGGTGGTGGGGATGGCAATGTTGGGAGTATTGTGTGACTTTCAAAATAAGATGTATAAAGATGTCTTGTGATCCACTTGTATGTGTATGCATCCATATAGGCTTGCACATGTATATTTGGGCATGCTTAGAAGTGTTTTTTGCATTGAGATGTGTTTGTGTGAGACTGTGTTTGTGTGTGTGTGCAAATTATTGAGAGTGTGTGTGTGTGTGTGTGTGTGCACATTGAGAGAGTGAGAGGGAGAGAAGTAGAGAGATGATGTGTGTGAGGGAGAGAGTGTGTGGAGTGTGTGTGTTTGTGCGTTATTCAGGGAAACAGAGTGTGTCTGTGTGAAAAACAGTGTGTGTGTGTGTGAGAGAGAGAGAGAGACATAGAATGTGTGTGTATCAGAGCGCAAGTGAAGAGTAGGGAGAGGGGAGGTTGGGTACAGGAGGAGTAGCCTGTTTGCTGCCTCTGTCTGCACTGGGCAGAGATCCAGACGGACACTCCATCAGGCATCACTCCCCAAAACTCTTCTCAGAGTCAGGGTCAGTGTGAACCAACACCCCCTCTTCTTCTCCTTTTGTCTTTGGCGCGCCCACAGAACACACAGTCTAGGTGAACGAATTGCTCAACAGTATTTCTTTTTTTTTTTCAGAGTTTTTTTTTCCCCCAGAGTCATTGATTCTGGAAAGGTCAGGCAAGTCTGAATAAATCATTTTATTAACCTAATGAAGACCTGATACACATTGCCCATCTAAATACACTATTTTGCCTAAAATCACTTTGGTTTGTTGGCTTTTTGTGAGTCATCGTTTTCTTTTCTCCGGTTTCTTGTTTGTTGAGTGGCAAAGAAATTATCAGGCTGTTATAAAGTTGTTATTAAGGAGTTGAGCATTACACGTTAAGTGGCAAAAATGTGCAAAATATTCGTTGCATTGGTCATTCCAGTAGTTAGGCTTGAGCTCAAAACCTTTTAGCTTGCTATCCATCTTTACAGTGTCAGTAACGTCTAACTTTTTTTTTAAGGCGTAGTGGTGCCAGTGTGTGACTTCCCTCTTAGGTCAGAGAGCACTGCTGGTCAGCTGGCCTTGGGGGTCATTCCCAGTTCCCAGGCGACCATGGTAGCATATTGGGGGGTTTGGGGGTTGGGGGGGGGGGGGGGAGGTCGTAACACTCCGGGGTCAAAAGTGCATCCCATCGTCCTCGCTCCGTGGGAGTCGCGTTTCAAGCACGTGGTGAGTCGCGCATTGCCCATTTACTAGCAGTCGCAAATAGACTCCTCTGTGTCTGCAGTATTCGGCGCATGAGAGACCTTTTTTTTTTATTTGGGTAAAACAAAACGAAAAAGCAGAGCACTGCTCTCTTGACAGACAAACCACTTTAATTAAAGAACCAGATGGACTGATGTTTTTGGCCGGTCAGACCTTCATCAGAGTACTCGTAAAGTACTAATTTAAGTGGTCAGTCAGTCTAGTAAGTAGTCTTGCACTTTTGGCTTGCTTTCCCCATTGATGATAGTACCCAGTGATAGAGCAGTAGTGCCAACCTTCTCCAGCCTTCTGAAAACTTTTTTTTTATTCGAAGTAGCTACTGGTACGGCAGCTTCCGTGCCCCTGCTCCTGGTATTATTGGTACGGAAATTGAAATTAACAGAATCTAGGGTTAAGGTTAGGGTTAGGTTTGAGGTTAGGGTTAGTAGGCAAAATAACTGATAAATCTGATAAATCTGTGGGAACCCTGCCTGAGTATGGTACAGATTTCACGTTCCGGATCTATAAGTTTACATGTATTGGTCCGGAAGAATATAGAGTATAGGTTTTAACAGGTTCTGCACCAATGTCCTTACATCTACTGGTACGAAATTCCAGACCCGTAGCCGCTGCCTTTTTTTATTATGATGAAGCCAGACACCTGAGGTTTGTATTGTCTTAGACGCTTAGCCCAGGCATCTAGCCATGCATGCCTCAGGTGGCCCTTATCTGCAGTACTGTTCAGTGTTTTGTCTTCAGGGACTTTCAGGAATATATTGGAGGCGTCTCTGGCCTCCGGCCCATCTCCCTTCCCATGATTCAGTCACATCTTTGTTTCTATAGAGACAAGGATATTTGTGGGTGTGTGAGTGCGAGAGAGAGATGAGGTATTTGGCTGTCTCTGTGTGTGTGTGTGTGTGTTAGTGTCTGTGTGTATGTGTGTGCACGCAAGTATCTTAAGTTTTTGGGTATGCATGCCTGAACAGTTGAGTGAGGGTAGCTATAGGGTAAACAAGGACATAATAATAATAATAATAATAATAATAATAATAATAATAATAAAACCTAAATATTAAAACTGGTGAGTAAATAAATGCCCACTCTGCCTGGTGTCTCTGTGCAGAAAACCCTGCGGGCCATGCTGGTGTACACGCCCTGCCACTCTCTGGCCGAGCGCAGTCGACTGCAGCAGCTCCTGCGACCCGTGGTGGAGACCATCTTGGTCAAGTGTGCCGACGCCAACAGGTACCTCCACCGTCCAGCTCCACTCTCAGCCCACACGTGCCCTCTGTGACCTCTGTGTCAGGGGAACACAGAGCGTGACGTTGAGCATGTTTTGTGTGAAGACAAAAAAGTTGATTGTTTAGCCATCTTTGTGTGAAGCATTTTGATGGGATGGAATAGGGTGGTATGTATGGGGACTGTTGGGATTTTGCTGCCACCTAGTGATGAGACGTTGCACTTGAGTTATGAGAATTACAGGAAACACTGTCCTTGGAGAATGTTAAGTAAACCACATTCACAGCAATTCCCGTCAAAAGTTAATATGTTATTAGCAATGTGAAAGGTTTGTTCATTTTTTTGGGTTTGTGTGTGTGTGTGTGTGTGTGTGTGTGTGTCCACAGCCGTACCAGCCAGCTGTCTGTGTCCACCTTGCTGGAGCTGTGTAAAGGGCAGATGGGGGAGCTCGCGGTGGGGAGAGAGATCCTCAAAGCAGGTATGGCCTCAGGCCGCCTAATGTGGCTAAACGTTAAAAACCTTCAGATCTCTAAGGCCAGCAGGTTCTTAAGACCATACAAGAAACCACAAACCACCTCTTCACCACTCATGTTTCAGAGTTAAACATTCAAATCTGTGTGGTGTGTGGCCAGCGCTGAGTAAACTCCCATTCTCTGTTTATTTTGAATATAAAGCACGATCTGTGGTATCGGCTCATATGCATGGCAAACCAGTGGTGGTTACCGCCAGTGACCTACTGCCCTGGCTTTTTCTGCACGTCAAGGCTAATTTTACAAAACTGCCGTTGAATTAGCTGACTAGATTAAACCTTGACTGAATTGAATTAGGTTGAACCTGAGTTGAGACATGTAGTTAAATCAAATTAACTGACTGGCTTTAAACTAGATTAAAAGAATAAAACGTACATTCATCTAATTTTTCTTTCAAGTGCCACAGAACATAATGTCTAGGTGAACTAACTGCTCAACAGTACTGTTTTTTCAGTCATTGATTCTGGAAAAGGTCTAACAATTCTTAAAAAGTCCTATCATCTCCGTAACCCAATGAAGGGCCCTGACATTGCCCATCTAAATGCACTATTTTGCCTAAAATCACCTTGATTTGCTGGTATTAACCTAGATGAAAAGAATTTAATGCACATAAAATGTTGATGGCTACGCTGCTCTGCCGCAGGGTCTATTGGCATCGGCGGGGTGGACTACGTGCTGAACTGCATCCTGGGCTCGCAGACGGAGTCGACCAACTGGCAGGCCCTGCTGGGGCGCCTGTGCCTCATCGACCGGCTGCTGCTGGAGTTCCCCGCCGAGTTCTACCCCCACATCGTCTCCGCCGGGGACTGCAGCCAGTCACAGAACCTGGGCGAGAGGTGAGGATCCAGAACAAATCAAGTCTCAAGTTCCATAGATCCGACGAAGATATTAAAACTTATTCAATTCAAGTTCCTAATACACAAAATAATGGATAGATTATAAATATAACTACTAAACTATAAATATAACTGCTTGTTTATCCTGTGAAGGATAATGGAAAAACAAAATGGCAAAAGGTGTCAATAAGTGATAAAAACATTTTTTTCCATATATATGTACGTTATATCCTTTGGAAAAAAAATATACATTGGCTGAGTTATAAGAGTAGAGAATATAAAAATCTATTAATTGTAACGTAAGAGTAGTCTGTTGTGGCCTGTTGTTGACTCGTACTCCACCTGTGCACTCCCCCCCTCCAAAAAAAAAAAAAAAAGCAGATACCAGAAGCTGCTGCCCCTGCTGAGCTTCGCGCTGCAGTCCATCGACAACTCACACTCGATGGTGGGCAAGCTGTCGCGCCGCGTCTTCCTGAGCGCCGCGCGCATGGTGGCCCGCGTGCCACACGTCTTCCTCAAGCTGCTGGACATGCTGAGCGCCACCAGCTCCACCCACTACGCCCGCATGCGGCGCCGCCTGCTGGCCATCGCCGAGGAGATGGACATCCTGGACGCCATCCACCTGGGCCTGGAGGAGCTGCAGGCGGCCGAGAGCGGCGCGGCCGGGGGAGGGGTGGCCGCGGGGGTCGGGGGAGTGATGGGGATGGGGGTTGCCGCTGCTGCCTCGGCCGGATGTGGGTCACACTACGCAGACGGACCCGCCGCCCCGCACAACTCGCCCAACGCCACGGAGTGCAACTCACCAGCGCAGACGGTGCAGCTGAGTCCGGCGGTAAAGCAGAGGGGTCGGTCTCAGCAACAGCAGCAGCAGCAGCAGCATCAGGGGGGTGTGGGGAGGCAAGCAGGAGGTGCGGCGGCCACGGCCCCCCCAGGGGGCCCCGAGGACGCGCTGGCGGAGCGGCTGGGGGCCATGTCGACGACGGGAGGAGCAGGAGGAGGAGCCCCCCCACCGTCCGAGTACCCAAAGCCCCCCGTGCAGGCCAGGGGCCGACCCCAGAGCCAGTGCCTGGGTGGGTCCCAGCAGGCCCCGCTCCTGCCCTCCCCGTCACACCCCCAGCCCACGCCCGCCTTCGCCCCCACAGACGCCCCCAGCCCCAAGACCCCCCACCGAGGCCCGCCGGGGTTCGTGCCCAGCAAGCTGGTCGCCGGAGCCTCACCCGGTGCCCAGCGCAAGTACCCGCTGCAGAAGGCACCAGGGCCGGGTGGAGGAGGTGGAGGCGGAGGAGGAGGGGGAGGAGGTGGTGGTGGTAGCAGCAGTAGTGGCGCCAGTGCTAAAGACCCGGAGAAGGACCCGTCGGCCGTGTTCACCCAGTCTCGGCCCCTGCCCTCCAGCCAGATCCACAGACCAAAGCCCTCTCGGCCTGCTCCCTCCGAGACCGGCGCAGGCGGCAACCCCCGGGGCCCACCAGGGGCCAAGGGCAACATGAAGCTGGACCTGCAGGACTCTGCCTCGGCCTCAGCCGGCATGTCGGGCCCCTCGGGACCCGCGGAGCTGCACTCCTCCTCCTCGTGCCCAGGGGGCGCCTCCACGCTCATCCCCAGCGAGGACACGGTGTTCACGCCCGTGGAGGAGAAGTTCCGCGGCCTGGACGCCTCCGCGGAGCTCAACTCCAGCATGGAGGACCTGCTGGAGGGCACCATCATGCCCAGCGCCGGCGAGGGCACCGTCACCTTCCAGTCGGAGGTGGCCGTGCTGTCCCCGGGCGAGCAGGGTGGCACCGGGGCCGGGGACTCCACCAGCGGTGGCGGGGGCAGCGGAGGAGGTGGCAGTGGTGGCACCACCCGGGGCACCTACACGGACGACGTGGCCCAGCACCAGAAGTGCAAGGAGAAGATGGAGGCCGAGGAGGAGGAGGCGCTGGCCATCGTCATGGCCATGTCCGAGTCCCAGGACGCCCTTCCCATCATCCCCCAGCTGCAGGTGGAGAAGGGAGAGGACGTCATCATCATCCAGGTGGATGTAAGTTCTGCTCTCCTGTAGTAAGGGGGGTAGTGCTGGCAGACTATTAGTGCAGTGCAACCTCTCATTACTGCAATTGCAGCAGCAATTTTCCTTTGGTTGACTACTGACAGATGCACGCTTAAGATTTGACCACAATACAATTTCAACATAATTACAGTTTAATGGGTGTCATTATGATAATAAGTATAAATAAAAGCACTGGAGGGGGGTGCGGGCCTAGTGATGAGTAAGACATTCTTTCTAACATTAGGCACATATATATATATATATGTATATATATATATATATGTGCCTAATGTTAGAAAGAATGTCTTACTCATCACTAGGCCCGCACCCCCCTCCAGTGCTTTTATTTATACTTATTATTTATTATTATTATTATTATAATACATATATAATATTATATATGTATATGTTCATATATAATATTATATATTATATACTTATTATTTATTATATTATTATAATACATATATAATATATATAACACTTCAGCTTTTAGTCACCCTTCATTACTCAGTTTAACAGGAACAAGTATTGAGCTTTTTTAGCTAGTTGATATTTTCTCTTTCTCAGTACCTTAACATTTTCATTTTCAACATATTACATTAGTCAATCAATTCACAGGTAATTATTTCAGTCAGTCAATTTGTATTATTAAACACTTATGTACAATAAGTCAAATTCAATATTGTGTATTTGAACTCGTATTTAACCCTTTCCATAAGTCGTTGACTGTAATCTGCTTGTTCCTGCAGACCCCTGAGACACTGCCTGGCCATACCAAAGCGAAGCAGCCCTACCGGGAGGGGGCGGAGTGGCTGAAGGGCCAGCAGATCGGCCTGGGCGCCTTCTCCTCCTGCTACCAGGCCCAGGACGTGGGCACCGGCACCCTCATGGCCGTCAAACAGGTCAGGACGGACTGAGGGGAAAATAAATAGCATCTGATCTTGTTTTGGAAAATGTCAGGGGAAAATTATGTGAATGCTTTTAGGTTTGGATAGAGACTAAGATGGATGTGGTTTAAGGTCTAACGTCTTTTGAATGTACAATCTCCTGGCTCGATAATGTAATGACTTAAGTAGGGTAGTAGTAGTAGTCTCTAGGGTTAAATTATCAACTGTTAAGCTATGTGAAGTGTATGTATTAATAGCTATGAATACTAATATCAACCATTATTAAGCGTTATGAGGGCATTATAACCCTTTCCGAATGTGTTTATAGAGTCTTAGAAGCTTCATAAAGTGTTACCTATGACGTTTTTTTTCTGTTAAACAATTTTTATTGAACAGAAAATGTAACTGCAATGACACAGTTTTTAGCTGTTAAGTTTTTAATGAATGAATTAAACCTGCTACTCCATCTGCTAAATGTCCCGTGTGTGTGTGTGGCTACCCAGGTGACGTACGTGCGTAACACCTCCTCGGAGCAGGAGGAGGTGGTGGAGGCGCTGCGGGAGGAGATCCGCATGATGGGCCACCTCAACCACCCCAACATCATACGCATGCTGGGCGCCACCTGCGAGAAGAACAACTACAACCTCTTCGTGGAGTGGATGGCAGGTATGATACAGTAGACTAGCCTGGTAAACCTGCCCCTTGTACTTCATTTCATTGGTGATGGTCTGGGCCGGAATCTCTTGAGGGTCATTTAGTCTGCCCCAGCAAGACCGATCCAGTCAGCGAACAGATGGTGTGTTCGTTAGCCATGACATTGACCATGTGTGCTACATTTGAATTGTAGTGCGTAGGTAGGCTAATTGCATATGTGACGATCAGGCGTTAGCGATTGGGTAAAGGCAGAGGCTTGTGTTAAACTTCGGCAGAGTCCACACCTCCAGGAAGAAATCGTTTCTGACGGTGTCTGGTCCAGACCCTCTGTACAAAATCAAATGAAGTACGAGGGGCTGGTTTACCAGGCTAACAGTGGACTACTACACCACTACTCCATATGCCTACCAGTTCTTGAAAACATTCACAGGGTTTTAGTTTACTTCGTAGCACTGTATCATATCACACTGTAGTGTAGATCATTTGTTTGATAGTAATTAAATGTGCAGTATCACACACACACACACACACACACACACACACACACACACACACACACACACACACACACACACACACACACACATACACACACATACACACAGACACACACACTATAACTATTGTTCTACTTACCACTGTCTTCTGTTGTCCACTATGACTCGGTTGTAAGACATACACACACACACACACTACACACCATTGTTCTACTCTCTGCCACTGTGTACTACATTAAGGCACTCTGTCCACATAACACTCTAATGAACTCATCAACATGTGCTGTCTTGTACTAGGCTACAATAACAAAAGTGTCCAGATTCTAAAAGAAAAAGAAATTAGCAGGGGCACTCCGAGATTTGAACAAAATATAAAAAAGCCTTTAATATAGCATGACTAGGGCTGCTTAAAAGCACATGGGCCTATGCGTTGCAGCCATATTGGCCTTCATCAATGCATTGGGGTTGGGGTTGTCTTTCTGTCAGTGTCTCCAAACGCCCGAATGTCAAAACGTTCCGTAGACCTCTGTTATACTGCAACATATTAAAAAAAGATTTTTGCGGACTTTGCCTGGATGCTCGCAACCCTCTTACTCTATACTCATATGGTCCAGGCCAGCTTAATGAGAGGGGTGGGGTGTAAAGACTCTGTACAGTATACTAGATTATATATAGATTATATATAGATATACTAGACTAGGGGCTCGCGGTCTGAAAGGTTTGGGAACCCCTGCACTAGATGACCCATGTACAGACATGCATATAGCCATCTCGAATATAAGGCAACTGGAAAAAGGTAAACCTCCAAGAAGCACGCCTGCAGTTCTCCCCCTCTGTTGAGCCACACACACACACACACACACACACACACACTCTACACACCGTCACACACCCCATCATAAACACACACATTCACTGAACCACACACACATACACCCCACTAACCGTTTGCACAGCAGCCGGGTATTCAGTCCGTTTTTAGATATGGCAAACAATAGGGTTGTTTCCAGTAACCAAATATTTGAGCCAGGTTCTGGCAAATATGCACTCCGATGGTAAGATTAAGAGGAAGAGTTGGGCAAGAAGACGGCCAGGATGGAATATTCGGGGAGTGGATAAACAGCTGTGTAAAAGCGTAGGGTTGGGGTTGGGGTTGGGGTCGGGAGAAGGCAGCCTTTTAACCTCTTACCTTAACACATGGACAGTGCCGTAACGAGCCATTGGGGTTGGGGTCGGGAGAAGGCAGCCTTATAACCCCTTACCTTAACACATGGACAGTGCCGTAACGAGCCATTGGGGTTGGGGTCGGGAGAAGGCAGCCTTATAACCTCTTACCTTAACACATGGACAGTGCCGTAACGAGCCATTGGGGTTGGGGTCGGGAGAAGGCAGCCTTATAACCTCTTACCTTAACACATGGACAGTGCCGTAACGAGCCATTGGGGTTGGGGTCGGGAGAAGGCAGCCTTATAACCTCTTACCTTAACACATGGACAGTGCCGTAACGAGCCATTGGGGTTGGGGTCGGGAGAAGGCAGCCTTATAACCTCTTACCTTAACACATGGACAGTGCCGTAACGAGCCATTGGGGTTGGGGTTGGGAGAAGGCAGCCTTATAACCTCTTACCTTAACACATGGACAGTGCCGTAACGAGCCATTGGGGTTGGGGTCGGGAGAAGGCAGCCTTATAACCTCTTACCTTAACACATGGACAGTGCCATAACGAGCCATTGTCTCTCTCTTCCTTTTTGGCAGTGTCATGGCGTGATTCCATCTCTTGATCAAGCATTATTCACAGGAACTTCTGCAGTTGTGTGTGGGAGTGTATGTGTGTTAGTGTGTGTGTGTCATGGCGTGATTCTATCTCTTGATCAAGCATTATTCACAGGAACTTCTGCAGTTGTGTGTGGGAGTGTATGTGTGTTAGTGTGTGTGTGTGTGTATGTGTGTGTGTGTGTTTTTTTTTTTTTTTTTTTTAATGTACCTTTTATTGTTTTAAGTTGCTTGCCAAAGTAAGCATCCCTGTTTCCCCTCCACCCCTGCAGGTGGCTCCGTGTCCCACCTCCTGAACAAGTACGGGGCGTTCAAAGAGGCCGTGATCATCAACTACACGGAGCAGCTGCTGCGTGGCCTGGCGTACCTCCACGAGAACCAGATCATCCACCGGGACATCAAAGGTGAGCAGCACAAGCCAGGAAAAACACTCTTCCTACAACACATACATCACCCACACACACACACATTCACACGCACGCACGCACACACACAAACTTTGGCATTTTTACATTAAAACCATTAGTCTGTGAAATGATGCATTTTGTTTTTTATCCAAAGACATCAAAAGTGAGTGGAAAAAGGAAAGGAAAACACTCTCCCCTACAATAGACACATCCACACACACATACATGCACACAAACACACATGTGCGCACACACAGACACACACATGCATATGCAGACATTGTAATTGCTTTTATTTGGACCAAAATGACATGCACAAGGATCTCATGATCCAAATAACACAGCTTACAAACATTTTTACAGGTGCTTTTAATATAGCAGTTAGCGATGAACAAACTATATCACACACACATACATGCACACACACATATAAATACACACCACCCTTGCTTCCTTAACCTTAGACTTCCACCCTGCCATATTTCACCCCCACCACCACACCTCTGTAAGTTTGGTGACCTTCCACTTCTAAAGGTGTCTACTGTTGAGGCCTCTAGGAAGGAAGGGGCCCCCCCAAAAGGTCTGGCCCCCTCAGGCCCCTCATGCTCCGCTGTAGCTTTGAAGCACAAAGAAAGAGGTGCTTAAGAGGAGCTTTTCTTATTTTAGCTCCCACTCTCGCCCCACACATCCGCGATAAGCCTCCCTCCTCCCCCTTCCCACAGTTACACCCTCCCATTTAACTCCCGCCAGGTTATGTGCTCTGATTTTTGTCCTCTGTAAAAATGTGGCCTGTTGCGCTATGCTCAGGCTCCCACTAATGGTGGGAATTGGGAACAAAATTAAGGGGCAGTTTGAAATGTTTATTTGTTCACTATGGTAGTGCACTATGTACTGGATCAGCCATATTATGCAATTTACACTCTATATATTGAACTACATGGTGAACGAGTAAATATTTAGTCAGTCAGCCCCATTTGTCATTGTGATCACATGGCACATCACAACACACAGTGCACACAACGAAATACACCCTCTGCTTTTAACCCATCACGCACATGAGCAGGTGGCAGCCATGACAATGGCGCCTAGGGAGCAGTGTGTGGGGACAGTACCATGTTCAGGGTATCTCAGTGGCACTACTTGCGACCTGAGATTTGAACCTGCAATCCTGTGGTAATCCTGTGCAATCCTCCACAGGTCTGGTACCTTAACCGCTATGCCACCACTACCCCATTTCCCCACTGCCACATTTCAGACCAAGCCAAAGAGGTTCACCTTGCGGAACCCATAGTTCAAATGACCTGGACTGTGTTCTATACTGTTGTGTTCTAATCGCCCCTCTTGTGTCCTTGTTTGTGTGCCATAACAACGTTTTGCCCCTGTGTGTGTGTCTACCCCAGGTGCCAACCTGCTGATCGACAGCACGGGGCAGAGGCTGCGGATAGCGGACTTCGGTGCCGCCGCCAGGTTGGCATCCAAGGGGACGGGCGCCGGGGAGTTCCAGGGCCAGCTGCTGGGCACCATCGCTTTCATGGCCCCCGAGGTACAAACCCATCACCTTACATATATATATACATGGTCCGACAGAAAGGTCTGTCTGTCTGTCTATGTATCTATCTATCTATCTTTCTATCTATCTTTCTATCCATCTTTCTCTTTCTTTCTTTCTTTCGTTCTTTCGTTCTTTCTTTCTTTCTATCTTTTACAAACCCATCACCTATAATAAAGGCAGTGGCTATGGGTCCGGAATTCCGTACCAGTAGATGAAAGGATATTGGTCCGGAACCTATTGAAACCTATACTCTATATTCTTCTGGACCAATACATGTAAAGTTATAGGTCCGGAAATCTGTACCATACTCAGGCAGGGTTCCCACAGATTTATCAGATAATTTGAAATTCCGTACCAATAATACCAGTTCTAGGGGCATGGAAGCTGCTGTACCAGTAGCCACTTCGTAAAATAAAATATAGATGGACCGATAGAAAGGTCTTTTTTTTTCTTTTTGTCTTTTTCCTGTCTTTCTTTCTTTCTTTCTTTCTTTCTTTCTTTCTTACTTTCTTCGTGCCAAAGGGAAATTAGAGTGTTCCAGCAGCCTTAAAATTAGACACAAACGCAACACCCACAAATACAAAAATCCGGACCCCAGACATTTGTTGCCAAACATGCCATGCCACTCAAGTTATTTTAAGGAAAATGAAAGGGAAACAGGATGCCCCTCTTCAGCGATTGTCTCTCTTTTTTTAGTTTCCTTCCTGTTCATCTGTAGCTCAGGAACCCAGGGTACGGTTTGTGTTGACCTTTGTGCAACAGACTAGCGCCACCATAAGCACTGTTTTATTGCCTGGCTTCCAGTGAGACTTCCAGTGTGGCCATTTAGTGCTGTAACACACAACTCTGGGCTCTACACACAAGCGGTCTCTGTGGGCCCCCTTCCTTTCTGCATTTCTCATGCATTTTTGGCTTGCTACAGCCCCTATTGCCAATGAGGGGGACCCTGGGTAGCCTGGTAAACCCGCCCCTCGTACTTCATTTCATTTTGTACAGAGGGTCTGGACCGGAATCTCTTCAGGGTCATTTAGCAAGTCCCAGCAAGACCGATCCAGTAGAACAGAGAGTGTGTGCGTTAGCCGTGACGTTTACCTTGTGTGCTACATTTGAATTGTAGTGCGTAGGTAGGCTAATTGCATACGTGACGACCAGGCGTTAGCGATTGGGTAAAGGCAGAGGCACTTTTTTTAAACTTCAGCAAAGTCCACACCTCCAACAAATCGTTTCTGACGGTCTCTGCATTCGGTCCTTCTTTCCCTCCAGACTCGATGCCCCTGTGGCCATCGGAAGTAAAAGATTTAAAATCCAAAGCTGGCACACATGGCGGCTTGCAGATATCTTTTCTTTTATAAGAGTTCACCATAAAATAAGACGGCAAGATGTTTTCAAACGTTTGTGACAGATAGGAGAGCTTGGGCTGTACGCGGCAGGTTTAAAGTGCAGGTCAGGACTGTTTGCCCGGTTACGATCTCCTTTTCACTCACTCTTCAAACATTTCAACCGCTGGTGTGGACGGACGTCTGGGCACAGCTTTTCAGCACCGGGCCTTTTTAGCCCCCCCCCCCCGTTTCGGCTTTTGGTGAAGTTTGAGTTGGCTGACATCGGGAACGTTTTTTTATTTAAGGTTTGTGTTTTCCTCCCCGTCCTACGAGCGAACTGTTGCCAAACTCACGGGCAAGGCCAAAGTCCTCGTCTAGCTTTTTTACTCCACGCTATTTAAATGGTAATGGCGACCTCCACAGCCCCGACCCACGTCCCCATTCAGCCACCCCCCAACTAGCCAAAGCTTGATGAAATCCAGCAGCCATTATGTGGGCCATTCAGTCTCACGTGTGCGGTCAGGAACTGGGCAAAGTGGATTTGGAATCTCTCACTAACTCCAAATGAAAGAAAATTGTAATCCTTTTGAGGAAGCCACAATGGCCGTACCCCTTAATTCCTTGTTGTCATTGTGGTCTGAACCTTGTTTAATTAGGAGGGGGAGTTCAGCTGAGCTCATACTCTCCCTCCCCCTCTATTTTCTCTCTCTCTCTCTCTCCCTCCCTTCTCTCTCTTGCTCTCGCTCTCCCTTTCTCTCTCTCTCTCTCTCTCTCTCTCTCTCTCTCTCTCTCTGTCTCTCACTGTCTCTCAGAGCAGCTCAGTTCATTACACAGAGGCCACCCTCTTTAAAATGAACAGCACAGCTCTCCTCCTTCTCCTCTTCTTTTTCAGTTTGCAGATACAAAGAGTAAACAGCTTCTTTTGCGCCAGGGTTTGATCCCTGGAGCCACTGAAAAGGGGCTGCCTGTCACAGCTGTCATTTACAGTTCGCCTGCTTCCTTGACTGTAGTGCCAATGGAAGCGTGCATTTGTAAACATTTGAAACCTTATTCTTTTCATACTGGTGAGGTAATTCTTCACACAGAAAAGGGATGGCTATCTTCACAGCCTCTGATCCTTTGATTACAGCTGTAGATGTTTAAAATTTGTTCCTATGGTGACTGCTAGATTACCATTGTTTATGGAAAGGTTACCACACGTATCCTTTTTAAGTCATTTACTGTCATGAATAGATGTGTTGCAGTGGCAAGATCAGGCACTCACTTCAGTGGCACTGCATCAGAAAAGTGACTGGAGCGCCCCCCTGTGGCATTTACTGATATTACTACAGTGTGTCATCTGTCAAGATCAACAGATGATTAGCCAGTAACTCCAGCAGTGTTGCATCAGAGCTCGCATAGAAGTAAATGTTATCAGTCTGTAACCTTTTGTTACAACCTTTGTAAAACATACACAGTACAGTAAGTTTAAGTAACCAAAGCCATGTATTCATCTAGGCCAGGTGTGTGTAATTAGGGTCCAACTGAAACATCAATAGATATCCCTCAAAGCAAGACATCTATTACAATCAGTTACTTATTTATGACCCCCGCTTGCCTAATTTGTGGTATTTTTATGAAGAATGGCACCTGATATGACATGAAGCATTTACACAGCTTATCTGGACTGTACTGCAGGCAAAGAAACTCCTCAGAAATGCAATACAGAGTGTATTAATGCATTGTGTAGCACGGTAACAAGGTATGGTTAAAGAATTACTGTGTAAAGAAATGATGACTCTTCCCCCTCTGTTGCCAAGTAACCATACCGGTTTATCGAAGAGGGCAGGCATGTGCCATCACTGATAAAGCATGTCTCTTTATTTTTGTTCGGCTCTTTTCCTGCTTCTTTTCACAGCAAAATGTTTAACATTTATTTTTCCGAGACTAGTACCGTAGTAGAGACTAGTACCGTAGTAGAGACTAGTACCGTAGTAGTTCCGAGACTCACCCTCAGTGAGTTTAGGATATAATACTTACCATTTTGACTTTTTTTGTGGCACAGTGCGGGCATCGGCCAATGGGCCTAGATAGAACTGAGAATCCCAAACTGTAGTAGTGACATCAGTAATACTTGGATGAATCTTCATTGAAAGAGGAAGGTTCATTTGTTCATTTGTTGAAAGTTCAATCGTCTCTTACTAAAATGCTCATTATTTATGTATGGGATGCTGGACACTGCTACTGAGCCATCTTGAGACACTGAGATAACTCCTGAAAAGGGAAGGTGCTTGCGTGTCATCCCCAGTGAAATGATCACAAATGCACTGTTGCAGAGGTAGCCACACATTACTGTATCTGATTTTTATTTGTCTTTGTACATGGTAGTGGTCATAGAGCATCTGTCCACATTGTTTAGACAGAAGGTGTTCAGCACTCACTCCATCAGAGCCAGTGATGTTTGTTTTTGTAAGATGTTTACACATTGAGGCACATGTTTGGCTTGCGGGCCAGTGTGTGAACATTGCATCACTTGTTGTTTGGATGGGAGTGGATGAAGTATGTACACTGTGTGTGTTAGCCAGCTAATGCCGGCTGAGTTAGTCAACCACTGCTGAAATAAGGCTCATTTTTATCGCAGTGTTCTCACACTTCACAGTCCCTTTGGGGTTTAATGGAGGGCTGCATTTACACAGCAGTCACTGAATCTTGTAAACTTGTGTGCTTTGGCGAGACAAACCGTTTCGGGCAAAGTGGGAACCTCCACCGTGTTTTGTTGTTGTTTCTTTGGAAAAGCAGCTTAGCTGATAAAGCTGAGACCGAAGGCGTTTCACTTACTGCACTACCCTGGATAACTATCTACTGCACTATTTTGGAGAATTACTGCCCTAAAGGACTCTTCCATAACACTGGACAATCTTATTAGGACACTTTAATCTATCTACTTGCATCACCACAAGGCACCTTATCAGGACACTTTTCTACCTCATGGATTTTTTTTTTATCTTTCCAGCTAGGTGAATGAAGTATGTATGCAGATGTGTGCAATATGTTTGATCTGTTTTGCAATGTGTATTATGTGTATGCTGCTAGACACCTTAATTTCCTTCAGGATCAATAAAGTAACTCTACTCTACTACTACATAGATGAGAGTGCAGGAGAGCACTTGTTTACTCCCCCACCCACATTCTTCCTATTGGAATGGGATTGGAACCTGCGACCTTCCAATCCCAATCTTACGACCAACTCCCTAATCACTAGGCCACAGCTGCGCCCTTAATGCCCGTTGTGATTGATGTCGTTGTGACGTGTTGGCATTTGCTTGTGTGCCCATGCCAGGTGCTGAGGGGACAACAGTATGGCCGCAGCTGTGACGTGTGGAGTGTGGGCTGTGCCATCATCGAGATGTCCTGTGCAAAACCACCCTGGAACGCAGAGAAGCACTCAAACCACCTGGCTCTTATATTCAAGGTATGACAGATCCCCATTTGTATTTTAACATCCACATTTTATCCTCTCTCAGTAGCCTGTTATGTAAAGCACAGAGCAATTCCACTGTATGGTATATTTCGTAATCAATATATTCTATTGGTGTATTTGGTTTATGTTGATAGTTGATATTTACCATTTGTAATTGGTTCACAATAATGTAAATGGCATAGTTTAATTGCATAGTTCAGCTTTACCTGAGCTATGCAGCTTTTGCCCTCACATGCGTGTGAGAATGACTGTATGTGTGTTTGGTGTTTGCTCTCACCCCCTTCAGATCGCCAGTGCCACCACGGCCCCCACCATCCCCCCAAACCTGTCTCCAGGCCTGCGTGACGTCACGCTGCGCTGTTTGGAGCTCCAGCCGACTGACCGACCCCCCTCCAGGGAGCTCCTGAAGCACCCCATCTTCCGCCTCAACTGGTAGCAGCCCCTTCCCCTCCCCTTCTCCCTCTCTCCCTTCCCTCAACCGCCCCCCTTGTCATCCTTTAGCCCGGTCGGGCCACATGTATGGAGATACTACTGAAGGCCCCTACCCCTGCCTCTACACTAGCCTGCTGCCCCAGCCCCTCCCCCTCGGCCCCCAACCTCACACTTCACCTCGTCACAGACACACACACATGCACACTTACACATGCATTTACACACGTACACACTGCTTTGGTTGCTGTGCCCAGGAACGCAGCCACACAGGGAACATGGCCTCCACTGAAGGACCTGGGCACCCTGTTTTATGCAAATGCCAGACCTGCTGTGCTCTCAACAACTAACCCTACCACCAAACCAACCCATCCAACACACACACACTCTCACACACATACACGCACACTCACATACAGACACTTGCTCTGCCAACCCCTCTTCGCCAGTAACATCGCTCACACAGAACCCGCCCTCACTGCCTGCTGAGCACGAGGAAGCTCCTTCCGCCGGTGCCTTTGTCGGAGTGCCACGCGTCAGCTCACTGTACTCATCATGCTAGATGGCCGTCAGTCTGGTTGTGTCAGCACTTGTGTTTCTTTAATATTTTATCTTGTAGCCATCAGTTCCCTCGGTGAAGGTTTTATAATGGGGTTGGGGGTGGGGGAATGGGGTGGGGACTGACATATGATATCACGCCCTAATGGTGTGCGCGATATTACTTAAAATGTAAGCATTAGACAATGGATATGACAACCTAAATCAAAGTCGACTCTTAAGGTCTGATTTCTGCTTTTTTTAAATAATGACCATCATTGTTGTGGAGTTGAAGGGGAGATGTATAAATGTTTCACTTTGTCTTTGTTTGGTAACTGCATCCTCTTGTGTAAAGACTATAATTTGATCATTTGTGCATATTACTGTCAGGCCATTATATTTTAATAGCTTGGGGAAAAACATCTTGGAAGTGAATCAGGGAATGGTGAATTTTTTTTTTTTTTTTGAACAGAAACTTTGCTAGTTCAGCTAGCCAGTCGCTGAATGTGAATGCTTATGATACTGTCACATGTTTCCTTTGTTACTCGATTTTTTTTTTTAAGCTGAAAAATCCCATGTACGACTTTATGATTTTGTTTTCAAAGCATTCGACAGCTTTTTAAAAAATGTGTGGTCTTACTGAGGCAGTGAGTTGTCTTCAGAGTTGAGAGGATAAGTTGAGTAAGGCGAACGGTTGAAAAGATGTTTTAAAGTTGTCGGTTTCAATATCAAGCGGAGGATTTAGCCCACTGTTACCTTCAAGAAATGCAGATTTTTTTGTTTTGTTTTTGTTTTGTTCTGTTTTTGTTGTAGCCATCTGATGAGCCCTGTCAAACCAGCTGTCATTTAATGCAGAAACAATCTATTCAAAAATGCTCACTGTTCAGCCATTCTCTAGGTGCTGGTCTTCTCTATACAACGTTATGCTATGTTTCCGACAATTTGTGATTTTAAAACTTTGTGATTTCTTTTTTTAAAAAGGCATCTTAAAAACATTTTAAATATGTTAGAATGTATATCAGAAGTTTTCTAAGTCACTTCCAGGTGATTGTTTTTCTATATAAACTTTAAAAATGCTGTCAAACAATTTTGGTGGAGGGATCTCTGAAATGGAGGCAGACCATTCTGCTTTTTTGTTAAATCAACTCATCTCTTTTTTTTGTTTTTTGTTTTTTTTTTGTTTTTGTTTTTTTTAAGAATCATTGTGCATGTTCCTCAACTTTTTTTAATCATATGACCCATAACTCTTCAAGTGATCATGCTCTTGTTTAAAAACATAAAAGAAGACTGATATTTACATTAATTATTAAATGAAACAATTATTTTTCAAGTGTGATATGCATTGCTATTCTATATTTTTAGACTCCCTTGATTTAAAGGTAAAGAAAATCAAGGGGTAAAATTTTTTCAACATCAAAAATTCAGAGAAAGTTAAATTTTATTTAAAAACAAATCCAATTTCTTTATAATGGAGTACAAGCTGATCAAGCTTGAAGGGTCAGAATGTAAATAGATGAAATTTTGGTAGCTAAAATTATTGTACTTGACTCCTGTATTTTTATACAACACTGTTTTCCATAAATACATATTTTTGTTCCTGCTTTTGTTTTATTTTTTCTTACCTTTCATTGTCTTTGTTAAAGCTTTAAAGTTATGCACTCTTTTGCCTTTTTATATACTGGAAAAGATCTGTTTCAGTCAAATTCATAAATGCTAATCAGTATTACTTCAGTATGTCATGTCTATAATTCTTACCAATATTTCAATGCCTTTGGAATTTCTTCTTACCCACCTGTGTCTCAACCAGCTTGCTGGGCCTCTTGTTATGTGTTTTATTTTGATGCCTCTGTATTGTAATCGTATGCCTTTTTTTATCGGAGCTGGACTGACTGTGTTTGTCTGGAATGATGCTGTCTCTTGTGTCACTTGGTGGTACTTTTTTTTTTTTTTTTTTTTTTTTTTTGGTTAAGAACGTCTTTTGCTGTTTTATTCCAGTCTCTACTACCTCAGGTGTCCTATAGAGTTTTCCTCTACCAAAGTTCACTTTCTCAATATATATATTATATAAATATATAAATATATATTCTTTTTTGACTGTTAATTGTTTTTTTTTTATCTCTCTTCTTCAAAGATTTCCAGGGCTTAAGGGCTAACTTGTATTAGCACCTTTTATTGTGCAAATAAAACTTGTGAAAACTCTGGATTCAGATAAAAAAACGCAAAATTTTGGCTTAAGATGTATCTGTCATCTTAAATTTATCAAGATATTTTAATGATTTAAGTTTTTACCCCATTGGAGCATTTTATAACAAATTTGACTTATTTTGGTGTTTGTCTTTATAGCAAATAAAAAATGGGAAAATGGTGTCATTTTACTTCTCCTTATTTCTCTTATGGGGTAGTTTTCCTGTTAAGATTGTCTTGCAGAGAATCGACAGTTCCAGAATCTTAAGAAACCAATGAGAAGATGATGAGCTTAGTTTCTACATTTCAGATACAAATGCCATCAGTTGTAATTAAGAGCTACACAGCTTGGTAAGAAATGGCACTATTCATTTTTAGCACACTTCAGTGTGCAAAGCCAGTTGTGCATGTTACATTTGCCTTAGGCAACATTGATATACCAACACATATACCCATGTTATATGGAGCACGTTATATAATCATTTGGAGCACAGCAAAATAACTTGAGGGCAGGGCACAGCACGGGCTGTAAGCCCTGAGCATTTATGCAAAGATGGTGAAAGACAGTGTCCAGAATCCAGCGGCAGACTGACTGACTGACTGACTTCTGTGACACCTTGTGTTATGGGCCATAAAAGTCCATGTATTCCCACCTATCATGCAAATCTATTGATTACGAACACTACACTCTCAGAAATATGGGGACAGTAGGGGTACAAATCTGTATCTTAAGGTACAATACGTATTAATGTACCAAGAAAGGCTAATATTTGGACCTTAAGGTACTGATGTGTACCTATTCAGCCCTGGAGAAGGTACAAACTAGTTGAAAAACAGTGGTTAAAAGGTACAATTATGTGCCTTAGGGTACTGCCGGTGTGACAAGCTTTGTACCCCTAAAAGTACAATTCTGTACCTTCTTTTCTGAGAGTGTATATAACCAGTGAATAACCAGTTTGGAGATAAATGGTCTACTGTATATGTTATAAAATATCCTAGCCAAATTAAAACATATCTCTATAAACCTATCCTCTGGAGAACCACAAGAACCACTTTCATATGCTCTTCCGTTTATGGCTCATTACTGTGCTATACAGTACTGTACTCCACAAGGACCAAAAAGGTCAAGATCAACAGGTTCAGCATATAATCAAATTCTAGCATATAAGAGTGAGCTGCTTAAAATGAACTTAATTTCAGTTTAATTTGAAAATCATTCTACTGAACACTGTGTTCCAAATGTAGTAATTACCTGGTTCCCCAGAGAGGATTGACCAGGTATTGCGATGATCCTGTCCATGTGTATGTGTTTATGTCTGTCTGTCAGCCTGTGTGTCTTGCAATGACCCTGTCCGTCCACATGGGGGGCCAGGATGCCATCTTTGTTGGAACTTGTTTGTGAATGCAAATGGCTCTCTTTCACTGGCCCTCTTGTTCATCACCTGAGGTAGCCTTTCCCCACACACCGCTGCCTTAGGGTGGAATACCAGCGGGAGCAGCCTGCGGTGGCTTGAGTTCCAGAGGGAGATAATATCGCGTCTGGAATGCTGCAGTGCTCACAGAACTCACCTTTATTTTGAGCTTTTGAGGCCAGCTTTGCCCTCAAATACGCCTCTGCTGAGAAATCACCATGTCCTGGGAGCGACACAGTGTGTGTTGAGAGGGCAGATGTGTTCCACAGAGTTTCTTCTACAACCTGGACGTGATGGATTTCAAACTGAAATAAGTAGATGGCTCTGTTTCAAACATTAGTGAGCATTGGCACATGTACTGACAAATTTTAATAAAAACTGATAAATTGTTTTACCCTTAATTGAAATAAACTAGGTATCAGGTAGCACTGATCCACGTCACGTATGGTTATTTCACTGTAAAAATGAGCACCTTAAGCCCGATTTATCAGGTTGGATGAAACGATAAGAGAAATCTTTGGCCACAAACACACAATATGTCAGCTACTCTCTTAAGACTAAATGTTTGCCCCTTTCCACAAGGCCCTAGTGTCGCCAGTGTCACCACGCCCCCCACCATCCCCCCTCACCTGTCGTGCTGTCCCCCTGTTTTTGGGTCAAACAGACCCAAAACATAAAAAAATACAAAAAATGTCCTCTTTGGAGCACAGCAAAATAACGTGAGGGCAGGGCACAGCACGGGCTGTGAGCCCTGAGCATTTATGCAAAGTTGGTGAAAGACAGTGACCTGTTTCTCCAGAATCCAGCGGCAGACTGACTCATGTTCTGTGACACCTCATGTTATGTGCCATAAGTCCATATATTCCCACCTATCATGCAAATCTGTTGATTACGAACACTTCTGCCTTAGGGGTTGGAAGAAAGGACGAGGGGAAGGGAAGGGGAGGGAAGGGGAGTGACTGAAAAACGGCAAAGGGGTGGGGTAAACAGATCGGCAGGCTCTTCTACGTCACTGTCAAGGATGAACAGGGAGCCTGAAAACTGATGGCACAGAACAGTCGAAAAGAAAAAAAGAAAAAATGCTTGATAGCATAGGGCATTTGTTTGTGAAACGAAAAACATATTTTACACAAAGTTAAACACACAGTGGCCAGCTGAAAGTGTATGGCAGGTAAAAAGACTTTATTGGCTCATTGTATTTTTTTTTAATTATTGGGGAGTTTATATAATATATCAATGACAATAGATATGCTACTGAGACACATCCATTACATAGTCATTGTAATGTTGTTACTATCGCATTTGAAATCAGATATAGAACTATGAAAATAAAGTTACAGTGCATGCTGTTAGGGTATGTGAAAGGGTTGCTGTTTTATACAATTAGCGCAAGGCAAAAAAAAATCAGCTCTGGTGTGCATCCCACTTAAATTTACATTTCACCTTTTCAAACATTGATATTAAAGTAAGCAGTTGAAATGAAGACCACCTGTTTTACACAACTCTGTAAACTTGGTTTGATCTATGGTGTAGGTGATTACTGAGTCTGCTGTTATGTGTAGTTTACCTCTTTTACCTCAGCTTTCTAGAGACACATTTACAGTTTTGGTATCAGCCTAATATGCTTTCCCATTCTGCACTTCAGTTTCAACATTTCTGACATGAAAGGCTTTATTAGCATTATGTGTCCATCAACACATATTCATTTGCACTGTAACACTGATCCAGAGAATAAAATATAATAGTTTACTTTTTAGGCTACATCATAGGCCTATACAATCATCAGAATTTACAATTGCATCTGTGTCACAGTGAGAGAGTGTCACAACCATAGATATATATACATCTATGGTCACAACTATGTCCATCAACTGAAGTGTGAGTCAATAAGACCACCGTCTACGCTAATGTTATATCATCATTCTTTCCCAAAACATGCCTATTTTGAGCGCACCCTATCTTGTGTGGCCTTTGCATTGGTCAAAACAGTTTTCTGCGGTGATTTCCAACTTTTAGGATGTTTATAAATAAGTGTTAAGTAATTCTTCTGTACTTGAATTTTAGTCCCATTACTGGCATAACGGCATCTGTTATCAACTTTTCACACAGACAACGTGAAATGCCTATTGATTGATTTGAACCTAAGATAATTGCTTAAAGGAGGATGAAATCAGTGACCAGAGAAATAGTACAACACATTTAACAGCTAAATGAGCACTGTTTAACTAATCTACTCAATCAGCTACATGCCTAACTTCACCAGGCTACTCAAACAGGATTAGAACAGGCGTAAAAAGCACAGCCAAAATTAACTATATGACTGGGTAGACTACAACACATTCCCAGAACTGCAGTAACCCAGCAACATTTAATCACTTTTTTAATCAATGAAGGCTGGGCCTGTATAAAGTTATTTCTAGGTCTACTGATCCTTGGATATGAGGATGCACTTGAAGGTCCCATGTCAACCTCGCCTCTCGTTGTCAAGGAGACAGACCTAGGCTTCTACGCGGATTCGAGCTCAAGTGGCTCTGACTACATGGCCAGGAGTCAGACGTCCTTCCTGATTGGTTTGCCTTCTCTCACCATATACCGTCATTCACTCACACCATTGAACCACAGAGAGTATCGCGTTAGAAGGTCCTCCCTCCGTGGCCGATGATTGGAGGACAACTTCAGAAGGGAGGGAAAAATGTAAACTTCAGAACTTTTCTCGGCTGCAATTGGCCGTACCCGATGCGTTTGGACAAACAACCCCGCGCACAGGTGAGATACAGCTCACGTTATATATATAGATGTCCGCGGTAGTTCTGAATATTATCGATGAGAAGCGTTCTTTGGAATCGAATCGAACAGGATTTTTTGAACTAACAGTTTGACAGGTGAGTAGGCCAAAAGGGTATATTCATCATTTTCAGCAGCAGTTTCACTCCTTTTAAGCTTACACAACGTGAATCATTCTTCACTTTTGTGCAATTACAAAATATCATTACTTTCTGGGCAAATTCTAAATGGTTTCACCAGCAGATGTGAATCTTGTGGTGTAGCATGTGGTTAATTTGTTTTAATTAATTACAAGAACTGTAAAATTTAAAATAAAATTTGATAAAAAATTGATTGGATTAACTTTCCTTATGTTATTCACGAACATACACTCTGAACTTGAAAACGCTTTAGATAATTCAGTGGTCCCTTAGCCCTACTTTAATTACCCACAATACTGCTTTAATGTTTGGATGGATTTATGGGGTTGTGGTGCGCAGCTTCAGTGAAAGAAGCGCAGATGTTTTGAACGGAAGAGGTACGTCCGCTAATTTGTCCGGCTCCTTGGGCGTTATCCGAAATCGACCTTATGATCTCGTAGAAAAGGACGGGAACATCTTTCCCCTTGACTGACAATATCTAACAGAACGCTTTATGATCGCAAGGTAGGGTGAATCAGTTTTGTCAGATGGCAAAACCAACGCTTAACCTGGATATGTTTTTACAATGTATGACTGGATTTTAAAGATTAACCCAGCTATTTAGCAAACTAGCCAATATAAGGCACCTGACGTAGCTAGCTAGCCGACTTAGTGGCCAGAGAAATTAGGATGTATATTTTGATAGCTTCACCTTGTTGCTCAGACTTAAGCAAATGATTAACCTGACTTATCGGCGGTGGTTCAAAGGCCCAATTTGTTGTATGATACCGATGAGGGGGTGGGGTGTGTTCTTATTTTAATCCAAGTAACGTTGCATTTAGTCATCGTTCTTCTGTGCGACCCCCATTAACAAACTCGAATGTTAGGAGTGGTTCATTTTAACAGGTTTGTATTAACATACACCGAAAAGGTTTAAGCGAATTATCGTTTCGCAACGAAGAGCATTTGG
Source organism: Coilia nasus (assembly GCA_027475355.1). NCBI lineage: Eukaryota > Metazoa > Chordata > Actinopteri > Clupeiformes > Engraulidae > Coilia > Coilia nasus. Next base: position 26,012,365 of record CM050209.1, on the reverse strand, counting down.
TATGACTAAAAACAACAGGGAATTGTCGTGGCTAACGCTGTCATTCCAAGTTCAAGTTTCAAATCCTTTTCTCTTCAGCAAGGTAAGGTAATGTTAGCTGTATTGCTAGAGGGAGAAAATACTAATGTAACGCTATACCCTTATTTTAAGGTTAACGCAAGCCTATCAAGCACGTTTCACCGCTTAGGCCAAATAGCTAAGATACCTTAGCTAGCAGAATTGGATAAGGCTAACGTCACATTTCTTATCCCTTGCTAGTGTAAGGTAACGTCGGCTTAGCTGGCCAAGATGAGGTGTTTTAAGTCAATAAAGTCAGAATCAGTAGAAACCCGAGTTAATGTTTTTGTTTTGCTATGCCAAGAATGTAGATTTCGATTGCTGGATGTTGTCGGTGCGTGTCGAGCACTAGAACAGCGGTCACCAGCTTCATGACCTTTACTCTATTTACCGAGTAGATCCTATTATAGGGTAGCAGCGCACTTGTTTGGTAACCGGCGTGGCCATGTGCCCTAACAGTGCTGAGCGCTCACCTTAAATGTTCTCATGAAACGGATTTATTGAAACATAGGTTGTGCACAGTTGCCCTGCAAGATCCCTCAGACGCGTCTGTTCTTTGTGCGTCAGTGTTCATCTGTCGTCTTTGGGTGCTGCATGCACACAAATTGTGTTTGTATTTATTATTCAACATATGTTTCTGTTTTCTGCCATGAAGTGCACCCCCAGACAGAGCAAAGCACACAGTTTCTCACTCTCAAAATAACTGGCTTTCCATCCACAGATCTCTCAGGATGCCTGGATCAGTCCCTGCAAACGGTGAGGCCACCTGGCCCAAAGACGTGGGCATCATCGCGCTGGAGGTCTACATCCCCTCGCTGTACGTGGAACAGTCAGAGCTGGAGCAGTTCGATGGCGTCTCTGCCGGCAAGTACACCATAGGCCTCGGCCAGGCGCGCATGGGCTTCTGCTCCGACCGCGAGGACATCAACTCTCTCTGCATGACCGTGGTGCAGCGGCTGATGGAGAGGAACTGCCTGTCGTACGACAGCATCGGCCGACTCGAGGTGGGCACAGAGACCATCATCGACAAGTCCAAGTCGGTCAAGTCCGTCCTCATGCAGCTGTTCGAGGAGTCAGGAAACACGGACGTGGAGGGAGTCGACACAACCAACGCCTGCTACGGAGGAACGGCGGCCCTGTTCAATGCTGTCAACTGGGTGGAATCCAGTTCCTGGGATGGTGAGGGCTTCTGCCTTTCCTCACATTATGCCTGTTTATATTGCAAATATGTAAACCATATTAGTTTGGGCTTCGCAAATTACCATCTGACAGCCAATGTTTATTTGTTTATAACCTGACTGGTTGCTAAGGTAGGACGTGTTTTGTGACCCAACAATGTTTTTTTCTCGCCCCTTTGCCCTTGCAGGTCGCTATGCCCTGGCAGTGGCCGGTGACATTGCCGTCTATGCCACAGGCAGTGCCAGGCCCACAGGGGGTGCAGGAGCGGTGGCAATGCTCATAGGGCCCAACGCCCCACTGGCATTTGACAGAGGTACAGCATAAACTCTTGGCATGCTAATGTTTACTGCAGTCCCCGTAAACACAAATGGACATCATATGCTGAGGTGTCATAAAAATCGTAGAGGTCCTGGTACCCTCAACTGAAATGTCACTGGACTATGTTTGGCTCTATAGCACCACTACAGGGAGGGGCAGGAATGTGCAGCTGAGTGTGACAGAGAGTTGTTTCTCTGGCACACCTTACTGCGTATGGCACTAGCCAAGCCCAAGTAATGGGATTGCTGCTTATTCTGCAAAAAGTTGCTGAAATGCTGAGTTTTCGCTGCAAAATATGCAATAAATATATATTCAGTAGAGTCACAGTGATGTCAGCTACATTCTAGTCATTGCTGACTTGTTTATGGTGCTGTATGCGTTTTTCAAGTTCTGTGGGGTGGGGGCGTTTGAACTCAGAGGTAATTGTAATTGTATTGTTAGTAGAAGAATTCAGGGCTTCATTCTCTTACCTAAACAAATGTCCGCCCGCTGTTCTTCAATCAGATATACCACTGGGTTAAATTAACTAGGTTTGTGACTTAACCACCTCTAAATTGATTGACAATTGAATGTTGTGTGTGAATGTCGTGTCAGAACACGAGTTGATGCATTTGTGAGTTGTTTTGACCACGTGTTTGTTGTGTGTAGGTCTGCGGGGGACCCACATGCAGCACGCCTACGACTTCTACAAGCCCGACATGGTGTCCGAGTACCCGGTGGTGGACGGCAAGCTCTCCATCCAGTGCTACCTGAGCGCGCTGGACCGCTGCTACAGCGTCTACCGCAACAAGACCCACGCCCAGTGGCAGAGAGGTGGGTCATCGTGCTGTGAATCACACAGCCCTACAAAGGCAAAGTGCAGTAACTACACGAACATAGAAACTGAGAAAAATGCCTTTAACGTTGTCATACTGCCCAGTTAAATATAGTATACGTACAATAGTGGTAATGCTTTTAGGTGCTTTCTTAACAGCAAGAAGCAAGATATTTAGTCACAAGACAAAGGGAGCGTTATAAAGTCAATTTCCAGTCTAAACTGAATTTGACAAAATATATAGTTACTGCCTTTTGGCTTTGTGGGGCAGTACATAGGGAGTAGAGAAGCACGGATGGCGGTTACAATGAAATTTCGGGTGAGTGGCGGTGTAACTACTCAAATAAATGTTTATATATATATATATATATATATATATATATATATATGTATAGCCTACATTGGTAAATATGGCGGGTGGTTGCGGTTTTGAAAATTGTTCAAAAAGTGTGGGTGCAAATGGATAGTGGACGGATGATGAGTTATGTGATGCGGTTGCGGATGAAAAAATCTGCAACCTATCCGCGCATCTCTACTGACAAGGGACTGTTTTCTTCAGATGCTTGCGCTGCTGGGGCATTATCTGTCCCTCTAAGCACTTGAAGTGAGCTTAGAATAGGGCGTATCCACTGCGGGTATTCTTAGAATACGAACCCACAAGATTCACATGATCTTGTGAAGGTGAAAGCTCCCTTAAAGCCTAGATGTGTAACGAGCTGTGAAAACGCATGCTGCAGATGATAGAATTCCATTCTGTTATTTTGGTTTGGTATGGTTTTGGCATCCGCGGTTAAACATATGGTAATGCTTTTGTGTTTTAGAGGGTGTGGACAAGCGCTTCAGTCTGGCAGACTTCGACTACATGGTCTTCCACTCTCCCTACTGCAAGTTGGTGCAGAAGTCACTGGCACGTCTCCTTCTCAACGACTTCCTGTCCCACCCTAATCCCAACACTGAAAGTGGCTTATACAGTGGCCTGGAGGCTTTCAGGTCAGTGGATCTGAGTCTGCCAAGCTAATCCTGTTTTGTGCTCATCAGTGCAAACGGCTCCTAGCTGGATGCTAACTGATTGACGTATGTGAATGTTGCGCTACCTAGATGGAGTAGCATGCAGCTTTTCTGCACAACAAATTGTTACTCCAGATGTTGACATAAAATTTACCAGTATCTAATTTTAGCTTGTGTTTCTCCTGAAAGGGATGTGAAAGCAGAAGACACCTACTTCGACCGAGATGTGGAGAAGGCCTTCCTGAAAGCCAGTGAGGAGATGTTTGAGCAGAAGACCAAGGGCTCCTTGCTGGTGTCCAACCAAAATGGCAACATGTACACCCCATCTGTGTATGGTTGCCTAGCCTCCGTCATTGCCCAGTAAGTCCCTATGGAGCTGTGGCTCAGTGGGGTCGAACTTCTTTCTCTGTGGGAAGTATAGCCTATGTTAGACAGAAGAGAGGAAGGTCCAAGACACTCTTTACTTTCTTCACTTAACTGACCTTCCTCTCGTCTCTCAATTGTTTGTTTTTTTTTGACCAAAGACCACCTTCACACAAACGTCAGGAAAGCCGCAGACTTTTCCACTATGGCCTATTTTAATAGGTTATATTGTATAACCAAAATCAAAAAGTATAGGCACAAAGCCAAACACACAGTGTTGTTACATATGTTTGGAGTCAGTGGCATGCTCAGTCCTTTCAGAAAGTAGGCCAAAATGTTGATTGGGTGCTCTTTAATCCAAGGTTATCAAATCATGGGAAGAGAAGGTGAAGAGATTTTTTTTTCTTGATCAAGGCACTCCATTTAGTTTAAAATGTCTTTATTAAACTAGGACATGTCCAGAAAAGGCTGTAAAATTGCCAGTTGACCTAAATGGAGTGCCTTGATCAAGAAAAGTTTTTTCTTTTCACCTTCTCTTCCTTGATTTGATCCTTCTCTTCCAAACAGTGATGTTGTTTGTGAAACTGTCCACCATCAAGCGATTGGTCCCAAAAAAATATCCTCAGGGTGAACTGGAACAGATGGCTTCACTCTGGAGTGACATAGTAATAGTAATAATAATAATAATAATACACTTTACTTGTATTCATATATACAAGATGCAGCTCAAAGTGCTTTACAGTTTAGCAGGGTCGTCACAGGACAACATTTCTTGCAGTCCAGTAAATGTAAATGGACTGCATTTATATAGCGCTTTTCCACTCCTCCGAGCACTCAAAGCGCTTTACAGTATATGCCTCACATTCACCCATTCACACACCGGTGGCGGAGGCTGCCACGCAAGGCGCCAACCTGCCACCGGGAGCAACTTGGGGTTAAGTGTCTTGCTCAAGGACACTTCGATGGGGTTAGGCAGAGCGGGCCTCGAACCTGCAACCTTCCGATTGCCGAGCGGCACCCCTACCACCTGTGCCACCATCGCCCTGTGGCGCCGGAGCAGATGAATACAGTAGCAAACTGACTCTTGCGTGAACATGTCACTTTGGCTGGTGTTTCCTGTTTGTCATCGTGTCTGTTCCTCCTCTTGTCTCTTCAGGAAGACGCCTCAGCAGCTGGCTGGCCAGAGAATCGGCGTTTTCTCGTACGGCTCAGGGTTCGCTGCCACTCTCTACTCCATGCGAGTCACACAAGATGCCACACCTGGTGCGTATACTCACCCCAAAAAACTAGCATGCAGGTGTGGATTTTAATACCAAAACTCACGCCTTAAATAAATAAAATCATGCCACAAAGCTTTTGTGCTGCTACTGCAAATATCCCTTTATTCATTTCATCTCTTGGCATTCCTTCATTTGTACCTTCTCTGATATAACTTGGGTGTTCTGTTGTAACTTGTGACTGTGCTAAACTTAGCCCATCCTTTGCTGTGTCTTAACCTCAGGGTCAGCCCTGGATAAGATGGTGGCCAGCTTAAGTGACCTGCAGGCCAGACTGGACTCCAGGAAGAAAGTGTCCCCTGCTGTATTCGCCGACAACATGAAGCTGAGGGAGGAGACGCATCACTTAGGTGCTTGCTATGTAGAATTAGCAGTTAATTAGCAGAAAAATATTGCCAAACTCAGAGTGTAGCTGTAAGATATGTAGAACCTCAAGTGCAATTTGGCATAGAAGTAAAAAAAAGTGTTACTGCTATTTCAGTTTTGGTTACTTTAAGTTATTTGCACGTCGTCTGATTATGGTGTGTCCGTCTGTCCTTGCCGGTCACAGCGAACTACACCCCCCAGGGCTCAGTGGACGAGCTGTTCCCTGGCACCTGGTACCTGACGCATGTGGATGAGAAGCACCGCCGGCAGTATTCCAGACGTTCCCATAGCGATGACACACCCCTGGAGGCAGGCCTGGTCAACTCCACCACAACAACAACAGCAACAACAACAGAGGTTGTCTTGCCAGTCTGGTTGTATTATAGCAACTGAATCCAGATTGTTAGTCACTGAACCTTTCCTGAGCTTGTTAATTGCAATACCTAATCCCTAGCACAAACAGACTGATTAATTCAGTGTTGGGGTGTACCTGGTGTTGCTCAATACAAAGTTCTAGATATTACTGGCAATCCATATAATAACATGGTCATAGTTAGATAAGCAGAGAAACATTTTTGTAAATTGTCAAACTGTTGCAATTTATTTTCTTCCTTTACGGTTTGTCAGTAAACTAGTTACTAGTAGTGGGAGTATTGCACACTTTACACATTTGTATATAGACCAGGGAAAGTCATTTCAGTCTTTTCGTCCCTTTTATTCTTCTCTCTCGCTCTGCCTTTCAGCATATCCCCAGCCCAGCAAAGAAGGTGCCGCGTATCCCTGCCTCTACTGCTGGCCCAGGCCTGGTCACCATTAGCAACGGGGATCACTGAATTTACCTCTGCGAGGTATCCAAAATGGCAACGGTGATGAAATGGGGAATAAGAGAAGGACACGATGGCAACTTTTTCTTGACCAAATTCCTTGCCATACATCAATAACTACTGTGTAAAACACGGCTTTTTGTCATCCCAGATTCATCACAAACAGTTTTCTTTTTCATTTCTTCATTATTTTTTAGCCATAGCTATGCTTTATATTTTTATTTGTTGATTTCATTTGTTTGCTTATGTCTTTATTTTATGCGTTTTCTTTTTATTTTCTTTGTTTGCTGTATTCATTCTCTCTCTTTTTTTTTTTTTTTTTGTCGCTGTTTTTGTCTTTTTCTTCGTCTCGTCTGTCTGTTTTATTTCTTGTTTGTGTTTGTCTTTCTGTAATAACACTCATAGGACCTGTTCCGAGTAATTTAATGGACATGAAATGCTCACAGTTCCCACCCCACTACATCTGTGTACGTGTGTGTACGTGTGTGTACGTGTGTGTCTTGACACCCATAAGCATAGCAATTGTGTCCGTGAATCCTCTGCTGCTTTGTTACTCCCGTGTCCAGTACATGCTTGCATTAAGCTCACACACTCTCTCTCTCTCTCTCTCTCTCTGTCCTGTGAGCTGGACCTGAGCGGCAGCAAGCCGTTCCTTTGTTTAAACCAGGAAGTAAGAGTCTCCTGGTTTTAAAGACTGAGGGTGGTGTTCTCCCCCCGGGAGGTGGGAGGGGACATTAAAAAAAGGGATGACTGTCTCGTCCACTTGTATGTATTTCACAGGTATGAAATGCTGCTGCTTCTTCTTCCTCCTCCTCCTCTTCCTCATTTTCCACATGTTGGAACCACTCAGCGCGGTGGTTGGACAACCTTAACACACACCTGCACAGTTGGTGGCTTAAAATACCTCATTTTGCAAACGAATGGGCTGTAGAGAATGACTGTGCGTCACTGTTGTCTGCTGCAAGCACTGTGATCAGAGAGGAAAGGGAGACCTCTATAGGCTGCTCAGTCGCTGGGTACTTACAGAAGAGTTGTTACTGGTTATGTCGGTCTGTAATACGGTCCAGTTAAGAAACGGCGCAGTTAGGATGTGTAAAATGTTGACACATTTATTTGAATTAGTTAATTCCTCAATGCAGTCAAATATTCTTCTGAAGGAGAGGATGTGCATTTTTGTCTTAATTTGGACCTAAATTATCTATTTAATGATTATAGCTTAAAAAAGTAATTCCAGCAATTATGCTGGCCTTGGACGAGTTGGTGAAGGTGAAATTTTATAATGAAAAATTATGAAAAAATTGAGAAAAAAAGAGTGGCTTTGAGAAAAATCGTATCTATTATGAAATACATTAGTTGTGCTGGATGGTGTAGGGAGAAAATAAACTTCCCTCCTACGGACAGTTTCTAGTGGTTATGGTCTGTATTGGTTAGTGAAGATTAAATATTAAAAGAGGAAAGCAAAATGTAGTTTGTCAAGGTTATCTTGTCCTACTGTATGAAATGTGATAGAAGGAAAGAAGTAATTTACTTTGTCTAGTGGTCAACTTTCCTTAGGTTGTGCCAAACTAGAAGGAGACAGAACACATACACACAAATACTCTCTGTTTCTCTCTCTCTCTCTCTCTCTCTCTTTCTCTCTCTCTCACAAACACACACACACACACAGGCATACACACTCTGTCTCTGTTTCTCTCTGTCTCACACACTCTCTGTGTGTCTCTGTTCTCACACACACACTTACACACACATGCAGTGTTAATGGTTGCACTTACAGTTGTGTTATTGAGGAGCTGCTTAATACTTACAGTGCCTCACTAACTGCAATAGTTCCACACCTACACACACACACACACACACACACTCAACCAGGGAATTGCCTTTTGGTAGGAGCTTTGGAGGTAGCGGTAGAAACAACCAAGCAATGTGTTACATCAAGTAAATCCAGACTTAGAGCCTTATTTTGCAAGGGCTAATGGGGAGATACTGTGTATGTGTTATATGTACTTGTGTGTTTTGCAATGTAAAAGAGGCCATGTTAGCCACATGTGAATGTGGAGTCTAGTCATGCTTAGGCCTCCATGCTGTGTGATAACCCAGGCCAAGGTTAAGGACGTGTTGGTGCTTTCAGTGGCAGTCATTGCATCTTTCAATAATTATGACACATAAATGTACATTTTGAGTTTAATCTAGAGGACACTTGTGGACATCGGTAGAGAATATTGACATGTCAAGACGCCTTACTCAAAAGTATGTATGCAACTTCAAAGAGTTCTGGATAATGTTTAAAACATGTATTTTATTTTTTGGGTTACAGGTAGAGTTGTCGCAGAGGCTTTAACTCGGAATGGCAAATGTTTACAAGATGTTTCTCTCAGATCAGTTAATTTTCAAGTAATGTACAGGACTAACTGTAAAATTATTTATATTTTGTAGATAATACAAAATACATGTTTTGATCAAGTATAACTTTTGTAGAAAATTGTACATGTACACATTGTATGTAGGAATGTTTAAACGGATGAAATGGCAAAAATAAACATCTGTCCACTTGAAGACTGTGGTCATTCTGTCTGGGTCCTAGTCTGCCACTGTTTTAACATTTAATAGTAGCCGTGAATCTACGAAGCCACCAGTAGGTGGCGCAATAGCAGTATCGAATATCTTGTGCTTTCAGTGTCACATGCTTCACATGCTTCAGGCCTACATAAAACAAATGTTAAACAAATAAGTTCTTTAATCTCTTATCTGTAAATATAAGAAATCAGTGTTTATGTTTAGAGAACTCTCAGGCATGTTGTAGGGCTGAATTTCATTAAAGAAAATTAGAGTGCCTCATTGCAATTCTCCCTTGACCAAGAAAGTTACTCCTTGGTGGAAGAACATTTTAGTCTCAAAAACAATGGGTTGTCAAGTTCAAGACGTTTTCTTCTTATAAATAAGAAATGCAAAACCCACCACCATTTCATTGCTGCAGGCCACTTGGACGTGTAGTTACAACCTATTGTGAAATTATGGTATTTATTGAGCGCATAGGCTACATAGAGTTTGATTTGTCACAACAAATAAAAGTAGCTTACTGCAAGTTACCCATTCAAAAGAGATTAAAATTATATCAAAAATGTCGATTGTGGTATATGCTGGATCGATATAATACTTGTGTGCATATTCAGTTTAGAAAATATATATCAAAATACCCCAGTGCTGAATAACATGCCCACAGGATGTAGCCTAGTTTATTTTACTCCTAGATGCCGTATATAGAATTGATTAGCATACGGAATAAATCGCTACTTGCACAATTGCTCGCGGTGGAAAATATTGACATGTACATTCCCTACATGACTGCTCGTGCTCCCCCCTCCCTACGCCCCACACCGCATCATCATAGTTCAGTGGGCTCTCTGACTCGGAAGGGTGGAGTTTCAACGCCGCCTCAGAAGACCGGAGCAGAGAGGGAGCAAAGAAATCAGAATTTGACATACCAGCCATTCGGAACATATTTTTTTAGGCGGGGGAAAGGGATTGTAAACTCTGTAAAAACTGTTCTCCGAAAACGGCCAAGGAACTGTAGGTAGAGGACGGACGAGGTAAGAACAATGCTATTTGTTTGCGCTCTCTGTCGTAGCCTTTGGAAGAAAACTTTGCTTGTAAGGGCGTTTTGCCCTAGGCAGTGGCTCCGCCGTCCTAGGACTTTCAGTAAAAAAAACTGAACGTAAAACAGAGTAAACCACATTTACAAAACCTGTGCGATTGCAACACTTTTAGTTTGGGGGGGAAATTAAGGGCAAAGGAAACTCTGTAGTCTGCTGTCTCATAAAACGCTTGTGAGTCCCTTCACTAGTTAACTTTTTCCACATACTACATTCTGCCAATATGTGGATGGTTCCTTTAAATACTGAGTATTATGTCACCTAGTTTAGGTCTAGACCGTGATCTATTGACTTGGGAGGATAGTTTGCTTCGCTGGAGCTGTATAGCGTTTTGAATACTTTCAGCAGAAAACTACAGCATGGCCTACAATTTTGCGAGCTCTTGGGTAGGTTCTGCGTCAGAGAAAACGTAGCCCAGTTGCCTGCAACTACGTGCAGTGTGCGGCTCAACTTCCTCTAAAAGTTTAGGTGAGTCCTTGACGGGCGAAACTTTTTCATCCATTTTTTGATTGTCAAGTTGAAGATATGTTTACAGATTGTTCGATAGAAACAAGCAATTGATCATGGACTGTCAGTGGGTAGACATACAAGGGCTACAACAGGCAATCAATCTTTATCAAATTATTCGTCTAGCCTACCTCGACACTTTAAATTGAACATACATTAGCCTACTTCCTTTACCACCAGCCGTAGTAGGTCTAGCCTAAATGTAATACTGTAACAGCTTCGACAGTTGTAACCATATGAAAAGGAACTTTTAACATCTTGGCGTTACATGTTCGATTTTGTGTCTGTGGTTCGTTTTTTTGTAAATGCACATGTACATGGTATGTCTTCATACATTACTCAGATTAATCTTTTTTGATAATTTTAGTATCTTATAGCCTATCCCCGTTATAGTTGCTCTAGAGTTCCTCAAGTTATGTGGCCGCCACCTTCAGTTGGCAAACGTGTTATGCCAAAAAAATGTGTGCCCTCGGGGTGTAGCCTTCGCGACGTTACTATGACCCGGGGTGTGGTGCCCATCCATCTGCTTAACATAAAGATGTGATAAATTGTGTTTTGTCGCCGCGAGCGAGGATTTTGTATGCCAAATACTGGTTATTCATTAAACAGTAGAAATCATTTTACATAATCAGCTTGCCTTTAACGAGGTAGAATCTGTGCAGTGATAGGCTTAGTCTACCCCTCACCACGGTGGTGTGTTTTGGCTTTCGACTCCCAACAGATGTATTGCATCTGTTCGTTTAACCATGTATGAAAACTGGTTGAAATTTAATTACATCCTTTGTGTAACAAATTGGATCCTTTCGCTCCTACTGCAGTGAGTGGCGACATTGTATCTTCCGAAAATGTTCACATGATGTGACAAGAGCCTAGGCACCCATCCAGGTGACAGAATATGGTTTACACGTATTATGATTAAAGCACACATTACTTTGTTTGCATTATCATTCAACACATAATTTTCTGCAAGGTGGCTCTACTCACACTGAACAAACCATCCAGGACATAACAACTGCTCCACACAAGCACAATAACCGACCTGCATACAGTGTAGTGTTGAAGTTAACTCACAGCTGTGCGCTTGGGTCTAGTAGGTCTAGTCCTGCCTGGGGGCTTTCTTGCTGGCGCTTGAAAGACTATTCAGTTCAATTACATCTTGTCTGGCATTTGGAATCACATCTGTGCAGAACATGCCCTGCTCAGCTGTCCTAGTCATCGTCCAGGCCCTGAGATGAGTCCAGTACATACACTGTGCTGTTTCAGGGCTATGTCTAGTCAGTGGTCATGAAAGGCAGTGCTTCATTGACCTGATCCTTTGAAAAGTGGTGATCGTTTAGTAGTTATGCTTTCCTGTTTGTTGATTCTGTGTCAATTTCAAATCCTGTGTGTGACCTGTACATATGGTTTTCACAATAAAACTGACTTTGATTTTGACTTGACTTGACCTTTGGAGTCAGCTGCATGTGAGGGTCTGCAAATGTGTTTGGCCAGCTGACTTGCACAACCCTTGCTTATGAGAGAGTTTGCTAATGAGTGAAAATCACAATGATGACCTGATCCATTTTGTGTAATTTACTGGCATCATTCAGGTAGGTATTCCAAAAAGCGAGTTTAGTTACTTACCTGGATAATTTAATTCAGAGTAAGTGGTAAAGGTCCTTTTATTAGAGCACATCTGGCTATCCTTTGCAAAGAGAATAAAGACCATAGTATTAAGAGTCTTTACTCTGACTTAACCTATCTTGAGTCAGTCACTAAACCCTTTTGGACTACCCCCATGGTCCTTTGTTATTGTGCATTACTGTAAAACATCAGATCTGTCGTTTGGTATTGATTACTGCCAGCAGTGTCCCACACAGTCCCAAGCTCTCTCATTAGTCATTACTGTTAGGAGAGTACACTTTCAATAATAGTCTGTCTCCCCTTAAGGCATACAGGACAGCACTCATTATGATAAACAACAGCAACAGCAAAAATATGCCACATAATCACTAGTTTTGTTAGTAGCCTACTGCTGAATCACACATCTTGCAACATCAACATTGCAGGCTATGAAATGGTTTCATATTCTCCACTTTGGGCACACGGAATAAACAAGATGCTTCTTAGACAACATTTTAGCAAAGTCTGTCTGACATAATCTAATCTGCTTATCAAAAAAATTGCCAGCCATTCACATGCACTGTTTTTACTAAAAGTAGAGCAACAGGACCTATTGTGTGTGTGTGTGTGTGTTTGTGTGTGTTCTTCAGACATGTAACATATGCTGAGAAGTCAGTGCAGTAAAGACCAATGTATTGTTGTGTGTGTGTGTGAGCATAGGTTAATAGGGATTTAGTGCAGTGTGAAACACCCTGCCCTTGACTCTGCCCCAAGAAGTTGCTACTGTGAGGCAACACTCTACACTTGTTTCCACACTACTGCAATGGTGCCCAGTTCACACCAGTCAAGCTGGCAAACAGCAGTCTGCCATACTTTTGCCCCCCTAGTACCCCCAGTACCCCCCCCCCCCCCCCCCACACACACACACAAACTACCTTTTCCCTTCAGTCGCCCTCCTCTGGTGCAACAAGGTTGCCATTGATGGCACACTGTGTGGTATTGTAGTGGGCCAGGAGGTGAATAAAGGCCTCCTTTGTCTGGCGCTGGAGTGTGGGTGCTAATGCGGCAGGACCCGGCCGACTCCTTGCGAGAAGCGACGAAGAGCAGCAGGCGCCGCTGGTTTACTGCTCTCAGTGGGGTGGGTGTCAGGGGTTTGGGGGTTGGGTAGTAGACGGGGTCGAGGTCAGGGGAGAGGAGAGGAGAGGAGTGGGGTGGAGGCTCACCACCGTGAAAGTGTCAGCTGTACTCCTGGCCTGGAATGGACATGCCTCTTGAGTAAGGCTGCTCGATTATGGAAAAAATCTGAATCACGATTATTTGGGCCAAAACTGAAATCACGATTATTTAAATGATTTTTTTTTTCCTCAGTAACATGCTTCATTTATTGAAAATGTATTCAAAAATATTTAGAAAAAACATTCTTGTACCTTCGGATTTTCCCTAATACCTTTCTTCGTAAACATTAGTAAGTCTCCTTTGATGTCTAATGTACAAACAGTAGAAATGTCTAATGTATACATCTAATGTACAGTACAAACAGTAGAAAATAATTAGGACAAAAACATTGTTGCCCTCGATTTTATTTGTTTTGGGATCGTTTGGCCCTGATATCACGATTAAATTCGATTAATTGAGCAGCCCTACTCTTGAGATATAGTGTCGGACGTGCACAAATAGACGAGTAAACAGAGTCTCATTAAGGCTCCCTAACACACTTCCTCCTACACTCTCCTGCTTGTCACTCACACCCACAAATGCATACTTTCTGTCTTCAGCTTCAGAGCAGACAAATTCATCCCGGTTTTGACAGGATTTTGTGGTTACCCACACATTTTCAGTGCTGGACCCGAGTGTGAACAGTGGACACAAATTGGTCCTGTAATGTGTTGATTGAAGAATGGCAAGGTGCATTTGGCCATGTAACTTATAGTAAGTCACCATTTGTTCCTTTTCCATGCAATTCCTATGACTTGTTTCTTGACCATGACCAGTAAGATGAGATTGTACTCTTGTATACATATTTAAACATATTTAAAGAGAAAGTGGGATGCTGCTGTTGTGTCTGACAGGTGGATCAGTGAAATACATGAGAGAAAGTATAATGTTATATTAACACAACACATTTCTTGCTTCTCTGAGGGATAATGAGCTCGTTATGACACCAGGGACTGGTCTTGAGTCTTTTTTTTTTTTTTTTTTTAATTCGTTTCTAGCAGCCAGCACCACACATGGCCTTTCCGGAGCCATGACAGTTTGTTTATTTTATGACCACCTCCACCTGTCCTGATGACACACGAGGAAATAAATGATGATCAGTCAGGGTCACACATGGACTGCTTAATGTCCCCAGGCGTGATGTGGCAAGAATTAATGCCACCATGTTTACCTTATGTGACAACTGTAAAAGACAGAAGTGTCATGTAGCATGACTCCCTCATTAGTCTCTGTCTTTCTCTCACTTACTCTCTCTCTCTCTCTCACACACACACACACACACACACACACACTTATAGCCAGACATGACTCGCAGACATGCCGGAGACCTACAGACACACATACACACACACACATTTACACACCCACACACACGTACTTACAGTCGCACTCACAGACATGCTGCACACACACGCACACACTAATAGTCTCACAGTCTACCTGTGTTTGCAGTAAAGGTTTTAGGCTGCCCCCCTCCCATGTGAAGGCCTTCAGGGTTTGGAGCTACAGCCTTGGCCTTTGAAGCAGCCCCAGCAGCTGCAAGTTATGCCAGTCATAATATTTTGCACTTTTGCTTTTTGAAGTTGACCTTTGACGACGGGTCTGCCAGTGGAGACCAGTCCTACTTGCAGGTTTCGCGTGTTGATGTTTTCATGAAAAATAAAAGGTTCGCAAAAGAAACGAAACGGGAAGAAAAGGATATTTCCCAAATGTAATTTCTTAAACTCCGAGCCTGTTGTTCTTGAACATTCTTTTAACGTTTCAGGTGCCGGATATGAGTCTCTTTGGCTGGAAGCTGTGACAAGTGCTTCAGGGAACTGGATCATTGGCTGCAACCATGCAAAGCTTTTTATAAATGCAAGAAGCCAAGGTTTTTGAGGCAGCATGAAAGGCCGGGTGAAGGGAAAGGGAAGTAGTATGTGTTGTTGTTGTACACTTGAGGATGGGTTGTTTTTGGAACTGGAAACTGAAGGCTTTCTCATTGACTCCTGACCTGCATGCTTCCCTTTCTCAGCATGGTATGTTGCCTCCCCAGTAGCACTGCACCCTAGTCTTCCCTTTCTCAGGATGGTATTTTACCTCCCCAATAGCACTCCACCCGAGTGTTCTCTGTCTTACGGCGGTTTCACACTGTAGCGTCAATGCCACGCTTCATAACGTTCTACCATTCAGTTTCAACGAATGGTAGCAAAGCATCGGTGGCAAAGCATCTTGGAATCGCATGAGCGTTGCGTTCATCAGTGGTGTCGCGTCAAGAAGTTGAGCTGAGCTGAACTTCTTGACGCGACGCCAAGGTGGTCAACCAATCAAATACGGGCATGGGGGCGCGGCGGGAGAAACCTCCGCTGGCTCTCTGTTTACATCGATAATTGAATACGCCCACCTGAAGCGGCCGTTGACGCTACAGTGTGAAACCACGGTTAGGATGGTATGTTGGCTCCCCAGTAGCACTGCACCCGAGTCTTCTCACTGCCTTTCCAGTGTGATCTCTCGTGGTGGTTTTTTACAGACGAGTCATCCCTGTCGACGCTATCTGGCTCACATGCTCCTTATAAGTAGTACATTCAGGTTTTTTTTTTTTCTTGCAAAATTGTTTCTTTGTTGTTTCTCAACTGTGGTCATGACCTTGCTCTTCTGTCCTTGTGCAATTCTTTTTTTTTCCAGTTTTGTATGTATTGCCAACATGGAAGCACTGAGCATGTGAAAGCCATCTCATTTTCCGGCCGGCCAGTTGGTCTTATCACTTGATGCGAGTTTTGAGCACATGATTCTGTTTTCAGCATAAGTTACATGAGCTACAATGGAGCATTATTGCTGGACAGTTTTATCACTTGAGTGGAGGAGCTGGCAGTGTTCATGTTCCTTCTCTGTCGGGACACAGTAAGAGGAGTGACACCTTCATTAGCCTGGGTGTGGGAGGTGTTGTGCTTGCACTTGTGACAAGCACCTTCCAACGGTCCAGAGGCTACGCTGGTTACAAGACAGAGGAATGAATACAGACAGATGACTAATTCCCAGTAAATTGTTCCACATGACTCAGTATTTGTCAAAATATAAACTTCTGTGTCATCATCTGTTTTTGTGCAAACAGTCATCCGAAAAGGGTTCGTTTAGGCTAAATTTATCCCCCATCATTCTCAGCATGTTATAGTTGTTCACTCAGCAGTCTGGCTTTCGTTCCCATCCAAACCTTATCAGACACACATCATATGTGTTTGAGCACAGTCGGTGTGGTATTAAACTATATATGGCCATAATGTGAGCTGTCGATGCTATGTACGGGGATATTCTGGAGTGTGTTTTAAGTAGCGGTGGTGAGTGACCCACATGTATTTTTACATGGTAAGTACACAGTCTGGTCTGGGTCTGGCGTGAAGTTCTTCAGGGCCCAGCTCCAGTGAAAGAAAAGGGGCAGAAGGAAAAGGGCAAAAGAAAGAAAGAAAGAAAGAAAGACAGAAAGCAAGAGAGAAAAGGAAAAAGCCCCTACCACAGGATGTTTTCCCTGGACAGCCATCGTGGATTTCCCATTAGGAAGGTCATAGGGTGGGGCACAGACCCCCAACAATGGCGAGGAAACTATGAGGAACATCACGTGCAACAGCATACTCAGTCCCATCCCCTTTCTGTCATAACACCACAGCTGAGCCCATTGTAGTCAGTGTCGATAACCAGGGGGGTAAGATGCAGCTTTAACATCTGCACATTAAACACACGCATTTCAAATGTACAGGATAAAGTCATGCATTCATTTGTTGTTGGCCAGAATCACACAAATCCAGCAGTTCAGAGCTGTAGTTCTCCTCTCGCCCTGTCCTCGCCCTAGTATGGTTCGAAGGGTTCGAGCCGAGCCGAGAAAAAAGTTTGGAAGCCCCGTGAAGTTGGAAGTGGATTTATGCGCGCCGTGCATGTCCTGGCTCGGCCGCATTCCCGTTTAGGAGATCTGGACGCGTGGTTTGTCTCAAGGTGCAGCAGGCCGCCCTCCTCCCCCAGCGGGGTGTTGCGAGCCAGCCCATATTTGGTCAAAGCACCACGCCAGTGTTATTGCTGTGGCACCAGAAATCATTTGTTTTGGAGTGCTGGGCGGACTCCCTCGCCATGTAATGGACTCACAATGTGTGAAAGCCAATAGGGGTCAGTTGGCTTTAGATTATCTGTCTGATGCAACTGGACTCCCTGTTGTACAGGGTTCTCATGTAATGAACATCAGTGAGTGGTAGTATGTTTGTTATTACATATGAACAGGATGGGTGTGTGTGTTTTTGTGTGTGTGTACAGTGAGCACAGTCGTTGAAAGTCTCTGTTCAGGAACGTGAGATGTTTTGAACCCTGTATGTTCAGATTTAAACTACAATATCAGAGATGCCGAGAGTATGCCTAAATCAACATTTTCTCTCCCTCTAACCAAACAGACATGTAAAGTAAATGTTATGAGGTAGTTATCATAGATTGGAGACTCCATTGCCTTATCGTTTGTAGTATGTATTAAATAATGCCCACTGGAATATGGAGAAAGGCAGCGTGATGCCAGTAAAGAGAGTTTTTGTCTGACGTAAGTAAGTTAATAGTACGTCCAAAGCAAATTTGTGCTATTATTGGAGACTTGTGGCCGTGAACTCCTGCACCACCAGCAGTGTGTAGCTCTATACGCTGATGTGTCTGCCTTGGCCGGCGCCCTCGTTCCCTCTTCACACAGCCCTGGCGAGCGCGCACCGTCGGCTCACCTCATCTCTCTCCAAGTGGATGGTTTACACGAAGCAACACTACCAAGATACACAAAAGACATTCCTCTTCTGTGTTTGGCCAGGGGCTTATGGCCCATGTAGGATTTTTGGCATTGCTGGCCGGTTGTGTCATTGCTGCAGTTGGAATCAGGCCGCAGCGAGTCAGACCAGGCGCTGCCCCCCCTGAAACACTAGAGACCCGCATGCAGAATGCACAGAGCCCCAAACCCCAAACCACTTTTTAGCATTTTAAGTACAGTACTTGAGGGAGGGGTGGGGGGTTGCAAAGAGAAATGACATGAACTGGTTACAACAGTATTTGGAAAGAATGAGTTAAGAGATTCCTACATAATGTTAAAGATCAACATTATGGTTACATTCAAACCATGTTCTATGTGTACCCATGGTAAATGTCAGATAAAATATACAATTCTTAATATGGTAGCAACTCGTCAAGCAGTTGAGGTACTGAGTCAGAGAACATGCTGACCCATTGCACCAATACGCCAGCGTTTGAGCTGTGTCTCTCCCCAAAACTATTTTCACCCTAAAAGGAGCTGTCCTTTAGAGTTTGGGAGTTGGACTCCAAAGAATTTAGAGTGAAAGTGAAATATAATGGCAGTGATTGAATAATGCCCTGTCTAAGATTAGCCATTTTGTGTTTTTGTTTTGAAAGCGATGTAGCGAGGAACTACAGGGCTGAAATATCAGATGGTCAGTTGAACACTCCCCCGAAACTGTGAAATGGGAAATGGGCTCAGAAAATGGTTGAATTTTTTGAACGTTTTCTCCCAGCCTAAAGTAGGCGGTTTAAAGACATGCATTTGCTGTTGTTTCGGCTTGTTTCTGGGGAGGCTTGCGCGATAATGGAGTTACTTCACTCCCACTTCAGTTTTTAAGACAAAAAGTGCCTGTTGACCTGGTGAGTTATACAAAGTTCATTTTTTTGTGTTGCCATTTAAGTAAACATGCTGTAGGGCCATGCAAGTTGACATATTGTTTTTTAAATATTGGTTGATGAATTGCAAAGTGGCGGCAAGACATGTTGTGGGAGTGTAACTATGATACCATGTGATCCTCCTCCTCTGCTCTCAGTAAAGGTTCTTCTCTATGCATAGTTCTGCTTTGGGTAGAATGTCTGTGTACTGTATGAGTGGTGAAACTCTTGTCCTTGAACTACCCGGAGTGATAGCAGGCAACAGGCAGGCAGTGTCTGGTGGTGTGACTGAAGATAATGGTGTGTGCATTTTAATTTATGTGCTGTGTGAAGAAGTAGCTGGTCATCAAGCGTTACCATAGCTTGAGACAGCAGCTGTAATTTTGAAAGCTGTTTTGATGATGTGTACATGTTGGAACTCACAACCCACCACTTCCTCTTTCAAGATGGATATGAACAAACAAGCCATGGATTTGTTTCTCCCCTCCTCCACTGCTTTCTCCTTATCTCTCTCTTCAACTGTTTCTTTCTTTCCTCTTTTTTACCCATCTGTTGCGGCACATACGTGTATCCTGTCATTATTCATGAAGTCCCCAATTGTCATACACGTTTCTTTCCCGCCATTGGCATCAGACAGGAACTTCTTTGAAGAACTGTAAATAGCAGGCAGAATGTGCAAGGGGAGAAATGGTTGGCAGTGAATTATGAGGACGTCAGTGAAAACCTTTCCTGATCAGCTGCCTGTTATTTGCCCTTAGGAATTAGGCACTGGAGTGTTAAGTCGCCTGTACAACCAAACCCCATCAGCACAACATTTGGCAGCTATCATGGCTGTGACACAGCTACTGAAACTGACACTGCACAAGGTCTTAACAAGCCACAGTCAAGTCTGGCACCAGTTTGTTTTCTCTGCTCTGCGTGGCATGTCATGCTGTGCACCACGCTCACGATCAAAACAGACATTCTGCAGAGCCCTCAATCATTCCTCTTATTTATTTTCCCTGTGATTCAGGACTCTGTGCTAGCTCCATGCAGCTTACATTCACCCTTCTTTAAGTTTACGGACTAGAATAGTGTCAGCATTTTAAACATCTTGGAATGTGGTGGGATGGCTGCAGAACCAACCTCAGACTCACACTGCTGTTTATCTTTGTCAAGTTCGTGGCTCTCATTGCATAGCAAGCTTAAACCAATGCTGGTCATGTAGTTTATATGTCATTTATTACCTCTGTCTTTCTCTCTGTCAAAAAAAAAACATGCACCCCCCCCCAACCGCCTAGTTAATGAACTTCACAAAGGTTAGAGACGGCTTCACATGTGTGCTACAAAAGGTGAAGACAATTTGTTTAGTGCCATGACTCTCTTCTTTTGCACATGAAAACCCAAGGGAGAATGACAGCATGTCACAGCATAATTGGATTAATGGCTAAATAGCCGGTGCCATTCATGCTAAAACGCTGGGCTTCCCTCTCCCACTGGCTGTGCTTGGCGTGTGGTAAAAGAGCCGCATTGTTGCAGCTGACCATGGCTTTGTTGCGATGAAATGAACCAATTTCCCCGTGGGGAGTCGTCATTATTAATCTCTGTCAGCGGGGTCTGTTTGTCTATGCTGTTACCATAACTAATACTTGGAGAAATTAATATTTTCTGGGATGTGACTTTACAGTGTGAGTAAAAAAAAAAAAAAAAAACATGCAAGATGAAGAAAAAAGTCAATTTTTACAGTTTAACATTCAGATGGATCAATAACTTGTGGTTTAAAAAGTTAGTGTTTTGATTGTAGTCACCTTAAGGCGAAGTGGCATGTATTTTTCAAGTTCAGTTACTTTGGGTGTGTTTTGGCCTCAGCAATTCCTTGAATTCCTCACAGGCCCTGGTCAGTCTCTCGCCAAGGCTGGCAGATCTGTAACTCTTGGACCTCAAGTCTCATAATGTAAACACTGCTTTGCTTGGCTGGCATTCACTCAGCTTGTTTCAGCCATCTAAGAAAAAAAAACAATTAGGATACTCCCTGGCAGGAAGACCCACACCCAAAATTTCATACTTAGGTTAAAAAGCACTTGTGTTAGTTTTTGAAACAGTATATTCTTAACTGATTTCTTTTAGTTTTTGTAATCCATGGCCTTTACTGTGTCTCTTGTCTTATGTGAATCAGCCGGCAGAGCTGGCGTCTTGACGTCTTGATGGTTCATATCGCATCCTCCCTCTGCAGTTTTAATTTAAGTGCCCTTACCGAGGTCCCTCCGGCCCTCGTTCCTCGGGGAGTGTGTGATGAGTGTGCTCCTCCGGCTTGTCCTCGTGGCGACGTTTGTGAGAGGAGCCACAGCCCTCCCACCACCCCCCCAACCCCCTCAACCTCTCCGGCCAAAGGTCCATGGAGAATCACTGAGGAATTCTGAAAGAATGTGGGATGGAATTCCACCAGGGAGCTGCAAAGAGTAGTTGTGTAGTATGCACGTGTTTACGTCCTTGCTCTTAGGACATTCTCATTCTCTCATTGTTATAAGGGCTCATTTCCACCGACTTGAGCGTGTACAGCACGTAACCGTGTACAATGTGTGTGTATGTGGGACAGAATACCCTCAGACCATGCGTGCGGTGGAAATGGTCTAATCTGTTAATACGGACAGAAAACGGGCACTTTCTGTCTACGTGCTGTATACGGAGAGTGTTTGGTGGAAATGGGCCCTTAAGCAGCAAACTTGTCTTCCTCCTAGACACTTTTAAATCCCCTGTGTTACCTGTAGTGCAACAGAGGTTTCAAACCGTTACACATTTTCACGCAGCCATGACACCCATGGCACTCAAAGGATTCTGGTGATTTAATTTATGAATGGGGAAGGAGGAGCAGTGCACAATGACTGTCCACGAGCAGTTCTCAAGGTGCCAAATTCACTCTGTTAAACAAATGGCTGTTCACTGGATGCCTTTTTTTTTCAAAACCTGAACTTGTTGATGTGCTGGCACTTATAATAGGGTTTTGATGTCCAACTTTTTACAGTGTCCATCCAAGTCATCAGTCCTGTCAGCAGAATTCAACTGCCTTATTTTTTATATAGATAGACATAGACAAGCCCACTTTCAGTGTTCTTTACCGATTACTGTGCTAGCTGCACTAGGCAGACATGGCTGCATTCTACATTTTTAAGTGCACATGGGAGGGAGTCTGATTAAAGCCATAGACTTATCTGGCAGATTACCCTCAAGCAGATGTTTTGAGGACTTCTGCTTACATTCCCCGGCGTTTAAGCCATCAAAGCCCCTTCAGATCCGCTGTCAACAGGAGACGGGGAGCAGAGTGGATGCTGGTGAGCTTCACACTGGAGTGGCAAAAGTCACAGTTTAATGGTGGTAAAGCAGGGTCTGGGAACATGTGGCTCTTGGGCTCACAACAAGCAGTGCTCGAGTTGAGGGGGGATGAGAAGAGGAATGGCACCCCCCCCCCTAAAATAAAAATGGTCAAAATCATCCCCCTTTTAAAACGGTCATTCCCTTGTGCCATTTTATCAGTTATTGTGGAAATTACTATTTTGACATTGGAAAAATTACTACCATTTCAAAATTTAGGGGGCTTTGCACATAATGAGTGCATGTGCAGTATAATGAAGCTGGCCCAACCATTTGATGGGTCAAAACCATCAAAGCCATTATTCATGCAGAATTTATGAATGATTTTATTTGTGAGGAGTTGCTACTGTGAGGAGTTGCTACTATGAATCATTATCACCGCTAATGTGACGTAAATAATTCAAAAGCTTGACTGTTTCAATATAGGTCCTAATGGTCACTTCTTAAAACTCAGATGGAGTGTTCTGTCTCAATTCAGATAAACATTTAGTCTTGTCAGTATCCACTGTTTATGTTGCATAGCTTTAGCCCACTACTAGGAACTCCTCTGCTGCCAGTCCCGTATTTTTGATGTGAACATTTGTTAGAACAGACAAATTGTTACAGTTCAGACAAACTGACGCCAGTCTTGTGTGTTTTGTAAATACGTGCCAGTTCAACCCATGACTTTCATCGGTGGGAGTGCATAGAGCCTGTTGAATAAATGTTGGTGCTTCCCCTCATGTGATGACAACGCGCTGGCCTTCTGGCCTGCTGAGATAAAGTTATATTAATTATCGCTTTGTCGCGTGGGCCAGTCGTGTCATGCCATTGTGAGCTGATTGTGAGTTTGGTTTCGATAGACTGCCCAGGGGGCATGCGATGACACAGCCTGTGATCAGTGATAGGCCAAGGCCAAGGCCCCCCCCCCCCCCAACTGTCCTTCAACCAGTCAGAAGGTTCAGGAAATTAGTTGGCAGAATGGTCGAAAGGAGAAGTGGAGATTAGGACTCTGGGATCGCCACATGGGCTGCCTGCTAAGGAATGATCAGAACTCCCGTTATACTTGCAGTGGCAGGCAGGATGCATGTTCTTGTGTCTGTCTCTGTCTGTCTGTCTGTCTGTGTCTGTCTGTGTACACACAGTATGCCACACTGTTCCCACAATGTGTGCTCAAGGGACCACACTGGTCTGTGGTGGTGAATGGTTATTGTAGTGTTAGCTGCAAAAATACAATCCATAATTTTGGTGTAGTGTAAACTGTTTAATGTAAAAACTAACATGATCCATTGAGTCATTTGTTTCACTAGTTGTTTAGTTAGGCTGTAAAGATGAGCCAGAAAAATACCAGAAACAAGGATGTCCAGCTGCCTTACTTCTAAATTTGTACGAAGAAAAGATCTGAAGTGGGACTGGACACCATCCCACACCGTAGCCATGCTGACTTGGCCGGACTAGTGTGTGTTTGAGATGGATTTTAGTGTTTCCCACATACTTCTGGGTGTTTGCAGATGAGCCAGGGCAAGCAGACCATTGTGTTGTCACAATTTCAATCATTAATGTGGCAAAAGTATTGATGTGTGTGTGAATTTCTCACCAGCACACAATTAACACACACACACACAGTTTCGACCCAACTGGTGGACAGAATTTTTTTGTGGCTTTAAATATCTGCGAGCTGCAAGTTAAGGGGAAAAGATCTTCCCCATTTAGACTGCAGAAAATCAACAACGCAAGTGTCCACTACCTCTCTTTCGCTTTCACACTTTCTTTACATCCAGCCAGTGGGTGGAGCTAACACTGTATTTTTTTATGATATTGGAACTTTGTCAAAGGGGATTTTCTTGAAATGCACAAATGCAGTCAGAAACACAAAATTTCAATTAGTCTCCGGGTTCGGCCACAGACTGATCCCTTGCCGTCCTTCTCACAGACTTAAAAGCTAAGCCACCACTGGTTGGTTTCTCAGCAGCATGGCAAATAGTGTTTATAAGGATTTCCATAATCTGGCAGAAAGCACAGGCATGTACTGACAGCTTGTATGCAAAAGTCACGCCGTGCAAAGGAGTTTCCTTTATCACTGTATTTCTTCACACAGCATTACTGCCCCATACACCCATCTGGCATCAGCCAGAATGCCCTACATGCTGTGTGCTGATTATTAAGATTAGGGCTGCACAATCGAAAATATTGTGATATCGCAACTTACAGTATCGTGATACACATATCGCAAAACATGGCTTAACTGGGATAAATGGGACATTACTGCCAAACAGCTTACAGTAATGTCCCATTTATTCCAGTTAAGCCATGTTTCCACATGTGAAGATATTTGGGAAATCAAATGGAGTCTTACTGCCCTTGATATCCACCCCATAGGCTGTGCACTGGCTATGGCCTAGCAGTGAAAATTAAGCTGAAAGATGTTAAAAATATATTTATTATATTTATTTATTATATTATTTATAAATATTTGTTTATTTATCTCAAACATATCGTATTATCGTAATATTTGTTTATTTTTCAAATATTGTGCAGATAAATAAGATCATGGAGGCTATTGAATACACATCCCACAGTCATTATGTTGATGCTCATAGTGATCGGTTGCTCCACCAAGGCCAACTGTTACAGTACATTAAAAGGGCGGCTCTGGACTTGTTGCCACGGCGATTGTGTAACTTGAAACTGTCATACTGCAGACGATTATTTTTGACAGCAATTATTTTTTTGTGAGTCATATTTTAAGGTACGGGAAGTAATTGACTTTAAAATGTGTTTACACTTTGCATGGATACACTAGCCTCTAAAGTGTGGTCTGATGTTTGTGTCATTTGATAGACTTTGGTTTGTGAAGGTAAAATATGCACTTGACCGCGTTGAATTGTTGACAAGGCCACTGTCACATTCTGCACTTCACATTGCGGCTTCGGCTTGTGGTGTCTTTCTTCTGTTTTTGACTGTTGATTTTGACTTTTTCGCGTTTGGACCGGCAGTGTGGGAGTACTGAGCTTGTTTTTCTGGGAGGAACGCCTTGTAGTTTTGAGCTCTGAGGGACACGGGCTACTCTGGGCCGCGTCAGCGTGGCCTGGGATACTATTATGATCCTCTGGCAAAGAGCCTGTTGTCCACTAAGGGAGTGGCAGCCACTGTCAGATTCTTCCTAGCAGCGCATGAAAAAAACAAAAACACTGACCATCTTCTTTGGTCCAAATGAGTTTCAAAATGCACTGCTGTGACGCTTTCTGGATCGCTAGAAATCTGACAAGTGAGTCATTTTTCCACGACTCAGAGGCTCTTGGGCGGAAAAGGCTGACACTCCCGTTCTTGCTGAGCTTCAGTCAAATGTGGGAACTCTGGGAAGGGCTGGTGCTGGTAAGCCAGCCCTAATTTAGTGTGGAGGCAGCCTGATTGAGATGTGCAGCATCTCTCTCTCTCTCTCTCTCTCTCTCTCTCTTTCTCTCTCTCTCGCTCAGGGCTGCCATGGGGTGGTGCTCTGGTGAGTCAAACTGGTATGACCAGCACTCTTGAGGATGCCAACACCTGCTCTTATTAGTGTCCTGCCAGCTGACATGGCAGAGAATGGGTATTACATTCTGATAGTACCGCCTTGGAGAAAAAATGTTTGACCTGTTAGCATTTTTTTCTTTCCTTTTCTCTCTCTCTCTCTCTCTCTCTCTCTCTCTCTCTCTCTCTCTCTCTCTCTCTCTCTCTCTCTCTCTCTCTCTTTCTTTCTATCTCCCTCTCCTTCTCTATCTGGCTTTGGAAGAAATACCCTGTGTTGGGATGAGTATGTTTTTCCATTCATGTAATATATGTTTAAGACAGATGATTTCCTATACACTTCCATAAGCAGCTAGAATACTTCATACTTTTTTCCCGTGGTGATTAATTAACACCTAGCAGCAGCAACAATGTCAGTAAAATACTAGGAGACACAGGTGTCGAGTAAGGGTCACGGCTATCATCACATTAAATGTTGGCAGATTCAGAAACTCTGTGTGTGTGTGTGTGTGTGTGTGGGTGGGTGTTTGGGGTGAAGGGAGGTATCCTATCTATCCTATGACCCCAGCATGAACCTTTGCTAGCTAGGGGGAAGGCTGTTGCCTTCCGTGAAGTGATTTAAGGCAGTGCTGAATTTAGCAGCTGGTCGGCTGTCCATCTATCCATCCAGCCAGGCAGGAGCTAAGAGGGAAGGAAATCGGTCATCCAGCCTTCTCTGTGTGTATCAGGGAAAACTTGGCCACCCTCCTGCTCACCTCGGGTTACAGCAGTTGGATGTTGGTCAAGGCCACTTACCCACTTTATGTGGCTTGGAGTTGTTTGACTTTATAATTAGCCAAAACAGTAGTCGAATAGTGTTGATGACTGATATTTAACAGGTACCAGATGACTGGGAGGCTAAAAATAAATGAAAACAAACACTTGTTTTTTGAAGCAGTATTAGTACTATAGTACCTTAGTACAGAGCTTTAGGGGATTTTTAATATACTTCCTTGATCCCTTAAGGGAAATTGTGTCTCTGCATTCATCCCATCCGTTGGTTAGTGAATCACACACTAACCTGGAGTAGTAGGCTGCCTGCATGTGGAGCAGTGAGGGGTTAACTGCCTTGCTCAATGGCACTTCAGCCATGTTCCACTGGTCAGGGTTCGAACCGGCGACCTTTCAGTTTGGAGCCAGAAGACCTCAGCAGTAGGCCACAACTGCCTGACCCTGTCATAAGTGAAAAGTAGGGGTCCGGATCGTCACATTAAGGGGCCAAGCATCTCCTGAGACTCCACCTAATGGAGCTAATGCGTCTCCTGTTCCAGCCCTGCTTACACACACACACACACACACACACACACACACACACACGCGTATTACAGCATCAGCTCTTCGCCGGCCTTCCCCCCCCCCCCCCCGTGCCTAATTAGCTGCTCCCATGCTGCGGACGGACGCCTCTGCTCTCTTGCCTGCCTGGCTGGCTGGCTGGCACTCGCTGCTCACACCCTGGCGCCTGCTTATATACAGTTACCGGGTGTGAAAAAAGGTGTTGAGGGGTGATGAGGGTGTGTGTGTGGGAGGGTGAAGGGGTGCAGGAGGGGGGGGGGGGGGTATCTAGGCTTTCACCCGGCTGTATTTTCATATCGTCACCGATACAGAACGGTCCGGAATAAAAACATAAACAGCCGCCCCTGCCCAACCCCTGTCTGACATGCTGTCTGTCTGTGGCTACTACTACTGCTGCTGCCAGTCAGTCAAGGTAGTTATTTTTTATGAGAAAATTGGTTGTTGGGCAATATGAAATTATCACTTTAAACCAAAAAAAATACAAGGCAAAAATGTTTACTGTTTGTTAAACGCGATCGTGTTATAATATAATAATAATAATATACTGCCAGCATGATTCTGTAGCTAGCACTGCAAGGAATTTTAAATGCGAGTATTAATAATGACTGACATTCAGAGTAACAACTGCGTTATTCATAGTACCATGTTAATGGTAGTGGGACTTCCTGTCCCAGAGCCGACCTTTGCACTGCCCCCCACACACAACCAAACAGAGTATTCACACAGACAAGCACCCACCCCAGAAGACATGCAGAGAGCACTGGTCAGAGAGAGAGAGTGCCCTGTTTTGGCCATTAATGCGTTTGTGGGATGTTTTGTTCTTGGAGGACCACCACCCCCTACTTACCCACAACACCCCCCACCCCAACAGGCTGTTCCTCTGTGTGTGTGTGTGTGTGTGTGGAAGCTGTGAGGTAATTAGGACCCCGGTCCGGACTTCCTCTCTGCGCACTCGCTTACTCAGGATGGGCAGGGTGCCGCTCGAGGAAGGGTCGGCCGTGTGGTCTTCTAGTTTGGCAGCAGACCGCAACGGCCCCTGACTTGGTAATGGTAAAATGGGGCTGTGGTGGCGGGTCTGATTTAGTAGGTGAGACTTTGATGGTGGGAAAAAAACATACCAGTGAATTGTAATCTTGCTGTTGATATCTTTTAAGAAAGCATTCATAAGCCACTGCTAATGGGCATTGTTTTTCCCTTGACCATTATCATAAAACTAGTAGGAGACATTGATTAGCATTACACCAATCAACATACTGGTTAGGGCTGCTCAATTAATCGAATTCTAATCGTGATAACGATTTCAGGGCCAAACGATCTCAAAACAAATAAAATCGAGGGCAACAATGTTTTTGTCCTTATTATTTTCTACTGTTTACACTGTACATTAGATGTATGCATTAGACATTTCTACTGTTTGTACATTAGACATCAAAGGAGACTTACAAGTACTAATGTATACGAAGAAAGGTATTAGCAAAAATCCGAAGGTACAAGAATGTTTTTTCAAAATGTTTTTGAATACATTTTCAATAAATGAAGCATGTTACTAAGGAAAACAAAATAATCGTTTGAATAATCGTGATTTCAGTTCTGGCCCAAATAATCGTGATTCAGATTTTTTCCATAATCGAGCAGCCTTAATACTGGTTTTCTTCCCTTATGAGCAAAACTCCCACTAGCTCTCTCTCTGCGAGTATGCATATGTTTGCTTTACATGATGATCCTGTTTTGTTTTTCGTCTTTTTTCGAGAGCTAAACAAACACTTCTGTCCCTCTCTGCCGACTCTAATGGCACGGGATGCAGAGCTCCCAGCTGTGGGAGAGCCAGCTGGTTGCACTGTGCTGTGTGCTGCCTGCTCTGTGCTTCTCCAGATAGCTAAAATTCCCTTTTATGGCATTGCAGGGGCTTTCGAGACAGGAAATGACATCATGACTCACTGAGGTAGTGAGTGAGTGTGTGTGAGAGAGAGACAGCGAGACAGAGAGAGGGAGAGCGAGAGAGCTGCTGCTGCTGCTGCTGCTTGTACTGCCGTAAAAGCATTCCGAATGGCCTGAGAGACTGTCTGCCCAGAATCTGAATCCTGACACTTGAATCACCTAAACCTGAGCAGAAAATAGCAGCAGCAGTGGCGGCATCATCACCAGGCTCGAGATGTTATTTCATAGGTGATGGTATGAGTGATAACATGGGGGGGCCAAAATAAAATTCACGAGCGGTTTATCACCTCAGGGCTGTGTTGATTGACAACAAGTCACCAAAAAAAGAACCCAAATCAGAACGTGAGAAGACTTTAGGAGAGACTGAGGCTTAGGTGTTGAGATCAGTTGACGAGAATGCTGCGGAGGACACGCTAGATGCAGTAACGGCTTGTGTAACCTTGTACATGTGTGTGCATGTGTGTGTGAGTGTGTGTGTGTGTGAGTGTGTTAGAGAGTGGACTGGACGTGTCGGTAAAGGGAGTGTCTTTTTACACTGGTCTTACACACCAGTGACGTCTGGGGTGGCCCCTCCCTTCAGGAAGTGAGGGAGTTGCAGCAGGAGCAGGTCTGCAGCATTACCGGAGTCCGACGCTGCCCAGCCGATGTTACGCACGGCACAGCTGAACATTACTCACACTTACACACACACGTACGCGCGCACACACACACACACAGCTCAGCTTGTCTCGCCGCTCTCCTTAAAAAAAAAACACTGACTGGTATATTCGTCTCTCTCTCTGTTTTTTTTTTCTTTTTTTGGGTGGGGGAAATACCATGCATCATTACCAGCCCTGGACAGCACCCAGATTTTTTTTTTGAACATGGCTTTTGAAAGTTTGGACTGCATTGCAGATGGCAGTTAAAGAAGCAAAAATGTTTGCTTTTTATAGCCTTTTTTGAGCAGGTGTCTGCACATTCCTGCACGTAGGTGTTGTTTTGGTGCCGTAGCTGTTGTGGACCGAAGTTTTGCCTGTTGGGGGTGGTGGTGGGGGGGGGGGGGGGGGGGGGGGGGGGATTTGTTTTGGCGTTAAACGTGTAAGCCTAGACATCACGGAGATCCTATCTGACCCTTGCAGGAGAAGTGACCTCGCCTATTCAGGCGGGAGTTTTATAAGCGCAATCTTATATGTGATCCCCGTCAGCTTTCCACCTTTTACTCTTTAATGTGCATGCCAGTTCTTCCCCTGCTGCTTGGCAACTTGCAGGGGTACCTCCTCGCCGAGCTAAGTTTTCAGTGATCATGACACTGCCAGTGCAGATATAATTTTTATTGAGCCGTCTGCGGTTGTCTTTATCCTAAATAGATATCACTCCTGATGGATGCCTGCCTTCAGAGTTAATCAGTTTTCATACCTGAGGGAAAGCTATCGGAACATTTTGTACTGTAGCAGGTGTTTTGAACAGAAAATTAAAATGTTCTCTTTCTTTCTCTCTCTCTCTGTCTCTCTCTTTTTTAGTGAAACGAGGAGACCCCAGTCTGCATTTTTGAACGGGAGGACCTCTCCCATAACCACAAGTTTTCTATCAGGTAACGGTATGTTCATTACCTTTTTGAAGCTTCATCACAAAGTTCTGTCCCTTCACTGGTGTAAGTGTTTGCGTCTGTGTTCCATCTGTGTCTGACCTTCTGTAAATACCTCTATGGAGGATTAGCGAAAGCTTGACTGTGTTTAAATAAAGCTTGGCGTTTACCTGTAGCTGTTCCTGTATCTGAATTGACATCACGTTTTCTTGGTCATCACCTGGACTACATATCACATCTCTACTACATCACACTCAGTGAAATCTGCCTAGCCAAGCTTTTTTTTCCAGTTTAGGGTTTCTACAGTAGAATCCCATTACAACTTACGCTGCTCTGTTATGGTCTTGACTTCCTGGTGACTCTGCAGAACTCAAAAAATGTGGTAGTTCTGTATGGCGAGGACTTGTCATAACTAAGAAGAAAGCACCCAAGTGTGTCATTTGAGCTATATGTGTGAACACGTAATTGGCGCTGTCAGGGGCCCTCTTTGCGAGACGAAGCCAACAGCTGTCTGACGATGCGCCCTGGGGCTACTACTTAGCGTAGCATGCTAATTTCCATGCCCACGCTGGTGGGGCCACACTAGGCTTGGCGCGTCTTCAGAACACTCTTCTCTGCTTCATCTCCGCTCGTTCCAAGTGCACAAACTCTCTGTATTTTGGCCTTAACACAGTGTTTTCCATACTAGAGAAATGAGCTTAGGTGTTTTTTTTTGTTAGAGGCTTTGTGATTGGCAGGGAGGATGTGGTCACGTGCCCGCTAGTATTTCAACCCCTGACCTTTTCTTTCACTACCAGATACCAGACGAATGAGTGAACGTTCCTCACTTTCTAATAGTGGAAATAGCGGCTTATTCTGCGTGTGATGGAGCAGCCAGTGTGTTTTACCAGAGAGGTCTGCACTGTATGTGCAGTGAATTAGGATTGTAAATATCATCAGGCCTTGTGGTGTTCTCTTCTGAAAGGCACACAACTGTCTGAATCAGCTGTTTGTTTAAGACTTTGTTTAGTCTGTGGCCTCAGTGTGATTGTACACAGCAATGACTTGTTGTCTGGGGAGTTCTCACTCAAGCATTTATCAACACCTGGCCACCGAACATCTGCTGGGTATCCCATACACGTAGTGTACTGACTGGCCTTGAAGAGTTAGACTCGATGTAAGTTGTAAGCCACCTAATAGAAGAGCCTCGTGTCTGTTTGTTTTGATGGGAGAATAAAGCTGTAAAACCCGTGTGTGTGTGTGTGTGTGTGTGTGTGTGTGTGTGTGTGTGTGTGTGTGTGTGTGTGTTGCTGGGAGAATAAAACCGTGAGACTCCTATGTGAAGGTTTACCACTTCCTTTCAGTTAGCATACCTAGGTAGGTGACGAAACCTGCTTTCTTCAATACCCCCCTGGTGGCCTCTGGCCTCAGTTTA
The DNA here is from genome assembly GCA_027475355.1 of Coilia nasus. NCBI lineage: Eukaryota > Metazoa > Chordata > Actinopteri > Clupeiformes > Engraulidae > Coilia > Coilia nasus. The sequence continues at coordinate 25,980,448 of CM050209.1, read as the reverse complement.
GTTGGTAACGCTTTATTTAAAGGTGTCTACGTAAGGGTGACATGAGCATGTTGTAAACATGACACGACGCATATCATTAACATTAATGACACTTCATTCATTTTTATGACTGTTGCTATTGCAATGTCTGCATCCCAAAAAATATCAACTGAACATCACAAAAACCAAATGATACTTAATGGCAACAGTCTTTAACATAAATAAAGTATCATTCATGTTCATGATATGTGTTATGTTTATAACATACTCATGTCACTCTTGTGTAGATACCTTCAAATAAAGTATTTACCATTTAGTTTTTGTTCTTAAAAAAGGTTGTGCTATATGACGTGTCCTCGCTTAGGTCACTTACCCCGACTTTTGGGTCAGTCAACTAGCAGCAGTTGAGTTTCTGGGGGACTTAAGTGTATCTTGAGCATTTTATCTTGATGCGATTGATGATGACTTG